>APFE031527478.1:0-18742 GCA_000404065.3 Pinus taeda
TTTACATTTTTGTAGAAATTTCTAGACTTTGTTAAAATTGAGTTAATACCTGAATGCATATTTTATATTCATCACATTTTCCTCATTCTATACCCATTAGCCTATGTCCATCCTACATTTACATTCTACATTTACCCTAGACCTAATCCAATGTACATATGTACATCTTATATTCATTCCATAACCCTAACATTTCATAACCCTCAGCCTAAGTAGTTTTCCATAAAGCAAAAGGGATCAAAGTGAGGATTTAAAAAAGTTGAATCTGCACAAACAAAGCAAGCATTAGTCCTATGGAAACAATTTTAAACATGACCTAAAAATGGTCATTTTAAAATTAAGGAAATACATTGCAATACATATGGAATAAGTGCAAATCGAAATGTTTAACCTTATCATAAGCGCATAAGAAGAAATGCTATTAGTTATATATGCATGGTGTAAAGTTATATGATGGCAAGTATATGATAATATGCAAAAGGGTAAGGTTATTATCAACAAACATGCGCATCTTTTTTAAAGGAAATACATCAACGAAATGTATTAAACATTATATGTGCATTTTGAAAGGGAATACAAAAAGGAAATGCGTGCTAAAACATTTGCATGTTGCACATATGCACTTTATTGAAACATATTGAAGGCACACCGTTTAAAACATATGGATTTGCATGGCTTCATAATGAAACATGGAGGTATAAGGTAGGCAAGCTTGTGGTCATATACGCAGTGTAATGTCATATAATCATATGGTATGGCAGCATAATTAATAGTAGGTGGGGGCTATGATTTAAATGCACATCCAAACCAAGCATATGATTCAAACATGATTTCAAACGAGTATGTGGTTTATACAGTCATAAGATTGAATGACGGTGCACACAAACCATTATAGACTTGTATGGCTGGTGCATTCAAACACTTCAACAAATGACGCATTGACAAGGCAAAGACAACCACCACCCACATGAAGACAAACCTGTGATTAAATGATGCAAGTAGCTGTAAGATTTATGCAACCAATGTGGAAATCAAAACAAACAATATATACAGCAATCACGGCATAATAAGTTGGTATGCAGGATGTCAAGCTATGACAGAACAGAAGGACAGCTTCAAATAAATCAAGTATGAATGCCAGATGGTGTCAACAACACAATGAAAATAATTAAGCACATTTCCATTCAGTAGTTTGATGGATATATGCACGACTGACCAGTCACAAGGAAATGGGTCAAAACATTTAAAAAAAAACAGAGAAAAAGCCACGTTGCATTCCGGTTAGAGCACAACAAATCAAATCACAAAATAGTCAAACGTATTTTAAAAACAATAGCGGAAACCCTGTATAACTACATTCAATGGTAAAAACGTTTTGAAATGAACCCTGTACGTTCAGCAAAGAAGAGCTCTGCCACTGATGCTCAGAACCATGAATTTGTTCCCATCACAACCATTTGAGGCTCAGGAAAGATGATAGATGCGAGAAGCAAAACGTTTTGACAGCGGAGGATAAAAATAGCTGAGACTGTGTAGGTAAATTAATGGAGAAAATGCCAAGCCTTAATTTATGCAGAGAATCCCTCAGATTATGCAGTGAAGTCTCAATGAAGGTAAGCATCAAAATTTAAAATCGAATCCCAGATTTTATGTTCCAGATCTAATATGTTTAAAATCCTCTACCACCTGTAAGAGTTAATCCCGTAAATTCATCAACAATTAGAGGATTACGAGGATAGTTTCATAATTTTATTTAAAGAGATGTCATAGTATGGAAATACAACTTCAGTTAAGGATTTGTCACCATAGATATACGCTGCCACATGCTGCCACCTGTAGATTTTCAAATGCTGAGAGAAGATTTTTAATTAAAATTGTTTTTCTTGACACGATAAGCCAACAAATTCCATAAAATCTGTAGAATGAAGAGGAACGCAATTTAATAGCTCAGAAACGTCTTCAAGTCACTACCAGATATAGAGGAATCAAGCCACTTCTTCAACAACAGTCAGGTATTTTATAAAATCGCCAAGTTTTCATCTAAAACACAGTGTTTGCGTACTGAAGTTGATTGTCTGCATGATGACATGGCTACAGATTAATTACACAGTGAGTTTGCTTGCATGCACGAGGAGGTAGCCTCAAGTTAACATGTGTTTTGTTAACGTAGGATAGAAAAATCAAAACAAATCTTGGCCAGGGTGTCTTCACAGATCAGATTTTCCACGAACAGGGTGTCTTATTGAAGTTTGATTGCATGTTGAGTAATGAAACAAGAAGTTTAAGTGTAGTTTTGAAAACACATAGCTAGCCAATCTTAAAACTACACTTGTACATATGTTTTTTAATCAGGTAGTGTGATAAAAAAACCGGGTTTCAGTTGCATGAAAAAATTGGTCAATAAAAACAGAGTTTGGGTTATGAGTTTATATTTGCCAGGGAAAAGCCAAACTTACATTGACTATCAAATGTTGATTAAATAAAACAGTGCAAGGGTTGATACAAACCATTGAACAGTGAGCAGCAAGTTTCTTTATGATGATTAGCACAGTGCTGAAGATTAGTTATTGAATCTTGGCTTGTATGGTGAATTATACAAGGAGCAGAAGAACAATATCTTGAGATTACATTAAGATATTTCTCTTATGTATTTCTATTTCAAAGCAGAGCTCATTTTCTTTACAAGAGGTGTTTGTTTTTTTTCTACAAAGGGTAATGATTTAAAACAAAAAAAGCAGTGACTTATTGTTGCCGTGAGACAGAAATCAAACAAGCTTGCAATTCAATTGTTTTAAAAAGAGCATCAGAAAAGAGGTAAGCAAGATACTGGAGAAAAATTTGAAGAGAAAAATTTGATTTCAAATTGAATGATCATTCAATCTTAGGAATGCATTTCAATTTTGAGAAGCTACTATTTTTTGTTGCTTTTTCTGAGAAAAATGAACTGAAATTTGAAAAACCAAAACATGGGTTTTCTTTAGAACGAGCCTAATTAGGCTCCATGCAAGCATTTTTCTCAAATTCATTTCTATTTGAGATATTTTTATGTTTCTTTTGACCCATATTTTGCAAATTGCATGGGTAAACCAGTGGCTAAATTGAAAGCAAATGCCTAGACATAAAAAAATTGCTTCTTTTAGTGAGATGTAAGGGCAACTAGATATTGGATCCTTTGAGTAAAATTGTTGATTTGAGAGGAACATGGATCCTATGTCAGAATGTATTGTAAAATTCAAGTTTTATTTGTTGTCTTCTCTAAAGCCGCTCATCCAGAATGATATATTGGTAAAGAATGTCATCCACAAGAAAAGAGAAGAAGTACGTGAAGGAATAGATATCCTTTTATAGATAGATCAAGAGAAAGATTCATCTTCAAGGGTCAGAGCCACAGGTACATCAGCAGATCAGTCAGCATAGAGAAGTAAAAGGTCAAGAGGCAGAAGATCAATGAGACAAAGACAAGCATGAGGACATGCTTGAAGATCAACAAGGGGGAGATGTTGGCCCTCAGTTTTGGTCTATTTTTGCTTAGGGAAACCTACTTAATCCTTATATTTTCCATGCATTTTCCATCATATCCATCTCATTTTGATGTATTTTATTCATATTCAGGTGTTTAATTTTAATTTTGCAATTTCTAGAAGTTTTTATGAAAATTGAGTTTCAAGTGCAATTTTGGACTGAATCAGAAATTCCCGTAATAGCTATGTGGATGACATGTTTGCAGGACACTTGGGCTTGAGTTTGATGCATGGATGGATAGCTTAGGAACTAGGATTAAGCTAACTCCACTTGGTTCGGCCAGAACAAGCTTTATTAGGCCCGGTCAAGGCTGGTCAAACATGACTAGTCACCAGACAATCCCTAGGAAATATGAGATTTTATGGGATTGACCATATTTCTTGGGATGAATTGGATGAGTTCAACTTAGATAGGTGGATATGAGTAGATATGAGTGTTAGAGATAATATAGATCAATTTGTTTCATTAAACCTCTATTTAAAGCCAAGTCTTTGATGGCTTTTGTAATGGAATTGGCATGTAACTTTTGTATAATTGGAGTTGGGAGCTAATTTGAAGAATTTGTTTCATTCCAATTTGTTGTTCATGCTTGGTTGATTTACTAAAGTTGCTGTAGCTGATATTTCTTCAAGTGGGCAAGGCAAGGGTGGAGGGCCCCCACTCCAAGCTAAGTACACTTATTTGTTAGACTAGTTTAATTTTCCCTAATTTGGTTATTTTAGAACTTGTTTATGTGCTTTTCTTCAGACTAGTTTACGATTGATGTGTGATGATTTATTTAGTTGAATCTTAGTTTGTTCATCACTTTAGTAAGATGGAATAACAAGGTGTTCAAGTTGAACACTCCTTCTGTTAAATTGGTGGACTGAAACTAGGTTTTTTCCTTGATTACATGCAAGTAGTTTTTCTTATGAATTTTCAATCTTCAATTGATAGCATTATGGTGAATGAATTATGATGGGAAATACCAAAGGTCTCTTAAGTTAAGATCCTCCCTTCATTGATGATTTGTCCATCTTAAGCTATTGAGAGCTCATGGTTTCTAATTTCTATTCATCAAGTAATAATTGAGGAAGAATTGGACCTCTTAAGTTAAGAGCCATTTCAACTTTCCTTCATTGCAAGGTGAATTGAAATTATTAATGTAGGCTATATTTGTAACATTCGCTTCTTTAGTTTTCAAAATTTATCTTCTAAACTTGATTATATATGATGTCCATCTACAGTGGATTTGCCTCCAAGTTTTACAAACCCGGATTGATAATTAAATACTTGTGTTAATTTAGTCAATAAATTAGCCCAACATTTTGGCGACGTTGCCGGGGAGGTAATTATCAGCATAGTCAAATAGAAGATAAAAAAAAACACTAAAAATTTAGTTAAGATACATTTCTCTTAGTTATGTTTCTTTATGCCTAGAAATAGAGATCCTAAAATTAGGTTTCCAAAACAAAACCCCCCAACAATAACATAAAATCAAAAAAACAAAACTACAAAATCCATTTTCAACGACAAGATTTAAAAAATGATGTTAAAGAATAAGCTACAACACTACTCCATTCTTCAACATTATTTCTCATCAAATCTTGATCAAATAAATCTTCATGTCCAAAATTTCATTAAAGGATATTTTTCAAATTTGGATATGAGTTTACTTATGATCTTGTTACGAAAATGGATGCACTGGAAATTCTCCTATACTTGAGAGAATGAATTATTTTTCTAAAATAGAATAGGATAGAATAGAATAAATAAAAAAGTAGAATTAATTCACAATAAGACTTCCATAATAAAATTTGTTTCAAACAATTTCTTCAAATCATTGTTCAATATTCACTTGAAGGACTACATGGAAAAATACAGTAAGAACAAGCCTATTTTGGGTAACCATATAGGATAATTTTGAAATCATGTTGTTTTTTTACATATCTCTTGAAATCTATTTTTGGAATCCATTTCGAAGTTCTCAATTTATATCACAAATAAAAATGTGATCAAAATCAAAACTAGGTCTCAAGTGAAATGTTGAGGACAGAGTTAGTACAGCCTATATTTGAAGTGTCTAATGGAAACATTTTTATTTAAACCTCATAAGGAATATAACCCTTGGAATCTAGTTTCCAAATCAATTTGAATCACTTCAATCAGGTATCATATGAAAAAGTTATTCTTGAAATACTAACTGCTTGTCGAAAAATCTGCAAGGTGACAATTCTAGGTCTTGACTGTTCATTGGCATATTTGAAATACCAAATCATATTCTTTTCAAAACCTGTTTATATGGGAGATATATATTCAATCCTAGTTTAATGCACAATTTGAATCATCCCATTTGGAGGTGAAATGAAAAAGTTATGCCACATTTAGTGACTGCATGTCTTCAAAACAAAAACTCTGTCGCCTAGGTCTGTTCATCACCAATTTTGTGATATCAAGCGTAAGAATTACCAATTTTGTGATATACAAAAATGAATCTATTTTAGTCTCCAAGTGGAATTACATTGATCTGATATTTATCGAAGAAGTTACACTTCAAATAGTGATTGTTGGTCTAGTTAAAAATTAACAAGAAGCTCTACCAAACATGGCACTCCTTATAATTTTTACCATATCATTTTAAACCATTTTGAAAACCTATTTATACTGGAGGTAGCCATATGAATTCACTTCAACTTGGCTTTGGAATCACTCTAATCAGATATCAAACAAATATTTTGTAAACAAAATACCGCTAGGAGGTCTAGGCTGGCCACCATTCCTGAAAGGGGTAAATAAATGTATTATGTTTGTCTATCATATTTGGACTTGTTTTCTGAGCAATGCTTGTAATGATTTACATGTTTATTGGAAGAAGAGAGACTGTACACCTCTCTTCCTCCACCATTTAATGTTGTATTGCAAGCAAGTGCCATCTTTTTGCAGGTCATAAGAAGAATGAAGGAGTGAACTCCATGGATGAGGTAATTTTCAAAGTCAAATTCATATTCCAGAATATGAATACAAATGTTCAAGTCAAAGCAAAGTGAAAATTCACCTGATGTTGAGTTCATTCAATGAAACTCAAACTCTTGAAGCTTACTTTTAGATGTTGACCAACAACACCAACAAACCCTACAACATGATCGAGATCAAGGCAAAAAGACATGAAGCTAATCATTAGAAGAAGCAGTCAAGTTCAATACCATGTCAAGTCACATCAATCTTCAAAGAAGCCTTTCATATTGAATTCATATTGTTAATGATTTGAATTCATATTGTTCATCATCCATACTGTATGTTAAAGTCCAGACTTACTACTACATCATGACTTCAATATAACCTATTTCCATAAGCTTTTCATACTTCCCTACTCCATTACACCCCACCTCAATCTCGAAAAGAAAAAAATAAAAAAAAATAGAGAAAGATCAAAAATAATAAAGGAGTTTGGTTGTGAAAATCCACAAAAGTGGCACAATACAAACTCGAATTCATATTGTAAAACCAACTTGTTTGGCCAATATGAATTTTCTATTTTGTTTTACCATTTCTTCAGTTTGCGTTTGCATGAATCATCCTCCAGAATAAAGAAGACTTGAGGACAGGTCTTCCCATCAGCAAGGGGGAAAGGTTCGCAAAAAGATACTTATTTGTGCAGCTGAATTGACAACGGAACTTGTATTGTTGGCAGTTGGGACCTGAAATATTTTTGAAATCAATTGCAGAGGGACTTGAACAGCATCAACAAGCAATGGACCCGAATCAATGAAGGATGTTAGAACAGAAAGCATAAATAAGCTCTATCTATCTATGATATTTGATCAAGACAACTTCATCTAATATTGTTAAAGAATATTAGTATTCATCCAATACTACAGGGAAGTACAAGAATCGTAAGTACAAAATTTTGCTCTTTTGTAAATTCAAATTTTTGTAAAAAATTTTAAACTTTGTTAAAATTGAGTTAATACCTGAATGCATATTTTATATTCATTACATTTACCTTCATCCTATATCCATTCTTTTATGCCCATTATCCTATATTCTACACCTAATCCAATGTACATATGTACATATTTTTCATTCCATAACCCTTATAATTCTACACTCCCTTCATAATTTCCATATTCATTTCAAAACCCTAACCCTAAGTATTTTTACTCTCAGCAAAAGGGATCAAAGTGAGTATTTAAAAAAAAATTGAGCCTGCACAACCATAGCAAGCATTAGTATGGAAACAATTTTGAACATGACCTATAAATGGTCATTTTAAAATTAAAGAGATATATTGCAATACATATGGAAAAAGTGCATTTTGAGAAATAATCAAATCAAACAAATCAAAATGATTTATGTATTAAGGTTATTATGGAAAATGCAATATGATGGAAAGTGAGAGCATGACTCTTGAAGGTTTCGCAATGAAGTGAGATACATAGTATCAAAATCCAGAGGGCTCCATGCAAATAATGTGCATCATGGTTCAATACGTTGGAGAAAATATAAGTTCTATTGAAAGAATAATAGTTTGCATTTGAAACATTTACCCATGCTCTTGAAAGGAAATCAAAGAATGCATGCAAAGGACTGCATAAAATATTAGCCACGTTTATAAGGTTATCATAATACTCATATGTTGGGCATCCAATAGAATGAGTTACGACCTTATGAAACAATTTTTTTTTAATTACAGCAACCTCAATATCACGGTCAAGTTTTCAAAAAGTTTGCTGTTCTGAACTTTTAAAAAATTATGTAGTTATGAAATGATGTGAGCAATGCTGATTAGCCATAGATGATACTCTGGGTTGTAGAAGGATATCCAAGCCATGGAAAGAAGAAAATTACGAAGCAGGTTGCCTAATAAACGCAGAAAGAAACCCTGTGCAGAGAAATGTGTAGCCACTTGCGTTCATACAGCACAATGAAAATATTTAACAATGAAAAAAATTTAAACACGGTTGTAATTATCAGTTTGATGCTTATGCACGGCGTACCAGACGGCAGTGAAATGGTCAAAAACGTTTTTTTTTTTTAGTATGATCAAGCAATGTGAAGTGTTATATAGGAAATGGGTCAAAACGTTTTTAAAAAAGCACAGAGAAAAAACCACATTGCATTCCAGTCAGAGCACTGCAAATGTAATAAGAAAACAGTCAAACGTTTTAAAAAAAAACAATAGTGAAAACCCTGTACAACTAGAGTCAATACGATAGTAAATAGTACAAACATTTTGACATCAACCCTGTGCGTTACTCAAAATAGCTCTGCCATTTTACAGCTCAAAATCATGAATTTGTTGCCATCACAGCCATTGAGGGGCTCAGGAACGGGAGATGCCATTAGCATACAATTGAAAAGCATTAAACATTTTGACAAAGGAGGTAAGGATAAATATAGCTGAGACCGTGTAGGAGATAATGCCAAGCCGTAATTTATGCAAAGAATCCCAGATTTTATGTTCCAGATCTCGTATGCATAAAATCCTCTGCCACCTATAGATTTTGAGATACGCTGCCACAAGCTGCCTTCTTGTTTTGAAATGCCGAGAGAAGATTTTAAATTGAAATTGTCTTGCTTACACTCTAAGCCAACAAATTCCAAAAAATCCGTAGTATGAGGAGGAACACAGGTTAATTGAGCCACGTTGCAGAGGAAATCACTACAGTTCATCACAGCCAGTTTTGAAAACATGGAGTTCACTGAGCCTAAAAGCTACACCTGTACATGTGGACAAACAGTATGATGAAAAAACCAAGTTTCAGTTCGATGCATGAAAAGATTGGTTAATAAAAATAGAATTTTTTTACTGTATTGCATGGGTTGTGTATTGCAGAGGACGTTTCAGTGTGATTCATTGAAGCAGGAGATTTCACTGGCAGTGATTCGTTGGAATCTCAGTGAGTAAGGTAAACCTGTTAAGTGACATGCATCGTTGACTACACATTCAGATCTGATAGAATCAAGGTTGTTGTGCTCCATCTCTTTCTCAAAATCTGTAATACTATTGAGCATGGGATGTGAGATCGTTTAAAGATCAACCATTTCATCAAATTGAGGTAAGATCCCGACCAGATCCGTTGAGAAGAGCATGCTCATTTTCCATCATTCGTATCGACTTCCAGTTGTTGGTCAACGTCATGGATTGACATATTGGTAGAGTAGCATAACGACAATGGAGGTTGTTTATTTATAACAATGGGATCCTAAAATGAGTGCGAGAATCCCACTTTATGGATAGTGCTCGGGAAACTCTCATTAGTTAGCAATGCTATTGTAGTTGATTATGAGAGTATCTTTTCCATCATTTCATGTGGACAACAGGCATAAAGTGAATAGCGCATCTCATGGAGATCTTGATCTTGTGGCTGCGGAAATTTGTGCTGCCTCGGAAATTGCAGATATTACTTTGTCAAATTTATTGTTTTGTTTCAAGTTTTCTGATGTGTCCAATTTGGGTTGCTTATTTTATACAAAGGGAAATGCTTAAAAAATAGTGACTTATTGTTGCTTATTGGAGAAAAAATTGAAGAGAAAAAATTGATTTCAAATTAAATGAGCATTCAATCTGAGGAATGCATTTCAATTTTGATAAGCCACTATTTTTTGTTGCATTTTTTTGAGTAAAATAAAATGAAATTTGAAAAACGGAAACATTTTTCTTCATAACGAGCCTAATTACACTCCATGCGAACAGTTTTCTCAAGTTCATTTCTATTTCAGGATATTTTTATGGTTCTTTCAAACTCTATTTCGTAAATTGCCTCAAAAAAATGTTGAAGTCAACTTTAATCTTAATGGCTCTCCTGGTTTGGTTAATGAAAGACCATATGATGGTGGATGGATTGAAAAAAACATGAATAATGTTACAAATATGGAATCATTGTTGGATGTGGATCAGTATATGACATTTTGTGAAAAGGAGGGAGTCTAGTCATTAAGCAGCAACTTCTCTCTTTGAGGAATCATAATGATTTTTGAAAGTCCTTGTTTCAGTGGGTTAGAATCCAGAATTAAAGAATATTGATTTGAGAATGCTTTTCTCATAAGAGTTTGTTAAAATCTTTGAAGGCAGAATAAGATTTGATTTGCAAAAGCAGAGAGGATTAAAATTCAATTTTTGAAACAAGTATGGTTTTTATTTTTAAAGGTTGAAGGCATAGATATCCTTTTTACAGGTAGCTTCATCTTCAAAGGGAAAGAGTCACAGGTACATCAGTACATCAGTCAGCATACAGAGGCAGAAGATCAATGAGACAAAGACAAGCATGAGCACATGCTTGAAAATCAGCAAGGGGGAGATGTTGGCCCTCAGTTTTGGTCTATTTTTGCTTAGGGAAACCTACTTAATCCTTATATTTTCCATCAATTTTCCATAAAATATATCTCATTTTGATGTATTTTATGCATATTCAGGTGTTTAATTTTAATTTTGCAATTTCTAGAAGTTTATATGAAAATTGAGTTTCAAGTGCAATTTTGGACTGAATCAGAAATTCCCATAATAGCTATGTGGATGACATGTTTGCAGGACACTTGGGCTCGAGTTTGATGCATGGATGGACATCTTAGGAACTAGGATTAAGCTAACTCCACTTGGTTTGGCCAGAACAAGCTTTATTAGGCCCGGTCAAGGCTGGTCAAACATGACTAGTCACCAGACAATCCCTAGGAAATAGGGCAGTTTTGAGATTTTATGGGATTGACCATATTTCTTGGGATGAATTGGATAAGTTCAACTTAGATAGGTGGATATGAGTAGATATGAGTGTTAGAGATAATATAGATCAGTTTGTTTCATTAAACCTCTATTTAAATCCAAGTCTTTGATGGCTTTTGTAATGGAATTGGTATGTAACTTTTGTATAATTGGAGTTGGGAGCTAATTTGAAGAATTTGTTTCATTCCAATTTGTTGTTCATGCTTGGTTGATTTACTAAAGTTGCTGTAGCTAATATTTCTTCAAGTGGGCAAGGCAAGGGTGGAGGGCCCCCACTCCAAGCTAAGTACACTTATTTGTTAAACTAGTTTAATTTTCCCTAATTTGGTTATTTTAGAACTTGTTTATGTGCTTTGCTTCAGATTAGTTTATGGTTGATGTGTGATGATTTATTTAGTTGAATCTTAGTTTTTTCATCACTTTAGTAAGATGGAATAACAATGTGTTCAAGTTGAACACTCCTTATGTTAAATTGGTGGATTGAAACTAGGCTTTTTCCTTGATTACATGCAAGCAGTTTTTCTTATGAATTTTCAATCTTCAATTAATAGCATTATGGTGAATGAATTATGATGGGAAATACCAAAGGTCTCTTAAGTTAAGAGCCTCCATTCATTGATGATTTGTCCATCTTAAGCTATTGAGAGCTCATGGTTTCTAATTTCTATTCATCAAGTAATAATTGAGGAAGAATTGGACCTCTTAAGTTAAGAGCCATTTCAGCTTTCCTTCATTGCAAGGTGAATTGAAATTATTAATGTAGGTTATATTTGTAATATTCACTTCTTTAGTTTTCAAATTTTATCTTCTAAACTTGATTATATCTGATGTCCAAATACAGTGGATTTGCCTCCAAGTTTTACAAACCCGGATTGATAATTAAATACTTGTGTTAATTTAGTCAATAAATTAGCCCAACAATCAACTTCCATTGCGACTTCAGTGACACACAATCAGAGTGTCTAGTCTTACTTGTCAATTATTGTGCAAGATAGCTTGTGCAGTGTCGTTTTATCATGGGCATGACTGATTTGTCAACTTAGATGTTTTTCATGTAATTTTTATATGGGAAATGTAGCCATATGTGGCTCGGGGCACACATTTTGTAAAACCAAACTTAGTGTGTATATATATATATATATATATATATATATATATATATATTATTATATGCAGTGTTTCCTAGTTCCTATTTTTCTTTCAGTATGATGTGATGTGAATTGAAAGTTATTTACATTCGTTGAAAATGTCTATCTATAACCAAATTAGCTAGGGCATCTACTAATGTGTTAATATTTATAAAAATATGTTCATATCATATGAAATTTAAATGTCTTTCAAGAAGACACACTCTCCAAACCATGCGAAGGATAGAAAGATTTCTCACTGAATAAATATTAGCGATTTGTAGTACTATGATCTGTGAGTCAAGTTTGATGACTATATGAAAGATACCATGTGAAATAACATGATATAGTAGCTCAACCACTACGCTATACTCAACAATGTTGTTAGTAGAGCGACCAATGCAATTCCCTAGCATACTCACTATCTCACCATTTGGAGCAAAGATAGCCCATGTTGCAGAGGATAGGTTTTGAGTACTATGACTAGCACCATCAGCATAACCAATATACAGTTTAAGAGAGGCTGACATATGTAATCCAAAAGTACAAAGAATCAACAGAAACCATGGGAAACTCTGAAAAATACATTGCAAACACACTCAACACACCTATAGACAGTATGTACATAGTGTACTATGTGTGGGATCAAGCATAGTAGTTTTTTACGTACAACCCATTTCTAGGTTGGGCCAATGGAACTCCATCGATATATACTAACTCATAAAACCATTTTGCACAGACTCTTTTGATAATGTATGGGCCCAGCCTCACATAGGCTGGAACTTTCTTGGACATAACTTTTCAGCCTCCTGGTCATATAAGAGAACCATATCTCCTTATGAGAAGACTCTAGGCTTGACACTCTTGTCATCTTGTGATTTGATGCATCTTTTATAAGCTTCAATGGCTAATGTGGCATCGCATTGGGTTTCATACAAACTATTTAGATGCAAAAGAAGCTCCTTCTTTACTGAAGTAGTAGGAATAAGTTTGATAGCTAGTTTCAATGATGGAATTTCGCATTCAATGGGGAGGATCACTTCCAGACCATACACCAACTAGAAGGGTGTGAATTTGGTAGCAGTCCTAACTAAGGTTTGGTATGCGCATAAGGAAACATATATAAGAAAGTGTCAGTCTGATTTATGGACCCCTATCATGTGTTGAAGCATAGTCTAGACCTCTATCATGTGTTGAAGCATAGTCTTAAGAACTTTGTTGATCGCCTCAACTTGTATGTTAGCCTGAGGATAATAGGGAGTGAAATTTTCATGCGAAAGTCCCAATTTCACAGCTAATTCGATCATCACATGATCGAAAATGCTTCATGTGATCTGTTGTTATTGCTTGCGGAACACCAAACCTATAAATCACATGGTTGAAGAAAAAGTATGTTATCATTTCACCGATGTTATTGAATGCAGGCATCACTTCAGCCCACTTAGTAAAGTAGTCAACAGTGATAATACTATAGCCATGCCCCTCGGCCAAGTGAGGGTTACATGTCATAAAGTCGATACCCCATTTTTCAAAGGGACCAATAATGAAAACAGGATGCAACAGAACTGGCAGAACATGGATTTTATGATCATAGATATAACACGCATGACTCTTCTAGATTGCAAGGGTACAATCGCGGAAAATGGTGGGCCAAAGGCAACCAGCGTGTGAGCTCTTTTGTACGTAGTGAAACCAGGTAAATTTCCGCCACATTCCCCCGAGTGGCATTCATTCAAGAATTTCTCAACCTCCTCAAGAGTGAGGAAACTCCGCAAAATCATACCGATACCATGACAGTAAAGGGTGTCACGGATAATCACATAATTTCACGATTGGTACGAAATACATGGTTGCTCTGAGTGAGAGGTATTAGGTCAGAAAGTCTGGGTCTTGAGATAGATCATAAAATATCCATAGCATGGGTCAAATGATGAGATCATAAACAATGACTCTTCTGGAATGGAATCTTTAATGTAGATTTAGCATCAAGGGAAGGGAGATCGCACATTAGCTAGAAAAAAATAAGGTTTTCTTTGATTTGGATTTGATGAATTCTAAGTCAAACTCTTGGAGAATAATAGTCCACTTAGTGTATCCCCCCCCCCCCATAATTTATGTGATAATATGTATGTCATAGGGTTGCAATCCGAAATGACCTTAGTTTTTCCAAGAAAGATGTAATGGAAAAATCTTTGGACGGCTTGAATGACAACCAAAGCTAGCTTTTCTACGTGATTATACCAGATCTTAGTATCATTGAATTTCTGACTCATATAATAAATGGCATGTTCAATCCCCATATCATCTTCTTGTACCAACACCATAGCTATAGTAGAGATGGTGGTAGCAAGGTATAGGAAATAGTCACGTTGATAGACAAGGGGATATAAGAGAGATGCCCAAACTGGTACATCTTTCAAGGCATCAAACACTTTTTGTGTAGCATCATCCCAACGGAAGGGAATCCCTTTTTTTAGTAAGCAAGTAAATCCTTTGGTCAGTTCAACATAGTAAGGGATGAACCCCCTTAGAAAATTAGCTTTTCCTTTGAGTCTTTGTAACTGAATGAGGAAGGAAGGCACAAGAGAGTTAACGATTGCCTAGAATTTTAAAGGATCAATATGAATTCCTTGTTTCAAAATGAGAAAACCAAGGAGTCAACCAAAACCAACACAAAAAAACACATTTGTGTGGGTTAATTCAAATATTATAATTGACTCTACAATGGAGGAAAATGGCCTAAAAATGCATTGCGTGATCAGCTCGATGCTTGGAGTGAGCTAGGAGATCATCTAGATATGGCTGCATGACATGCTTGATGTTGTGGAAAGCGTAATCCATCACACGTTGAAATGTGGCCCCACTGTTCTTTAAACCGGAAGGGAGCTTTCTATAAGACAAGGTACCCCAGGACAAATAAATGTATTTTTAGGTTGGTCCACCAGGAAAATGTTGATTTGATTATAGCCCGAGAATACATCCATAAATGAATAAATCTCATAGCCAGCGCAATCATCAACAATTTTGTCAATAAATAGGGTCGGTTAGTTGTCTTTCGGACAAGATTGATTTATGTCTTGATAATTAACACATACTGGGACCATGCCCTATTTCTTCATGTTGAGGAAAACATTTGATACCCAATCACTTAAAGGAAAATGGTATACGAAACCATCCCTGTGAAGCTTTTAGATTTCACTTTTATCCAAGCGGCCTTCTTGGGATGGATCAAACAGAGGCACTACCAGATGGGTTTGGCATCAGGATACGTCTTGGTTTCGTGCACAACTATGTTTGGGTTGAATACATGGCATTTATTCATATGTCCAGGAAAAGACATCTCTAAAATCACAAAAAAGGGCTCGATAAATCTCGATTTTTGATGAATAACAAGATGTTCTGATGTATAAATTTTCGAATATTCCTGGTTTAATCAAAATGCCGAGAGGAATTGTTTCTTCGATATTCAAAAGGTTCTTTTCATAGTTTATATCATGAATGGAGGCTGAATTCATAAAGGCTTCGACAAAATTTGGTAGGTATACACCACTAAGATTATCTTCAATGGTATATGGGAAGAAGGAATGATGATGATGTCTACCCCATGGCTCGTCATTTGACATCGTGATATCCATGATGATTTTGTCGGTAGAGAATATATTGTTGGGTTGTGTTATATTCTTTCCATGACTAGACCAGGTAGTTAATCGAGGGTTAGAGGGGGAGGGTCACATGGGGTTTGAGGTGTACCCGTAACCCCACTTTATGGGGTACAGGGCAGCGCCACGGAAAATTTTAGTTTTGGACCCTATGTTAGGTTGGGCAGACCCACCTATGGTTTTGTGCATGATTTTCGCACATGTTTTTTGGACGTGTTGGTTTTTCAGTCCATGGTTTTGGATGCGATGGTTTTCGGTCCATGGTATTGGGTGTTTCGGCATGTATAAATATTTATTATAACATTGAAAGGAACATAATGAAAAATCAAGCTGGCAGTTCTGACTTTGGGATCCAGGGGAAAATCTCTGTGTACATGTGTTTTATGTGTTATTCGCTCGCATTGTTTATTTTTCTATGTTTTAGAATTTGCATGCAGGTAATTTCGGTACAGGGTTAAAACCTACATTTGGTATTGGACTTGTTTTGGCTTCAAGGGGACGCCTTTGTTGCTGAGGGGTTTCGCTCGAGCCTGTGGTAGACCCTGTTCAATGGGAGATCTACAAGATTGATTCTGGTGGTGAAAGAAGATAACGAGAAGTGGAAAGATAGAGATCGAGAAATTTAATGGTCAGAGTTTTGAGTTGTGGAAACTCAAGATGGAGGATCTATTGGTGGATAAAGATTAGTGGATCACAGTAGATCCGGGTACTAAACCAACGGGAGTGTCCAATGGAGAATGGAAGAAGCTGGATCGGAATGCAAAGAGCACAATACGATTGTGTGTCTCAGATTCAGTATTGTTGAATGTATCAGGGAAAGCTACGGCAAATGCTTTGTGGGACAAGTTAGGGACTTTGTACCAATCTAAGTCTCTCGTGAATAAACTATTCCTGCGGAAAAAGTTGTATAACCTGAGGATGAAAGATGGAGACTCGATGATAGAGCATTTGAATGAATTTAATACCGTGGTAAGTTAGTTAGCATCTGTTGATATTAAAATTTCAGATGAGGATAAGTGCATCAATTTGTTGTGTTCTCTACTAGATTCGTGGGATAGTCTGGTTATTGCAATAGGTAGTAATGCAATTGCCTTGTAGTTTGATGAAATAGTCTCATCCTTGCTAACGGACATGGAAAATTTTAGGGGTGAATGTTCGCCCTTTGGCAAAATTAAGGTGTTTTAAATTTTTAGTAGGCGAATATTTTGTATCGTAGTACATTTTTACAAATCACCTCAAATAGCCCACCTTATTTTAAGGGAGAGGGTAAAAAAGGTAAATTTAGCCCTTGAAATTACGAGTTACAACCTTCCATTCGCCCATTTTCAAGAATAGGTTTTATTTAAGTGAATCCTATGGGCCAAATACCAAATTTATAAAAGAGGTATGGTAAATTAATAAAAATATAAATAAATGAGTGGTATGGTAAATAAATAAAACATTTTTTATATTTACTCCATAAGTCACCTCATATACATGCAAGGGTGTAAACAAATAAAAATATAAGTAAAGTGGAGGTATGGTAAATAAATAAAATGTCTTTTTATACTTACTCAAAAGGTATGGTAAATAAATAAAAATATAAATAAACTAGACGTATGGTAAATAAATAAAACCTCTTTATATATTTAGTTATTTAAGTGAATACTATGGGCCAAATACCATATTTGTAAAAGAGGTATGGTAAATTAATAAAAATATAAATAAACGAGAGGTATGGTAAACAAATAAAACACTTTTTATATTTACTCCATAAGTCACCTTATATTTACGAACACTCAAAAACTGTGTTATATTAAGGTGAAACCTAAGGGCAAAATACTATGAGACAAATACCATGGACTAGATTGTTATTAATACCATGAGAAAAAACATTATTAACCCTAATATTTTTATTAATAAAAATAAAAATGGCACATGGTATTGACCCCTATTTAAATGGGGGAATTAAACCAGTATAGATCCATCTTTACTTTGGATCTACTAACCCCCGAGAGGTATCAAATATCGTGATATGCAAACTAGCATAGAGTGAAAAAATATTTGATCCCTCTCAGGGATTGGTGGATCAAGAGTAAAAATGGATGTTGTAATTTAATGTATGTTAAACATTTTAGCTTGGTTAAAAAAAAAAAAATCAAAATCAACTATTAATTTTTATAAATTACTAATAGTAATTTTCAAGCTCCGGGTTTATGATAACCCATGGTAATACCATGGTATTCATGTGAGAATAGACTATTTAAAGGGGAAATTCCATCATCTTAGATCCATCTTAATTCTAGGTCTACCAAGTGCTTAGAGGGATAAATAGATTTCATCCGCATAAATAGATTTCATCCCCCTAAGAGTGGTAGATGTGGAGTTAAGATGGATATAGGTTGGTTTTTATGATGATGAAGATATTAAATAGACTTAGGAAATTATATTGTAAAAACATCTTAAGGTGAATGGTTAAAGCATAGACATTGGACAAGTATATTTGTATACTTCTATTTTAAACTGAAACAAATCCAGGGCTAAAAGGAATGGATTGATTGCACTAGTCATCCTTCTATAACTTTCCAACATATGCTGGAGTAAACAGATTGTAATTTGGGTAATTTTTCTAATTGCAAACGGGAACATACTTGTGTATTGCAGAGTGGTTACGAGGTCCCTAGAAGTGGAGTAAACATATTGTAATTTGGATAATTTTTCTAATTGCAAACAAGAACATACTTGTGTATTGGCAG
>APFE031527494.1:0-15440 GCA_000404065.3 Pinus taeda
ATATATATAGATAGATAGATAGATTCTTATGCACCCATTCCCCTCTAATATTTTCATCACTTTCTATTATTTATATGGATTATTTTAGGTGCACACCTTATTTTTTATCTATAGGGATTATTCTAAGTTCACCTTTTCCGCTTATATCATATTTTACACCCATTACCCTTATCTATATGCATTGTTTTAGTTGCACTCATTTCCCTTATTTGTATGAACTACTGGAAGTGCACCCTTTCCTTTTTTAATTATTTTGCACCCCTTCCCCCTGTTTCTATAATTAAGTAATTTAGAATATTCTATAAATATTTTGTAAGTTTGATTAATTAATTAAATGTTAAAAAACCCTAGAATAATTCACCTACCTACATAAGTGACCCCTAATATAATTAACACACTAAACTATGTTTGCATTATAATTTCTTCCAAAATATTTCTTATTTTTTTAATTGTGTATATATATGATTTTATCAATTTAAATGATTAATGAAAAGCCATACAACTATTTCTAAGAGTGCATTATTTTTTTCATCTCCTTTCAATCACTTTTCATGTTCAACCATATCTCCTCACTCTTTGTACACAAAAGTCATGAAATGTGTTAGATTAGATTATATCCATGGAGTTATAAATTCAAATTTCACACTTAAGGTTGAAATTTTTGAAACATATAAGTTTTCATATGGAGCTTTAAATTCCTTTGTAGCAAGTGTTCTCTGCTAGTATAAAGGATGCACATTATTTTTTGTGTTAATCATTGGGTTGAGCCAACAATTTTACACAAGTTTCCCAACTTTTTGAAATTTGTGTGTTGTCTAAACTTTGAGCCTTGTATCCCTTTGTCCATTTTTTCCAACAAAATAAATATTATCACAAAAACCTCCTAGACACTTCCCCTCATGTGAAGGATCATGGTACTCAAAGAAAATTGGTTGTTACTATCTTGTCAGATCCAATCAACAATTATCTTGCAAAGAGTTCAACATTTTTTTAATGTAGAAGTATTAATTACATAGATTTCAACATTTTTTTTATGTAGAACTATTAACTCACATAGATTTCAACATATAGTTCACACATGTCTTATTATGAATTCAAACCTAGGTGTTATGCATGAAATACCTACCTACCCAACATTTAGGCTATTTCCCCTTGACAAACTCTTATTCATGACTTGTAAAGATACATCTTAGTGGTTGGTCATAGGTTTACCATTAGATGGCTTTGTCATGGGATGTGAAGGAAATTGAGATACAAATTGAGATCACTCTTGGATTTCATAACATCAAATGTAGCTTAATATATATGCTCCTTCATCTATGACATGGCTTACCCCACTAGTGGATTTCATCACCCTTAACAAAGGGTCATTTGGAAGCCCCCTTTAAGATCTTATGTATTTCTTATGCTTTATTATCATATTCTCACCAACATGGCTTTGTTTTTGTCTATAATTGATCCAGGTGGATGTTGCTGGCCACCCACCTATCCCACTTGGACCCCCACAATTGCCTCATTCAATTTTTCGGTTTCCTTAATTGTAGCACAATTTAATATTGTTAGCAGCTTTTCAGGTCCTAAACTTCCGGAGTCGTTTTGAGGCCCTAAACGACGTTTTTGCAAAAATTGGGAGCAATGTGGGTCCATGGACTAATGTTTCCCTTCCCAAATTTGTAGTCTTCAGATAGATCTTTTTAACGAGGTATTGTGCACATCAAACGGAGATCGTATGCCAAAGTTACGACCCCGGGAAGTTGATGTCCCAATTTACCTAAACGGGGCCCACAGTTTGGTCTTTCATCTCCTAGGGTTAGGTTTTTGGATGTTTAGGGTTTTCCATTATTTCTCAACAATAAATAGGCCTTCGAACCTCATTGTAATAGAGTTCAGAGGCATGTAGGCGCCACATCTCTTCTCAGAGATAAGCTACCATCGCCCTAGCTGGTTTATTTCCATTTTTGTTTGTAAGCACATTTCAATATTTTACATTAATGAAATGAAGTGTTAGTTCTGTTGCATCTCTGTATTTATGGTTATATCTGTAATTTGTTGCGTTCCTGTTTAAATCGGGATCAATAATTACATATAATAATGAAGGAATTAATAAAGAAATCTTGATCCAATCTACCATGAATGGATATGTATTGATTATAATGTACTTCTACATCACTTTAGTGTCAAAATAGTATAACTTGCGTTTCCATTCAGATTTGAATTGATTTCGAGGACAAAACTTCACTATGTACCCAATTTGGATGATGTTTTTCTTATTCCTTAATAATAGGCATTCACGTGTGTCATCTTTGTGGATTGCATGCAAATCAAAGTTGTATATTTTCAATGCCTATGGATGTTCATGTGACCTAACCATTAGGAAAACATATAAAGTGATTCATTAAATGCAATATCTCACAATTTTTTAATTATATCCATCACTTTATACCTCTAGTAACTAGCATAAATTCATTTTAATCATCATAGCATGTATTTCTTGACACCCTTAACTTATAACTCTTAACACGGTCCACAAGATCTAACTCAACAACATCCAAAAATCCTTATAACCATAACCCCTTGGAATTATAAGCCCTCACCCACATAATGAAACCATTTATTATTTTACTAATTCACTTATATTGTTATATTATATTAATGATGTTGGGTTCATCAAGTTATTCATCTTCATTCAATTCACAAAATAGCTTAATACGATCATCTAGCAATAACCTAAATTTCATAGATATATTTTTGTGAAAAGGCAACATCTTAAATTATATTTTTTTATATCCACTCATAAATATTGCCTTCATATTATTCCTTGTCCAATGGAGATGTACAAGTTCTAATTCAACATCAAATAGATCATACTCCAATGCAAGCTCAAAGTATTATATTAGTTCAATATGTAAGTTTTGTGTGTGTGTGTGTGTGTTGCAAAGGGAATCAATGGCTAGAACATACAATCATCTGCACCACCAAGGATTACACCGCATTAATACCATTATAACCCTTTGGCCCAATATAATATCCCACAAGTTATATCAAGCAAGTTAAAATAGGATTCAAATTGAGGTATGTGGCATTAACATTGTTAGTCTGATCCACTTGGGCTACCCTTGAAGGGATAAATTCATAATTAGATTAATTAGATTATAATATTTGGTTAAATATGACACACGAATGTTTAAATTATCATGCTTAATATTCCTACTATATATAGACTCGAAATCCACTACCAACCACCTCTTCTAGTACTTTAATGCATGTGTCAGAAGGAACGTGTCTAAATTAATAGAATAAATAATGTTAATTAAGAATTTATTATGTGTTTAAACTTTGTGTACATGTGCATGATTTGCAAAAAACAATTATGGTTTCCCAACTTCTAATCTCAATACAATTCATCTTCATAATGGAATCAAGCATCAAAGGATTTATACATGACATTGCTAAAAGCATAAATATATGAGGATGATTGGGGAACAAAAATCAAAGAATACTTGGTTAAAAGATGGGGATAGAAACAATAAATACTTCAACAAATTATGCAATGTGAGAAGATTATGAACCATATTTCCAAAATATCCATTCTGGATGGACATATTTGAGGAGATATCAATGTATGGATGAAGCATCATAAAACTCAATGTAAAATTAGATGAGTGATTAATTCTTCATTCTTAGCTAGCCCATGGGGGGAGCTCGATTGGTGATCATCATGTTATGAAGTATTATGTAAACCATGGGAATAAAGGTTCAAATCCTCATGTGGGTTAAGCCAAGCAAAAAAATCTCTTCATTCTTAGATCTTATTCCAAAATATGAAAACTCCTGTTATTTCCATTACTTTTTTCCAAGTATCATACAAGGTTATCACAAAAGTCATAGTAGGCATGTTAAGAAAGCTTCTCCCAAATTTCATATCCAAACAATGAGGATGATTTGTACAAGCATAAAAAATTGGAGAGAATATCACATTGGTTTAAGGGTTGTTCATTTAAGCAAAAATAACAGTAGAGGAATAAGGAAATTGATCATATAATTAGATATGGGAAACACCTTTTAACACATAAGCCATATTTTTGTTTTTGAGGTAATGGAGAGATTAATATCCCTAAACCATTTTGTCCAATGGCTAGAATTATGCATAAAAATCTCTTGGATCATTTTGTTGGTAAATGGAAGACCCACTTAGTTCTTCAAAAGAATAAGGGATTTGTTAAGGGTGCTTTATGTCCCCATATTAGTATGGTAGAAGCCTTACTCTAGAATTTAGTTAAATCTCAATAAATTGGTACTCTCTCACACGATTTTAGACTCTATTGGGTTAAGTATGTTAATTGTGCATAATTTGAAGAAGATGCCCTTATCCTTAGAGGAAATCATATAATAATTTCCAAGAAATATAAAGACACACTACAAAATTATTTGGAACCTTTATGTGAAAAGGTAAACTAAGAATTATGGTTTGAACCACATGAAGAAATATTAACTTAGACAAATTGTTCAAGAACTAGAATTCTTAGTGGACATCAATGGGTGCTCATTTTAGTATCTGGGGGGCCATAGTGATCTAGACTCAATAATTAACATGTTGGACCCAAATCATCTATAATTTCATGGCCATGACCTCTTCATGCACCATAAGATGGATATATACTCAAGGATGGTCAATTCTCATCAAAGAAATGATTTTTCCCCTTCAATTTTGACATAGATGACCATAAAATATTATATACTACCCATCATAGTAACTTAGTCTCTACCCATAGAGTTCATAACTACTTTTATGATAATGTTGACACAATTTAAAAACTAACAAATACAGTGAGTAATTGGGAGTTACAGGATGCAAGATAAGAGACAACAACAAATTTCCATTTCTTATTCATATAAATACCAATTTATTCTTACAACTAGTGTACATTCCTAATCTACATATGCACCATATGTTCACCACAAGACACAATCAATTTTTGTTATTCTCTTTATTCTTTCATTCCTTTCTAACTTCACAATATCTTCTTCCATTTTCTTCTCCTCTTGCTCAATCCTCTGTTTGTTTGTTGATATTAAACGATGGTTTGGAAAATTAATAGTCACAATTGTTTAACTTCCTCATCCATTTCCCAAACCAGTAATCATTTCTTCGCATAGGTGGCCCACTAATTTTCCACAAAGTCTCACAAGACACATGGAATCATAGTAAGGCATGATCCACAGTTTTATAGTAGAGTTGTATCATTGTAACAACAATGGCAGAGTCATGACACTATAAAAGTAAGGTGGATTCATAGCACTCTAATAGCAAGGTTGAGTAGTAACACTCTTATTTCATCCTCTAACTACTAATTTAAATTAATCAATGTGGATCAATTTAGCCTAAAGGTGCTCCTACATCATACATCCTTGGAAAGAAAATCACAAGTCGTGTGGGTGAAATTGTAGATGTTTCAAAGGAGGAAGGCCCTCGTAAGTGTGTTAATTCTCCTTTGTAAACCCAAAACTCATCCTTGAAACCTATGTTTCTCCACTTGACCAAATATTCATAATATTTATTATTTCAAGTCCTACTAACTTTCTTTGCCAAGACTTGCTCTGATTCTTCAGCTAGTTTGACAAGAAATTATTTCTTCCACTCATCTAGGGTGTGTTCATCATCATCCCCTTCTCCTTCATGAAACTCATAGAAGTTAGCAAAATTGAATATCAATGGAATGTCAAAATTTTATGGTAACTCCAACTCAAAGGCACTATTAGAAATCTAATTTAGGACTCAAAATTGTCTAATTTTCTTATACTTGAGTTTACTATATGTACCTTTCGGAAATATTTCTTTATTTAAATGTTCCATTATCAGGTCTTCTTCTTCAAAATCATTTTTTCTTCTTTTCAAATATTCCCCTTGCTTATATCTGACATCACTTTGTTGTAGCCTTAGTATGACCCACTCATGCATTTCCTACATTTCCTCTGCAAACTTACTTGCATCAACACTCCTTCTATCATCTAGACTTGGAAACTTAACCAAATCCACAACTCCCCTTAGTGACCTTCCATTAACAATTTGAAATGGAATATTTCCAATAGACCTATTAATTGAATTTTTTTAAGTATAATTTATCTTGGGCCAAACCCAAATCCCATTTTCCTAGTTTTTCTCCACTCAAACTCCTCAACAAATTCCCAAGGCTTCAATTAATCACCTTATTCTATCCATTTGTTTTTTGATGATATACGGAAATATACAACAACTTAGAGCCACTTTTCTTCCAAAGTACCCTCCAAATATGCCCAAATAATTTGGTATCTCTATGAAAAGGGATACCCCTAGGTAGTCCATAAAATCTCACATATTCATGGAAGAACAAAATAGCCACTTCAATAGCATCATTCATTTTCTTGCATGGCATGAAATGTGTCATCTTCTAAAACCTATCTATTAAAACCCTTATAGAATCATGACCTCTATGTGTTCTAGGTAGTCCCAAAGTAAATTCCATACTTACATCTTCCCATGGCCTCTCGGGTACTGGTAGTGGCATATATAACCCTGTGTTTTCACTCCTTCCCATCACTAACTAACAAATCCTACAAAAATCAACAAATTTCTTAACATCCTTACTGATGTTGGGCCAAAAGTATATTTCCTTCACTAATACTATGGTATGGTCAACACCAAAATGTCCACGCAAACCTCCACTATGCAACTCTTTAACAAGATTTAGATACAATGAGTTCTATGGAATGCACACTTTCCAATTCCTAAACAAGAATCCTTCTTTTAGGTGGAAATCCAAATATGGATTTCTACCAATACACTAAGGTGCCTTGCATGCCTTCTAGGCTTCTACAAAATTTACATCCTCTTCATACATTCCAAGTTGACAATTACTATTGAAACAGTCTTCAACAACATTTTCCTCCATCTTAATGCATATACAGTCTTATTTGATTTTCCAAACCTATGCTTCAAAACAATTATGCCAATTTATAAATATTGTATCGATTTGGAGTGCTTCTCATTAAAATCTCCTTGATTATTGATGTGTTGCAGTGCCTTATGATCAGTAAATGAGACATGATCCTTTGATAATAAGTAGTCTCATCATTTTTTCAAAAGCTTGTATAATGGAAAATAACTCATGATCATAAACATAGTATTTCATCGTAATTGTATTCAACTTCTCACTAAAGAACACAATTAGTTTTCTTTTTTTACTCAGAATTTATCTAGTTGTTGAACCACTAGCATCATATTCCGCTTGAAACACCTTATTAAAATATGGAAGCGCTAAAATTGGTTGTTCAATTACCTTCTTCTTCAATTTTTTAAATGATTTCATAGCTACTATTGTCCATTGGAAAATCCATTTCTTCATACATTCTATAAGTAATGCACAAATCCTAATAAAATTTTAGATAAATTTTCTATATAAGCTTGCTAAACCATGAAAGATTCTCACATCAACGTTACACTTAAGTGTTGGAAAATCGAAAATGGCCTTTGAATTTCTAAGATCCATCTTCAAGCCTTCCCTGGAAATTTAAAATCCCAAGTACACTAACTCCTCCTTTATAAATGTATACCTTTTAAAATTTAAGAGCAACTTCTCTTTTCGCAACTGTTATTACACTTTTCTCACATGCTCCAGGTGTTCCCTTGGTCTCACTGAAGATCAAAATCTCATCCAGGTATGCAACAATAAAATTTCACAAGAATGGTTTCAATATTTCATACATAAGTCTCATGGATGTGCTAAAAGAATTAGTTAATCCAAATGGAATGACTAGCAATTCAAATAATCCATCCTTTTGTCTTAAGTGTTGTATTTTGTATGTTACATTCCTTAATCTGAATTTGATGATATCCACTCTTAAAATTGATTTTTTAAAATTACTTGGATTCTCTCAAACAATCGATGAGGTCATTCATCCTTGGTAAGGGAAATCTATACTTGATAGTGATCTTATTAACAACCTGTGAGTATGTACACATTCATCATTCACCTCCTTTCTTGGATGTCAGTATTGTCAGTACAAAATAGGGACTTAAACTCTCTTTGATCAATATTCTATCAAACAACTCTTGCACCCATGTATTCACTTCCTCACCCTCTACTCGATTTATTCGATAAGGAGATTTGTTAGGTAGAATTGAACATGGTATAAAGTCAATATAACGTGATATACTTCTCATGAGAGGTAAATTTACTAGCAAATCATTCACAACAATATCATAAAATTATTTCGATAAAGGTTGGATATCTAGTGGCATAGAGTTCATCTTTCCATGTTCTTGGATTTGTTTTGGCATTAAGGCCAAACAAAAATGAGCCTTATTTTGTTCCTTCAAAATTTCCTTATCTAAACACAACATTATTTGACTATTGTTACTACTCACATCTTAGTTGCTACTACTTCTGGTTGTTGTCATTGCATTTCTAGCATTGCTTCCAACTTGTATAATTGACTTGTTGTTGTCAATTTGAAGGTAAATATTCTTGTCAAACAACTATGGTATTTTAAGAAGTATATGGAATAGATCCATCTCTACCACATCACATAACAAATGTTCACTGAAGCTTCCAATATGAAAATGTAAAAAGAATTGATCTATCATGGCCACTTTCTATCCCTTTTGTAATCACATTTCAGGGATGGGGAATACATTGTAACTTTAGCTTCTCTATGACTTCAATGGATACCAAATTTTCTGTACTTCCACTATCTATGACCATATTACAACATTTTCCTTGAACTCTTTTCTTATATGTTTGTGTTCATATGTTCTCTTCCCTTCAGGTTCAAGCAACACCCTATGGAAAATTCTCACCCCATTCTTACTAAAGGACCATTACATTTTCACCAACATTTGTTGCCTCATCTCATTGAGTAATCTGTGTTTAGGCTTCACTTCTTCTTTTTTCATTATGATTTTTTGGACATTCATATGCCTTATGCCCCTATACGAAAGACAAGGTAGAGAACTGACATGAAAAGATTAGAACTTGGAGGAAGACGGTGAGTAAAATCAAGGATAAAATCCTACTTGTTGGTTACTAACAAAATTTGTGTAAGGAAATAAAAAACTTAAGGTAGAAACCAGTGATTGATTAGGAGTACTTTGGGGAATTTTTTAAACTATCAATCAGATTAGGTATTAAAGAATCTGAATATCAAAGTGTGGTGAGATACAAAAATTAGTTAAAGTATCATATCTGAGATGAAATGAGAACACACTTCTTTCAGAATGTAGATGAAGCTTATCAAGTTGCTTTGAAGGTGGAAGAAAAAATTTGATAGAAAAGCACAACAAAAAATTCAAGGAAAAGGACCTAAAGGTAGGCTCAAAAAAAGTACTTCTAGAGGCAATGAAAAGGAAAATTATTCCACCTACATCCAAAGTAATAAAGGAATAAATGACACTAGAAGAGCTAGAATATTTGGAAGAGGAAAAGGTAAGTATATCACTACTTGCTACATATGTGGAGTAAAGGGGCATAAGGCATCTAAATGTCCAAAAAATCATAATGCAAAAAGAAGAAGTGAAGCCTAAACAAAAATTACTCAATGAGATGAGGCAAATGGTAGAGTATCATAGCCCTTGGTAGAAAAGGAGGCCTCTCAATACAAGACCTAGTGATATTGAACTAGGCACTTGGGGCAGGCTTAGTTTGAACATATAACATCAATAATCTACTTGGTGGAAAGAGGTAATATATAGAAAGTATTTCCCTAGGATAAAAAAGAAAGGGAGCTTGGATAACACCTTAATAATGAAAAAAAGGTCTTCGTATGGCGCCTTATATGTCATTCATGCAATTTGATAAAATGACACCACTCATGTCCCCTAAGAAATGGAAAAAACATTTGTCTCTAAGAAAACAAAATTCAGTAAAATCTGCTACAAAACACCACAGATAGATTGGGTACTTTGCGAGAATGGATTCAACATTAAGGGAAAACACACATGGGAAACATTTTTGAATGGGTGTAGAGAGGAAATAGGGAATCAAAAGAGTGAAAGGCGAATCCAAAAGTACTAGTGAATCTCTGGTTCCTATTGGAGCTTCTCCTTAACTAACTCTTTCGATGAATGCCAATTCATCGATGCAAGGAAGATGAATGGGTAAGGGGTGAAAAATAAGAGCATACATGTCCCATGCTAGATATATACCCCCTATATCCATGTTTTGGAACAAATTTGGGAACATTATAATATGCTAAGACAAGTTTTTTTTCCATTAAATTTTGGTTGAGAGCATATTACTAACAACAACAAAAATCTTAAGAAGAGGGGAGTTCAAGGACCTCCATATGTGTGTTGGGAAAATCTAACAAAGAATAAATGCAACCATCATTCCAGGAATTTAGTGTCAGTAAAATCATATGGAATGAATCAATTCAAGAATTACAAACTAGACCCTCTCACTTCAAATAATGGAAGAACTATTCTAGAATTTCAAGAAAAACCATTTCCAATCACTAAAAGATTAGTTATGTTTCCCAATTATGGAAGGCCCTCTCTTAATGTATTTCATGGAAAATTTAGCTGGCCCTGAACATGGTTATATTTAAGGGATTAAAATTGCATATTAAGAAGGTTGTTAAGGAAAGTTTGAAATTATGATGGAGTTATCCCATGAAAAACCATATAAAGGGCTAGGGGAACAAGGTAAAATCAAGAGATAATATGGTTTTTTTAATCCCTACCCCCAAATTAAACTAAAATAATTACAATACAAGAAGAATCCCCCAAAAAGGTGGATTGAAAATTAATGATGTAAATGTATGGGTAAATCAACCAAAAAAAGTTGTCATCTTCTTTGATGGAGCTTCAAAAGAGAACCTGAGTGTCATAGGGGTGGGTGCTAATTTACACCTTGAATGAAAAAATTCTTTGGAGTTTCTTGTAAGACCCAAGGATAGTGACTAAGGATGAATGAGGACCTTGGTCATTTTGGTAAGGAATGATGATGGTGAAATGAATAATGCAAACTCATGTAATTGTTATTGGAGATTCAACAATCATTATTAGATCTATGCTTTCCTCATCTACCCCATCCTCCACCACCCTAGCAAGAATTTTATCTTTACCTCAATACTTGTGCTTATTTGTAAATATGATAGTCTATCATGTTATTGGAGAAGATAAATGTAATAAAACTTGATGTCCCATTAGACCAATTTGAATATCTAATGATAATGCTTCGACATGTGATGATGTCACAATATGCATAACAACATACCATGACCAAATCCACACGACAATAATGTCAATGCTTTGTATGACCATAGTATTGACATGTGATGCTTCAAAAATAACCATGCATGTTAGTTCAATACACACAATGAAGCACTAGTATTTGCATAGATTTGAAGAATTTGATAAACACAGTCAAGAAAGAAAATGTTAATATAGTCTTAAAAACAAAAGGAAATAATGACACGTATACACAATATATACAAATATTTGTCAATTGGGTTTAACTTGAATTTTTTGAAGGAATGATTGTTATCCTTGCCAACCAAAGCTCTATTCTTACTAGTGACATGTTATATAGCCTTGAACCTAAAAAGTTCAATTTATCCTAGGTCCCATCCTAAAACTGAGGAGAAGTTCCTGAATATTATCTAAGATGTATATTCTAAAACCTTTATCAATAAATGATATGTTGAACTTAGGGTGAAATACCCACTCCCTTATCCTATTATGTTATGCTAAGTTGTTAGCCTACCTACTACGAGATTGATCCTTATGATAGATCTTATTAGTGTTATCAATATACATACGAGGTACGTGTATGCTAGCTACATACCCATGCCTTGCACAAATACACTAGTATTCCATGGTCTGTTATGCTAGATGATTAATTAATGATTAGGCTTGATTAATGGTTATTTAAATGATTATCCCTTAATCCTTTTAATGATTTAGATTTTATTACGATTTGATTTACTATTTAATTAATTAGGATTCTTATGCATCCATTGATTGAATTAACCATTAAAGATTAGACTAGATTATATTGCAATGATTAAATGGTAGCTGAATGAATTGACCACTCGGTGTATTTATTGGGGGACAATGGGTAGGTGGAAGATATAAGGACATGGGGGGAGGAGGGGTGGGCGATCTGGGGGTTGGCTCAATAATAGAGTTAAGTGACAATAGTGAGGGGAGATATTTTGGGATTTCGTGGGAAGGATAAGAATTGGGGGTGGGCATGGTAAATTGAAAGGAAATTTGTTTCATTTTTGTGACATTGAGTTTTAGAGAAGTGTGGGAAGGAGGGACGAGAGGAGGGGGAGGGAAAAAATGATTGTGCACAATGGATTTTGGACTTGGACATTAGGAAGGTGTTTGACACGTAAAACTTAGACACACTACGACTGTAGTTTTAGACTTAGACTTGGAGGGCTAGGGAACTTATGGGGGTTCACTGGGCTAGGAAGCCAAATAGGTTGTTCCTAGTTGGTAGGGTGGCATATTTAGTCATGTGATCCTAGGAGAAACACGACAATAAAGCCCCAATAACTAGGTATTCTTGCTATTCACTAAGTTTATTTCAATTATGTTAAAACACAAAAGAAATATGTCGTTGAATCAAATAACTAAATAATGATAATGTATTATCATAAGATATTGCATTTATATTGTATACAAATACATAATTAGATGGAAAAAATCCTTTGTTACAAGTCGGAGGCCTTGAATAAGGGCCTCACATGTGGTATTAGAGCCCTTATTCAAAATATGGGCCCTAAAACCCACAAGAAAAACCTTAACCATCTTTGAACTATCACTAATATTTCCTACTTGCTAGAGGAGAAGAGACAAAAATTGAGTTAGAATTGTGGACAACGTGAATTAATAGAAACTATATAGTGAGAAAAACAAGGAGATATACAATTGAGAAATTGTTTATAAAAGATGGTAGAAATATAAGATAAATTGAGCATCATATTGATGATAACCCAACCCAGGATGGAATATAAAAGAGTGGGATAGTTTTTTCAAGTATAGGTGTCTATTTTCATAGCTTTGTTACCTAAAAAATTATCAGGTGTCGGGTTCAAACATTTAACCCCCCTCCATTTCAAGCCCCCATCCTTAGCAATCTAATTTAAAAATAATATAATCAAATAAGTTATTGCAACAACATATATAAATAAAACTTTTCAATGACCATTTTGACTAGTGTTATCTACAAAGCACATGAGATGGATGATGAATAATCTATTCATAGAATTTGAAATCACAAGTTTTAAAAATTGAATTGGATATTAAAAACAAAAATGTGGGAAATAAGTTTTCGAAGTGTAGGTTGGGAGGTACTCCCAAAAGTCATGGATAATTGACTTGTGAGGAGAAAACCCACCTGGTGGGAAAAGAACACAAGCCAATGGTTTTGAACCCAAATTTGTGGGCTTAGAACCAAAGTTTACTATTTTTTTATTCTATTTGTTGCAGAGGACACCTTTTGTGTGTTGGGTTGTGTTATATTCTTTCCACGACTAGCCCACATAGTTAACCGGGGGGTTAGAAGGGGGGGTGGAGCCCCCCTTTCGTTGCACCGATTGCGTAGTGGGGGGGAGTCAAAAGGGGTTTGAGGGGTGCAAGTAACCCTACTCTATGGGGTCCAGGGCAACGCCCCAGAAAATTCTGGTTTTGGACCCTATGTTAGGTTGGGCAGACCTACCTATGGTTGTGTGCATGATTTTCACACATGGTTTTGGACGTGATGGTTTTCAGTCCATGGTTTTGGATGCGATGTTTTTTGGTCCATGGTATTGAATGATTCAGCATGTATAAATGTGTATTGTAACATTGAAATGAACATAATGAAAAATTAAGCTGGTAGTCTTGGTTTTGGGATCCAGGGGAAATCTCTGTGTATATGTGTTTTATATGTTATGCTCTTACATTGTTTATTTTCTATGTTTTAGAATTCGTATGTAGGTAATTTATGTACTGTTTTAAACCTACATTTGGTATCAAAGCTACTTTGCCTTCAAGGGGATGCTTTTATTGTTGAGGGGTTTCACTCGGGCTTGTGGTAGACCCCATTCAGTGGAAGATCTGCATGATCGATTCTGGTGGTGAAAGAAGATGGCGAGCAGTGGAAAGATAGAGATCGAGAAAGTTAATGGTCAGAGTTTTGAGTTGTGGAAACTCAAGATGGAGGATCTGTTGGTGGATAAAGATCAGTGGATCACGGTAGATCTGGGTACTAAACCAATGGGAGTGTCTGATGAAGAATGGAAGAAGTTGGATTAGAAGGAAAAGAGTGTTAGGTCCCCATAATACTAATGATGACCCCACTACTATTATAGTTGTATCCCTTATTAATATTGTTGTGCCCCTATTGTCCCCATATTGGTATTACTATTCCCCATAGAATCCCTCTATTGTTATTTTTGTGCCTTTATATTATTATTGTTAGGTCGGCTTGGTTATATTGTGACTCCTTAGACTCCTATATATAGAAAGGATGTTTGTCATTTGAATCATCCAGGAATTGTTCATTTATGTAATGTAAACGAGGTTTCCCCCTCGAAGAGGTTAGATTCTAAGGCATTAATCTATCTTTTCTATCTTTTTGTGAGCTGGTTTCATAACATTTGGTATAAGAGCTTTGGATTCTAGGGTTTCGCTGCTCCAAATAGGTCATCGTGGCATTTTCGCTATAACTCTTTTTCTGCGACGTCTTAGAAGCGAACAAAAAAAACCATTTGAGACAAAATTGCATTGAACCTCAAGTCCGAATTTCATAGCTTTTCATACTATATTTGCGGAGATATGATCTAAGGAAGTTGGTCTTTTTGCAGACTCCTGAATTACATTCCAAATAGGTGACCTTGGGAAAATCGTCATAGCTTTTGTTTTGAGCATCAGATTGCAATTTCGTAAGAAGTTGTAGAAAGAGGACAAACTGTAGTTTCTTGTATATGTTTTGTAGACCCAAAGGTCAAAATAGTGACACGTGGCACCTCATAGAAGTTTTCTCTTCTGGAAAGGTATATAATCAGGTCATCTTGGGAGATTGTGCATAACTCTTTCTTGGAGAATCTAAATTCGATCAGACTAGTGGCATTGGAAAAAGGACAGAGAGGGCTACTACAAATCGTAATTTCAGAACTGAAAGATCCAAAATTACAGAGATACATCATATTAAATATCGAGTGCCTACAAAGTGAAAAAAGGTGTGTATTTTTTTAATATTTGCATAAGCTTGGTTTGAAAATTTACTTTGAAGAGATTAAAATGGAATAAGAAAGAATTATTATCGGTAATTGATGCCCCAAAGAAAGAAAATGGAAACACCTAGTAAACAACCTAAAATCTCTAGAATGACTCATGAAGAAGAGGAAGAAATGCTACATGATATATCAAAATTACAAGACCAAGTGCAACAAATGTCACTCTCACAAAA
>APFE031527494.1:22610-62781 GCA_000404065.3 Pinus taeda
AAGGAGAAACAAACCAAGTTGGATAGTAAATCTGAAAAGTGCATCTTTATTGGGTATAAGGATGGTTTAAAGGGTTATAAGCTTTGGAACCTAGTAACAAGGAAGGTTGAGTACAGCTAAGATGTGGTGTTTAGAGAGGTGAAAGATGTTATTAAACATGAATTCCAACCAAAGGAACCTGAGAAGATAGAGTTTGAGCTAAAGGAGGAAGAATCAGACTTTATAGAAGAGGAGGAATCAGAAGATGAAGAGCCACAAACTCCGGGTGTGAGAAGATCAGTTCGAGAAAGGAGGCAGCCAAAAAGGTATAGTCCATCTACTTTCTATTCAAATTTTGCTTTATCTATTACTTAAGATGATCCCAGAACTATGAAGGAAGCAATAGATTCAGAGGATGGAAAACTCTGGAAAGAGGCCATGGTTGATGAAATGGCATCTTTGCACAAAAATGAGGGTTGGGATCTAGTGGAGTTGTCGGTTGGAAGGAAACCCATTAGCAGTAAATGGGTGTTCAAGAAGAATACAAATGCAGAAGGAAAGGTGGAGAAATACAAAGCTCGGTTGGTAGCAAAAGGTTATTCCGATGTGCTGAGAATTGATTTTGGTGATATTTTTTCTCCTGTTGCCAAGATAACTTCTATTAGATTACTTTTATATATTGTTGCTGCTTTTTATTTTGATGTAGAATAGATGGATGTGAAGACAACATTTCTTCACGGGAATCTGGAAGAGGAAATCTACATGAAGCAACCAGAAGGCTTTGCGGTGAAGGGTAAGAAAGAACTAGTATGCAAGTTAAAGAAGTCTCTATATGGGTTAAAATAGTCACCAAGGATGAGGTATCAAAAATTTGATACATTTATATGGGGACTTGGCTTCACCAGAAGCAAATTAGATCACTGTGTGTATCTTAAATTAATTGGTGACCGTGTTATTTATCTGGTCTTGTATGTGGATGATATGTTGTTGGTTAGAAATGACAAAGAAATTATCCATGATTTGAAGACCCAAATGTCCTCCAAATTCAACATGAAAGATCTTGGTGTTGCAAATTATATTTTGTGCATGGAAAATAAAAGAGATCAGGAAAAGAGAAAGCTCTGGTTAAACCATAGGAAGTATGTCGAGACAATATTGCAGAGGTTTAATATGTAGGATAGTAAACCAGTGAAGGTTCCTATTCCTGTAGGTGTAAAGTTATTTGCTGAACAGTGTCCCAAGACACAAGAAGAGGAAGAGGATACGTCCCGTGTTCCATATGCAAGTATAGTTGATAGCCTGATGTATGCAATGGTATGTACTAGACTAGACATGATACATGCAGTGGGAGTATTGAGCAGGCTTATGTCAAAACCAGGGAAGGAGCATTAGACAGTAGTGAAGCGGGTTTTCAGGTATTTGCGTGGCACTAGTAATTATGGTTTGTGCTACCAAGGAAGACCAGGATTGGACAGAGTGTTGGATATTCATGGCTTTGTTGATGCAGACTGGGCTGGAGATCTGGATCAGAGAAGAAATATAAGTGGGTATGTGTTTAACCTATTTGGAGGTGCAGTCAGTTGGATGAGTAAGAAACAATCTGTAGTGGCACTATCAACTACAGAGGCAGAATACATGGCAGCCACTCATGCAAGCAAGGAAAGAGTTTGGTTGCAGAGATTGTGTTCAAGTATGGGGTTAGTACAGGAAGCTATAAGGATAGACTATGATAGCCAAAGTGCAATTTTCTTGGCAAAGAACCCTGCATATCATTCAAAGACGAAGCACATTGATGTTCAGTAGCACTTTTTGAGGGATATGACAGAAGACAAAAAGGTGTTGCTGGTAAAGATGGACACTTTGAAGAATACTGCAGATGCATTGACAAAATATGTGAGCTTTGAGAATTTCTCTTAGCGTAGAGAAACAATGGGCATTGTAGGGCTGGAAAAATGACTAAGCTCTCTTGTGGCCCCCTGTGGAAAGAAAACAACAAGTGGGAGAATGTTGGGTTGTGTTATATTCTTTCCACGACTAGCCCATGTAGTTAACCGGGGGGCTAGAGGGAGGCGGAGCCCCCCCATCATTGCACTAATTGTGTAGCAGGGGGGGGTCACATGGGGTTTGAGGCGTACCCATAACCCCACTTACTCTATGTTAGGTTGGGCGGACCCACCTATGGTTTTTGTGCATGCTTTTCGCACATGTTTTTTGGATGCAATGGTTTTCGGTCCATGGTTTTGGACGCAACGGTTTTCGGTCCATGGTATTGGATGCTTCGACATGTATAAATATGTATTGTAACATTGAAAGGAATATAATGAAAAATCAAGCTGGTAGTCCCTGTTTTGGGATCCAAGGGAAAATCTCTGTGTATATGTGTTACGCTCTCGCATTGTCTATTTTCTATGTTTTAGAATTTGTATGCAGGTAATTCCTGTATGGGGTTAAAACCTACATCCTCAACAATAAACAAGATGGATAAGAGCACCCACACATAGTGGAAGGTCTTACCCTGATCCTGTGCTTCCCTGTAGTTCATAAAAAATTCATCACAGAGAAACTGTGCCCAAATGAATTGGACCCCTTCCGCACATTTCTCTGCCAATGTAATTACAGATGTCGTTACTTCGTTTGCACGACATTTCCTCATGAGCTTGCTTGCCAGCAACTGGGTGGCAATGCACACCCCTCGATCTTTGATACTTGCTATTACGTACCCTCACTTATTTTTCTCTATCTTATATTTGGCCTTCATAACTTCCACGAGGCCCAAATTATTACTCGTTCCGGCTATATCTGCAGGATTGCTTCCTTTAATCGTCAGTCACGAAATTCGGTGAATTAAGTCAGTCGTGATGGGAATCGGTTCTTCCAGCCACAGATACTCATCATGTACTAGACACAGTAGCTACTGGATGACAAAGATAGTGATAGGTGCGCGGTGCTAGTTGGGTATCCACCGCAAATGTAGTAACCCTGCCTTCTCCACACCTCGCAACCATTTCTGCTATCGTAGTTTTTCCGCAGTCAACTATGGGAACTTCTCACTATCTGCAATGTCCCAGTCTTCGAATTTTATTTTTGGTACCCATCCCAACGACGAACTGTCAAATTTGATATCATCTGGAAGAAGCGGGGTCTGGAGCGCACTCTTCGTGGTCTCTAGGTCCTTTGGTATCTTGGTTGTCCCTTTCCATGGGGGAATGTAGGATAGGAACTCTATCGCTGAAGGTGCTTGGAAGACAATTTCCAACTCATCGTCCTATGCCTCAATTTGAGCTATCAGGTCTTGCAGATCATCCTCCTCCTCTTCTGTTTCACTAGCGACAACTTTGCCTTTTTCGGCCAGCGAGATTTTACTAACTCTTGGGTGCCGTGGTGATACTCGGATGGGCCCCATCAACTGTTTGTTTTTCTGTGGTCGCAGTGTGCGTTGGGACTTCTGTACCTCTAGTGCACCTGTCGTCTCTCTGGGCTCCTCTTGGGTCACCTGGGGTTCTTGGCTACCTCCCATAATTCGCACTCTGGTTCTCGACATTGTGTTTATAGGGGATCCAGCCAATCATGCATTCATGGGTGGCAAGGTAGCTTGGGACTCACTACTCTGTACTACCTCAATTCTTAAAAACACTAGAGCTTCTAGAAGGCTACCCCATGTTATTTTATAGTAAAAATCAGATTTGAATTCAGCCCTTCCCTCCATTTTTGAGACCTTAGCACCTGCTTCGCGGCAGATCTTCCTGAATCTAGCTCATAGTTCATGTCTTAAAGATCCGCCGCCTATTCTTTTCTGCATTAAATTAGCCTTCTTTTCATGAATAGTGTCGTCAACGGTCACCTCCTAGGCTATCTTCGTGGCAGTGCATCCCCTTAAGTGCGACTACGAGCCTTGTGAAAGACGGGCTCTATGTAGAACCCCCTTTCTGCGTAGACTTCCTGCAACCTTGTTTATAGTCCTGCACCTTCTTTCAAATACTTGGAGCGCTGAGATTGTGCCTTCTATAGATAGTCAGGTGGTCGCACCCCTGGTGCAAGGCTTTGCTTTTCCTGCTAGCTCGGGCTGCGAGCACCTTCCACATGCCTTTACATCGGTCGCTCTTTGTACAGTACCTTGGCTTGTCTAGTAAGGTGCGCTTGCAGCCATGATAGCAAGGTTGCAATTTCTTCTAATGCATTAGTAGGGCTGGATAGACTTGGTCTCCTCATACTCAGTTTTTTCATGGTGCGCTTGTGCGAATTCAGTTTCCAGTTTGCAAATTTATTCATCCAAAGTCATACTTCTCTTCCTCATTCGTGCCCACTCATCATCGAGTTCACAAAGTTTCATGCTTCTGCATCAAAGGTTTTCTTGCACCTGCCTAATTCCTTTAACCAGGTCCTTTCGTCCTACCCCTACTATGGGAGCCATAGTCCAAGGATCCTTCTCTACCCTCCTGATTTCCTCTCTTCTCGTCATCATTGAAATTAGTTCCTCACTTCAATTTTTGCTTATGGTCCTATCATCCCATCGACCCACGGAGACGCGTAGGGCCCCATCTGATCGTCCCACCTAGTAAACTCTCTTCATGATCTCACATAGCCTTGTGAGTGCTTCGTCGTGGGGTATTTGCGGTGTGCGTCGCTCTTTTTGCTGCCGTGTCGGGTCCTGATTTTTTATCCTTAGCCTAGGTTGTGCTTGCCCAGCACGCGGTTGCACCCATCGACACAGATGGGAATGCAAACGAATTTTCCCTAGCTGCTTGACCCGTGTTTGACGCTGGAGATTTTGAAACTGTAAGTGCATCCTTCTTCTGGGTTCACACCAGCTCCCAATATCCTTTTGGTGCTTCTGCCACCCTTGTATGAGTGCTGCACACAATGCCCAATCCATCTCATCACATCGCTACTATTTTGATACTGACCTTCCAATTTCATCTAAGAGTTCATCCCCAACTTTTTCCCCATCATGTGTTGGCAGTTCCTTGGCTTCGGTTGTTACGTACCGTAGTGATCTAATCATCATGTTGCAATTTAGCGTTGATACTTCATGCAACCGGTTCTGCCAATGTTCTATTTCTTCCTTAGAATCCAAAGTACAGGAACTGTCGTGCTCCCATGAGATTCTCCCATCTTCAGTCGGGTTTACCCTATCCTGGTCTTGCACCATTATCTGGTAAATGCAGTCCAGCTCATTGTCACTGTCATCTTCGCGCATAGGTTTAGTGTAGCATACTCCTTCAGTTGGATCCAGTGAAACTACTATGCGTAAAGACTTTTTCTCAAAAGTCATTTTTCACTTCTTCAGATTGATGACTCCATTCATATTTGTGGCCCAATCTATCCCTAAAAATGCGGGATAAGGGTTACTGTCATCCACAATCTTTATTACCTCAAAGTCCATCTGCATGCTCGCACCTTCAATATCCATGCTGCCCCTTGCAGTCTTCCCATGGGCACGATCTTTTGTTGGTTCGCCATCCGTAATTGAATAGGAGACCATTGTAACATAGGCTGGCCCATTCGTTCCCAAGTCTGTTTTGGTAAGACGTTCGCATCTGAACCCAGGTCGAGGACTACCTGATCCATCTCATATTCGCCAATTTTCACTGTCAGCGGCATTTCCCTCCTAGTACGCAAAGCATGCTTCCCCATCTTTCGAACTACGCGTGGTTCCCCTGATCCTATGCATCTAGTGATCAGCTCTTGGAGTCCTTTAACTTCCTTATTGTATTGTAGCAACTTCATGCATGTCTCTAAAAAGGTAGTAAGCATAGACGGATCCATTCTCGGTTCTAGTTGATCCTTACTACCTGAAGTAGAGGCTTCCTTGAAGTTCTTCTTAACTTCCATAACCATTTCCTTCGCACGTTTTGAGTCAAGCTCAAATTCCCTCGTAGGGGCCTTGCAAACCCATGTATCGTCCTCGGGTTGCTTTCCCTTATCTTCCCTTGTAGTCACGCCACTTTTAAGCACCATATTCACGTTGGGATCTTCTTCGCATGGTTCTGACCTCGTCATTTGGATATTTTGAGTTGGAGTAGGTTGTAGTACCCTTTTCTAGGGCATCTGAGCAATCAATGTCAGACAATCCACTGCTTCATGATCAAACTAATAACAATATGGATAACATATTCTAGTCGGATTCGTATAGTCACATACGTAATGCCCGGGTCCTCTGCAGTTGTAGCAGATTAGTTGTTTGCGTCCTCGTCTTGGTCCCATTCCTCCTTGTCCTTGGAATCCCCCCCACGCGATTGTTGCAGCTGGATCGAGACCTCGCATTTCTGTCTGCATTTGATAAGTTAGGGTCCTATCCATCATTAGCTCATAGCTCCAACAAGTCCGCTCATCGTGACCCACTGACCTACAGAAATTACAGTACAATTGCTGCGGAATCTGGGTATACTTCTGCAACAGGTGATAGTTGTCCATTGCGTTCTTTCCTCCCACCTCACAAAGCGCGCACCATAGTGCGGCGAGCACACTTAGCCCTGCTTGTGCCTCTGGTCTCAACAACATCGGTCCTCCTCCCGCCAAATAGTTCACGAATATAGGACAATGATCCTTATCGTGACCCTGGCCTTTACATTTTATACACCACACTTCTTCATGTGCCTGTAGTTGGGGCGCCCTATCCTACTTCTACTCTGCATCTCTAAGCATAGGTTTTGTAGTTGCACGTGGATTTGTTGGACTCCCAACCCTGGATCCTGTATCGGTGTTTCGTGCAACCTCCTCACCATTTCCAATGCCTCTGCCTGGGTTGAGAGCTTCTGTTGCAATAGTGCCATCCTCAGGTGTGGTGTCAAAGATGCCACGAACCATGCGCGATGCTATGCATCCATCAGTGTCATATTCGCCTCGTGGATCGTACTTTTCAGCCTTTGATCTATATCCCAGGGGGTTTCACCTAGAAGCATTGTGATCTCCTTGAATCCGATGATCGACTCTGTCTCTGATTTCGGTTGGCTAAATTCGCTATTCAATGCAAGCTGAATTTTTGCTATTCTGGCATTCGGGTGATCATTCGAGTGCTTGATATACCAAGTCAGCGCGCGATCCTACAACACACTTACCAATGTGGCCTTCTTAATGTTATCATTCGTAACCCTGTGTGCTTCCCACACTGCTCATACTATGAACCAAAACTGATTTGGGTCTTCATTTCCAACTCCTATGAATATAGGCAACTTGATCGCGCTCGCCATGTTAAATTGCTGGATTGGTGGAGGAGGAGTGGGAAAAGTTGGAGGTGAAGAAGGTGATGGGAGTGGTGGCATTAGCAGAGATGATAACTACATAATGCGCTGCTCGATCAAACTGACCACACTCCTCGGGGAAACCCAGGCGTGCTCTTCCCCACTTGCTCACGGTGGTGAAATTATTGTTTCCTAACCCTTCAACCCCTTTGTAGATCCTTCTGTTTTGCGTCGTTTCGCTCATTAATGTATGTGCATCACCCATTTTTCACATAACAACATCTTAATCTAGGTATTCAAAGACTTGATGTACTTACCTCACGGTCCTTTGAAAAAATGTCTTTCTACTTCGTTGTAGCTGATAGTCGTGTTTATCGCAAATTCAGTAATAAACCCTCTTATTATCCTATCCAGCCAATGATTTACAGCCCGCACGATCTTATCTTCGGATGCCTCTAGCCTATGTACTAACTCTAGAGTCCACACTATTGGCTGATCAAGGTTGCACCTTCCCTAGCTGCCTACTAGCCTTGCGATCCAATCATATAGTTCTAAAGAGAAGGTTGCGAAGAAGACCTCATGCATTTCTGTATATATGAAGCGATCCAACCACCTTTTCTCAAATATCCATAGAGTTTTTTTTTTCTTGTATTCGTGCAAATTCTTATCCAACCAATCTTCAATTTCTTTCTTCGTAGGGTTCCAATGTTCCGACATCAGACATCCCTTAGGAAGATCCCGGTCCCCGCAACGGAACCATTTTTTAGCTTATTGGGGCCTGACCTAGGTTCAACGATGTTTAGCCAAAAAAATCCCAACACTATCGGCCCTTTCGGAAACAGTCCGTGGAGTGCGGTCTGAAGTCTCACCCGAGGTAGTATGGGAGGGTGCTGGAACTAGGTTTCTGTAACCTTTGGAGGTCTTGATGTGGTCTAGGGTTTCGTGAATCGATCCTACGCACTATGTTACTTCCGCGCAGCTAGATTTTCAGAGTAACTATCTTAGTCAAGCGTGAATGCAATTTACCCTTGTCTTGTGCTTAATATTATTATAGATCTTGTGTTAACTTACTAAAGCACAGTACAATCAATTCATATTTAACATAAACAGACATGTGCGCAATCATAAAGCATGAAAAGATGCATAAACCAGAATAGAGAAAGAGATACTCAAGATTCCAAAATCAACAAGTCTTTATTAATGCCTTTTTCTTAGTTACAATCCACTTGCTACCCTGCGCACACAGTTGCAGGGGTCTGCACACATAGCTGCAGACTCTACCAGGCCTCCATGCGCACAGCTGCGGAGCCTCTATCTCCTATTACACCCTCGAATCAGACTTACAGACTCAACTCTAATATCACCTTCAGATGCCCGTATCACTTCTTACATTACCAAAAAACTACATTTTACACTTAGAGTTTTTCTCTTATTTATACATTCGAATGGTCCGCAGACCATGGTTAGGCTGACACATTCTATATTACTTTACAATAGTTTAGGGCGGAATACCCTTACACTTGACCCATAACAATTTGCGCTCTGTGCACTTCGCGGAGCTTTTGCAAATCCAGTACCCAAAAATATGGTCTTTAAGCCCCAAAACCGTTATATGGGGGATCTGCTGCCCAACAAACACTATCCTCCAAGCCACCAACCTTGCCTTTTTGAGGTTCCATCCTCTTGGGTTCCAACCCACTGCAATACTTTGTGAAGATATGTTTGGTAGTAACTCACGACACCCAAAATCTTCTTCATTGAGCCCTGTCAATCTTCAATTTCACTGTAGTCTTCCACTTTACATCATCAATGACAAGCTTGTGATATAGAAGGTGTCACCACTGTTCTTCATGGTACCCAATCAAATCCTCCAATTTTACTTCATGGTGACTTCAACACAACATCATGTCTCCAACGATGTTTACAAGGCTTCTTCAAGTCTTACTCATCCACACATCACAGGTTTGAGGTGATTGTTCTTTTCACAGGTTAATAAAATTCAGACCCAAGCTTCAATCTTCCTATGAGAAATAATCCTTCACTACATCAGACCACTGTTAAAAATATCACACTTCCCAATGCACCATGTTGCACCAAGACTTCAACAATGACAATCCTTTCACCACACTACACCACTGTCCCATTCTTCATTACCCAATCTGTACCATCAACTCTGCACCATACTACACCATCTATTTTGCACCATACTCTTCATCAATTCTACATCAATGTTTTGCACCACATGTCACCTATACTTCAACAACACTTCTTCACCACATCTCACCAATTTTTCACCATCTTTTCAAAAAAAATATTCTTGCACCATGTTGCACCTCACCACCCTTCAAACTGTTCCAATACTTCACTTTACCAATCTGCCTTATTCTGCACCATCACCCTTCTTCATAAACACTTTACTGTAGCACCAAAATTATTGCACCATGTTACACCAAGCTGTTGTGACTATCAAGGATGCCATAGGTTCTTTGTTATAAGTTCGAGCCTTCAAAGGCTAACCCCTCCACAAGTTCATATCCAACCCTTATTTCCTTAAGTTTGAAATATCACAGATCTGAAATATAACACTAAGGATCCATCGATGATTGTAGCACAGATCCTCACATATATGAGCTATCAATTCAAGTGAAGACAAATATGACTGTCACTGTAATGTATATACAGGTTTGCAAAAGTGACTAAGGTAAGGTGAAGTCCGAGCTCGAGAAGGAAATTTATCACAGAAAGTCCAAGAACAAAGAGGCATAGTCAAGTGAAGTTCATTCAGTACCCTGCACAGGTCCAAAGTAGCACAACTCCTTAACTATCACAAAAAATGCTTGTCCTCTTCACACTATCACTATTCCTTAATTTCCTTATCTTCTAACTATTCACGATATGTGAACATGTCTTCATTCTATCCAGAATCCAAGCTGAAATGGAATATAAAACTTTTAAATTTTAATAGAATTTTCTCAAAACACCCAAACAATGATCTCTTTTATTCTCCTTGGCCTCCTTATAACTTCTTTTCCTTTTTTGTCCTCCTTTTATTTTTCTCTCTTCTTCTATAGTTCTTCTATTAATTGATCACCGAAATCCGATTCTAAGAAATGAAGTCTAAAACCTTATTTATATTTATTTCATCCTTTAAAGGGAAGATGTGACTGTTGGAGAATGAGAGATGACATATGTATGTTAACTTAGGTCGGCTTACAATAAAAATATATATTTCTCAATCTTAAAAATTAATTTTCTCTTCAATTACTACGATTTTGAGGGCAAGTGAGAGCTCATTAGAAAGGGGAAAAATATTCTTCAAGATGGTGTAGGAGCCAATGTGAAAGGATGCCTCCAAGGTGTCAACAAATATGTTTCTTTGTGACTGCTCTTGAAATTTTTAGTGCAGAACAACAAGGTCGTTAGGGCTTCTCCATTGTTTGGGACAACATGGGTTTTTCATGGCTTTGTCAGAGGATCATAGAGTCCTTATGTAGGAGTGTTGTCATCATGACATGTTATTATCCATGATAGTGCAATGATATGTTATTAGACATATGTCATTAGATCGTCACAAGGAGAGCTTCTACATCAAGAGTCACTATGTGCATTAATAATAATGACTTCTTCATCATGATTAAGGACATCATCATGATTTCTAGGGCTTCTTCATCAAGATCAAGGATACAAGAGGTTATAGTGTCTTCATGGTTAGTTCAAGGACATCTAGGAAATTATGAACAATAGGCATATAGGACAAGACTTCTTCTTAGTGGCTTGACATCTTCATTCATGGTATCCTTGTCAAACAAGAGTCTTGAAATCATCATCTGGAACCAGACATCTCAAGAATATTGACATCTCGGTCAATGCCATATTGAAATCAATTGAACCTAGATTAACACCCTCCACCTAAGAGAAACCTCTGACCACAAATTTGGCCTTGTGTTACTTCAAACTCACATATGATGCTTGCTTTACCTTGTAAATCCATCTGGAACTCACCACTGACTTGTCTGTTGGTCTTGGGATCACTTTCCAAACACTGGTTCTAATAATGGAGTCATACTTCTCAACCATGGCATCAACCCATACTGGTTGTTGCATTGATTTCTCGAATGAGGATGGATCAACCTCTACACTCTCGCTCATCAAATCCATGTATCCAGTGTATCGATCTGGTGACCTCCTCTACCTGCATTGTGATGTGGGTGATCCCACATTCTATCTAGCATCATGCATCAATCTATCAGCCTCTCTGGTGTGTTTCCTTCCATCTATGGAAGTCTCTACATGAGTGGGTACTTCCACTCTCTGCTCCTTTGCATGTGGCTTCTCCACATCATCTTGAGGTTCTTCCTTTGGAGCTAAAAGTTCCTCATCTGCATGTAACTGAAGATCCCTCTCAAAGGAACATCTCATGGCCTTCTCTTCATCGAACTTCACATCTCTATGAACCACTATCATAATGTGAGATGACAGGTACACCCAATAGTTGTGCGGTGTATTAATGTACCCCACAAATATGCCCAACTCAACAGTTGACTCTAGCTTTTTTCCATGCATCCTTGGTAACATGATAATAGACCGATGAACCAAATAGCATAAAGTGTGCCACATATGGTATCTTACCTGAAAAAAATTCTTTTGGTGTACTCATCCCGAGAATTCAATGAGGACTTTTTTTTTCACATAAAAAGTTGTGTTTCATGGTTCAACCCATAAGTGCAACGATAGGCCTTAATCATGTAACATCACCCATGTAGCTTCCACAATACTTACATTCACCCTTTCAGCCACCCCATTTTGTTGTGGGTTATGGGGTGCTATTAAATCCTATCGAATGGCTTCTGATGCACATAAGTTCTTGAATTTATTTGACACACATTCTCTACCGTTATCGCTCCTGAGAGATTTAAATTTCCTGCTAGTATCTTTCTCAACAAGTGATTTAAATTCACAAAATTTTGCGAACATCTGAACTTTCTTCTGCATGAATAAAATCAAACACTTAAAAGAAAAATCATCTACAAATATTACATAATGTCTATGCTTGGCCGCAGACACTGTCGAGAATGGTCCACACACATCTGAGTGAACTCTTTCAAGGATCGCTTGCACTCGACTGTATTTATCAAGGTAAATTTGGTGTAATTCCCCAATATACACCCTTTTCTTGTGTCTGTCTGCTCTAGTGTACCCTTGGGAATTCCTATCAAAATTTGCTGCATGATCTTCAAATCTCCATGGTGCATGTGACCCAATATTCTATGCCACAACTCACCGTTGTCTCGACACTACATCTTCTCCACTTTTGTCCTCAAAGAAAAATTGTCTTGTATATCCAATTTGTAAAGGTTCTTCTCCTGAATCCCGATCTGCTTCACTTTTCTTTAGGCTAAGTGACGCAGAAAAGCCTTTCCCTTGATAAATATCACATCGTAGCCACAGTCCTCCACCATGGAAACTGAAACAAAATTCTTCTTCAAACCCAGAACATACATGACATATTTTAATGTGAGAGGAGAACCAAATTCCCTCTAAAAGGTAATAATACCGATGCCAGTTACGCTGTACCTCCCATCATCTTCCATTTCGATGTGCATCTGGAGGTCTTTCTCCTTGAAGTCACTGAAGAACTCTTTGTTTCCAGTCATATGGAATGAGGTTCCACTATCCAGGTACCATACATTACCCATCACCAATGTCACCATGCAAGCGATGAGGGTGAAATCCAAATTGAATTGTGAAGCAAGAGTTTCAGTTTCCACTCCTCCTGAGGACTTCTTATTGATCCGTCATCGTGTCTCCATCCTTCAAATGCTCCGTCATCGTGTCTCCATCCTTCATCCTCAGGTTATAAAACTTTTTTTGTAGGAACAATTTGTTCACCAAAGACTTATTTTGGTACAAAGTCCCTTACTTGACCCACAAATCCTTTGTTGTAGCTTCCCCTGATACATTCAACAACATTGAATCTGAGAGACACAATCATTTTGTGCTTTTCCTTTCGATATAACTTCACCCAGTCTCTTGCCGAAATTCTTGTTGGTGTTGTGTATGGATCTACATTAATCCACTGATCTCGTTCCACCAATAGATCCTCCGTCTTGAGCTTCCACAACTCAAAACTCAGATCATTAAATTTCTCGATCTCTATCTTTCCACTGCTTGCCATATTCTTTGACCACAAGAATCGATCTTGTAGATCTCCCACTGAACAGGGTCTACCACATGCCCTAGCAAAACCGCTCAACAATAAAGGCATCCCCTTCAAGCTGAAATAACTTTGATACCAAATCTAGGTTTTAACCCTGTACAAAAATTACCTGCAAACAAATTCTTAAAAATAGAAAATACACAGAGATTTTCCACTGGATCCCAAAACTGGGACTAACAGATTGATTTTTCATTATGTTCTTTTCAATGTTGCAATCTATATATATATATATATATATATATATATATATATATATATATATATATATATATGCTGAAGAATCTATAAAATCCAATCCATCAACCCTGGATTAGAACATAACCATAGTTCCCTTGACCGAATCTACAAAATACCATGGGCATAAAACTCTCACGCCCAAAACCATATGAAAAAACCATTCATAAAACCATGGGTATGTTTGCTCCCCATCCTTGGGGCTGCCATGCAGGGGCTACCACCCATCCTTGGTCTCCCCTGCTGCATCTAACATAACGTACAACGCGTGGGACTAGTCATGGAAAGAATATAACACATATCCAACAATACTAACACATTTCATCAAGCACACATGGAACTTAGATATTTCATCACAAAATCCTCAAAGACATTGCCAAAACATATCCATTGAAAAACAATTTATTAGAAAAACTGGGATTCTTACAAAATTGATAGTTTAAAATGGTTCTCAATGGATGAGAGGACATGGAAATATGAGTAGCATAGTTCAATTCTAAGCTCATCATACTCTGCAATTGGAGGGTTGCACACCCCTATGAAACAAAATATATAACTAGTATTCCTGCCCTTTTCCTTTGTCTCTACTTGTGGAATATTTCATTCTCTAGTTTTTGATATCCTTTGTTTTTTTGTAGTTGTTTCTACATGCTAATCCTTCATTGTTTCCTTTGTCTTTGATTAATAAACACTAGATCCTCATTTTATATGGGTAATATCTATTTGTTTATAGTGGCTACTTAGCTTCCATTATTTCTCTCATCTGCTTGTTGTTCTTATAAACAAATTTCTCTTGATTCATTGGAGATGAAGTGGGTCAAAGCTTTCTTAGGATAATAACATGAATATTTACAATGTCTTTCCCTCTCTTCAAAGTTTCATTAGTAGTGTTGGATACCTATACCAATAGGTTTCATATTTCATGATTGGCAAATTCAAAAGCCAAATATGCTCTGCTTTGCTGATACAAAGATCCCATATTTCGAAGAAAAGGCAAGGTGTGTAAATGCCTTCATGTTATTAAATTTTGGTGGATGGTCCAACAGTCTAAACTGGATCATGCCATGTTTCAATTTTCTGTTGTAGAATAGGTAAAGAAGTCTGTCCAAACTGTTTAATCTTGGCAGACCAGTAGTTAGGCAGAGAAGCTAAGGTTCCCAACTGCTTAATCTGGGGCCTTGGAAGAAATAAGGGTTGAACTAGATAGGAAATCAAAGGAAAAAGCCAATGGAAAAGAAAAGGCACATAAGGGTCTGCAAGTCCAAGTGCACCCTCCAAGAAGAAACAAAAAAATGCTAGGCAAGTAGATGGGTAGGTAGGTGGGGTTGCAGAAATGGTGTTCTTTCCAAACTGGATCTTGCTGGTCAAAACAAGGAAAGCAACACAATGGAGAATGTCTAACTTCCCTTTTTTTTCCTTGTTCTACACTCATTACTAACATCCCTTCACCAGTTGTGTTAATGAAAGAAATTCAAAGTTTTATGTTGGTTCTTGTACCCAAAAGAGCCACATTTCTTGTGCAAATTTCTTTTCATTTTGATCTACTCCCTAAGCTAAGTTGTTTTCAAATAAACTTAGTGATATCACTCTTTATTCACCCTCTCCCTCCCATTAACCCTTAACTTCTATATTATCTATCTCCCTATGTCACCCTTTCCCTACCATTATAACACCATGGTGTATAAACCCTAAGCATTCTATAAATATCCCTTGCTTGGAATTATAGCCATATGATTCATTACCAGGGAATCAAATTGACATCTGGTCAGTTTGAGAACCCAAGCCTAACCTCTTTCCCACCTTCAGAACTCATCTGCCTAGCCAACCCTTCATTTTGCCCTAAAAACCTTGGTAAAACCCTTTTGCACCCTTTAACCCGCTCAAAAGGCAAAATACCTTGAAAACCCACTTTTTCCGCTTTATCCTAAGTTTAGGATTTATGCGCGTTTGATACAAAAATGCGTTGAAAAACCATTGTTTTGCATTTTATCCAAAGTCAGTAGTGCGCGCGATTTTGCAATAAAATTTCATAAAAAGCCCTTTTTCCTAAAGTTTTGTGGTTAACACGCATTTATCAAAATACATTACAAAACCATGCAAACCCGATAATTTTTACAATGGTCCCGTCAGGCGCAAATACCATGAAAAATAATATTCTATTACCCGCCCGACGCCGTATCATCCGTGCAGATCATTGGCCCGTCGACCGTCCAATCGAGCACTTTTCATCCGACGGTTGACGCAGATATCGGACCGGCCCCGACGTCCGAAGGATATCGTCCGATATCTGTCAGAGGCTGACGTCAGGCCGGGTCCACGCGTCACCTCCAAATCGTATCAGAGCCCCCTCTGACAGATTCCTTTCCGTATAAGAAGCGGTCCGATATAAAACCGTTTGCGGTTTCCGGTTTGCCAATAAACCACATGCCAGCGTCACTGCCAACGTCATCGCCACGTCCGCAACCCCCGTCCACCATTGCTCCACCTGTCTGCCACCTCACCACCCCCGTGGACCACTCATATGCCGCCACATCACTTGATGACGTCATGCTGATGTCATCCGACCCTGACCCACCCGATGACGTCATGCTGACGTCATCCTAAAAAGGCGCCAATGTCACAAAAAATCCATATTTTGTCAATTTTTCGCGTTCTTTTGCACTTTTTGCAAAACTGTTGTTGCACCCTCTGCATGCGTTTTACGTCCAAAATTGCACCAACCTGCTCAAATCGACCTGGAGATCTTCGGCGCGCCTACCCACTTGCATTCGTGACCTGGACCGTCGAGTTTACCAGGTATTTATCCCTGCAAGTCTTCTCTGAGCCAGGTTTTTGTCTGCAATAGCTGAGAACTCACTTAAAAACACTAAAAAAACGTGTAATTCACCGGTGAACACCCTGCACCAATCTCCCATTTGGAAATTGGACGGTCGAAATTCAATAGCCGAGCCTGTTTGAAACAGAAAACTCTCATTAAAAGCCTGCATTCTATTCGCGCAGTCGTGAACAAGAAACCCGGAACCTACATTGAGGAAGGTCTGTTAAAAGCAAGGACTTGCCTTCTCAAGTGACCGTGAGCAGTATTTCAATTGCTGCAAGCTTACCCTGACATCCTCTATTTTTCAGTTCGCCTCTTCACTCAGGCAGTGCTCTTGTTTCCCAGTCTAGTAACATCAGTCTATATACAAAACAGAGTTTAAGTAACCATGGAGACTCTAGTTGCACCTGTGGCCCTCAATGTTGCTCCTTTGAATGCACCTCAGAGAGAATTGGAGTGGCAGGATTTGGCAGACTTAGATTATCAAATCTCAGAAGACTCCTTAGCCCACAGCAAGTTCCACCTCCACCTGCTAAATGAGCTAAAGGCTAAACATGAAGATAGGACAGATATATTGGGAATTTGGGATTCTTTCCTCCCAATCTTCAGGCTCCCTTAAGTCAACCAATTCCCTGACCTGATTCACCTGTGTGTTGTATGCTATGACCCCACTCAGAGAGCTATGCTTGACCCTTCAGGCTCAGTTGTATTCTACATCACACCTGCGGCCATTAGAGAGATGCTGCAATTCAAGACTGAGAAGAAATTGGTTCCCCTGTCTTTGTTTGATCTGATCAACCAAGGAGCCAAGATGTTGATAGATGCTCAGATCACAAAGCTAAACCAACTGTTTATCAACTCTGATACTGTGCTTTACCCTCCTATTTTTGATGGCTACGTCAACCCATTGGGCAGGGACCTTGCAGACATGATTAGTTCCATCTTGGGTTACAAATCAGTTGAATTTATTGATGAAACTGTATTGGTGATGATGCTTATGTTTTCCCCTGGAAAAACTCCAATCTATTATGTTTATGCCACCTACATATCAGATAAGATGCATGAGAAGTTTATGAACTTGTCAAGAGAGAAGGTGTTCAGATACACCTCCTACATCTACCACTTAATTCTATACTATCAGCATGAGAAATTCTCCTTCATTGTCAAAAGAACGGATGCACAAGGTAATCCAAGGTCTGTAGTGTACTGGAGCTCAGTTTTTCATTGCAGAGCCTACTCTCCATACACTTACTATGAGTTCATAGACCTCTTCATCCACCCAGCCATGTCTTTGTTCATGAGCTCGCCTCCTCCAAGACTGACAGACGAGATGCAGAGAATCCTTCAGTTGTCCAAAGTGTACAGCATTGGGGATTGGTATTTGTACCAAAACTACACTGTTATCAGAATATATGGTTGTGAGTTACCCCCATACAGACTGCCCAAGTATGTGCCCATGAGACTATTTTCTCTTGAATACTTCAGGCAATTTGGGAATGCTGACATGATACACTTCTCAGGCAAGGGCAAGAAGGCACAACTTAAAGTGAAAAACCAATTGGGCCACCTTGTTTTGAACAAAAGGGAGGAAGGCTGGAAAGAAGCTGATAGAAAGCTAGAAAGCCTTGGCCTAAAGACCAGTTTCCTTTGGAAACCCTATGACCCCAATCTCTCCATATCATTAAGAAGGGTCAAATATAGGCTCTCTAGTTATGACCATCTAAGCTTGCCTCACATTGAACAATATGCAAATCAACCAAAATGGAAAAGAGGCACACTAGAGGAGCCTATCACACAAGAAGAGCTGAATGAGAGAGCAAGAAGAAATCTCCTTAAAATGGCTGACTTGGAACTTCCTGCACAGGTACTCTCTCTGCCAAGGCCTCAAGGAGGAGCAACTGCCTCATCCTCTACAGCACATCAGGAGGCTGTCCAAACTACAAGTCAAGCTCCCAGCAAAAACAAGGAAAAAGAGATGGAGCAACAGGTACAGCAGGAACAGGTTCAGCAACCCAAACAGGTGCAACAGCCACAAAAGGAGCAGCAAGGGAAAGGAGAACAGACAGCAGAGGCTCCAATGGTCACAGAGCAGCAGACAACACAAATGGTGCCTCCCAGGCAAGATTCAAGGATTGATTCTTCTGTCCTCCAAACCCCACAAAGAGAGGACGTGAACAGGAAAAGAGACAGAGACACTCCCCTTACCACCTCTCAAGGGGAGAAGAGGCAAAGGCTAAACCCTTTCTCTGAAGAAGAAATGCCAATGGGGTAGACTTCAGGTACAGGCCTGCCCAGCATGGAGGCCTCAGCCAGTTCCTTCCAGCAAGAACAAGAAAGGGCAGCAGGAGGAGAAGTCAGCTCCTCAGGCCAACAAAGGGAAGGTGAGAAAAGCATCAAGCAACAATTTAAGGACATCAAGAAGAGAAATGAACCCTTAAGGCTGCAATTATATAATCATCTATTAAAAATGGCTCCCACAAACCAGCAAAGACTCATGTCTGCCTATGATGTACATGAGGGTAAAATGATAATGAGCCATTTCACACCAGTAGTGCAACAACCACAATCAGCTGCCGATTATATCAGGACCAACCTTGAGGTCCTGGCGAAGGACATCCACCCAATGGATCAGATTGAATTGCATAAACAAACGGGTGAGATGGTGTATGCCTCCTTGGTAGACAAAACATTGATGAATTATAGGCTGCAAAATAGCCTAAACAACACCACTGCACAGCTTGAGTTGGAAAGGGAATCCTCTCAAGCAAAGGACAACAGGATCAAATCTCTGGAGGACATCATAATAGAACTTGGGCATGATCCTAAGGATGTTAAAGCAGTGCAGGAGCTTCTGAAGCTAAGGGATGCTAATATGGCAGCATTAAGAAAAATGATTAAAATCCCAGCTACTCTTCATCCCCAAACTGAAGAGGTCGCCCAGATCAGACAAGACAAGGATGCAGCTGCTATGCTGGTTACATTATATAAAGAGCTCATCCAGACACAAGAGAAGCTGCAGGAAACATAGGCTACCCTTCAGGCAACATTGCAGAAAAAGGAGGCAGGACAAACTTCACAACCTCCTCCAGAAACAATTAATCTGGAGGAAGCTCCTCAAACCACTGCTCCTCCCAGTCAGCAGACACAACAAGCAGCACCGTCCACCTTAGCACCAACAACAGAGCAGGATGAAAGCCTTGACATGCAAAAGCTGAGAAATGAAATCCAAGCCTTGGAGACTCAAATGTCAGAGTTAAATGAGGCCAAAGACACTCTGGCCAAGATCAATGAAAAATATGACAAATCCAAGCAAAATGTGGCTGAAAGAGAAAGAGAGGTAAAGGCTCTAAAAAAGAGAATAAATGAGCTAGAAAAGGAGCTCACACTAGATAAGGTGACAGCTGAGCTCAAGAGGATCCTATGGGCCAATATTGGCCAGTCTATCACAGACCAGTGGGAGTACATTGAGGCCATTCATGAGCAAATGGCGCTCATTGGAAAAGCACACAGAGAAATCCAAAGGGCAAGGGCATCTCTAGGAAACATGCCTGAGATTGCCACCAGAATGATAAATGTGCTTAACTACAGGACAAGCTCCCAGCTGATCAAAATGGGAATTGCTAACAGGTCTGAGACCATTTCAATGATCAAAAGGGTCCAGACAGTAAGAAACCTGGTTCAGACCCTAGAAAGAAGAAGCTAGGATATGCAGGCAGACATAAATAAATTCCAAGATAAGTTCACTGCATTGCAAAACAGAGGTCTTCCTAGCTTGTTGGACCCCTCAGGGAGGCTACTCTCACATGAAAAATATGCCAAGAGGGACAACACTTTTGCTGCTAGTCAGATTGCAGAAACAACTAGCACATCAGCAGAAACAGGGCCAGCATCAGGGTAGACCCTTTTCAACAAGGTGGAGAGCCTATTCTTCATTATGAATGAGATTACTCACTTATTTGATGAGCCTCCTAATTTTTACAAGTATATAGAAGCAGATGAGACTATGGGGTCAATTTTGAGGCATCAGTTGCCTACTCAAGAAGTGTGGAATAGTTTAATACAATTATTGCTAAACCAAAGGCAATAATTATGTTTTTTCCTTTTGAGATATTTAAAATTGTCATGCACAAGAAAATAAGGATATATTAGCAGGTACGCAGAAAGAGGCTAAGCCAACTCAGCACAACTATTCGGCCACTACAACAGCATTGGCAGTCATAGGTGAGAAGGCTAAAAAGCTACAGAAGGACAGAGATGCACAGGCACGTCATTCAGCAGTTATAACAAAGCATCAAACCGACTCAGTGAGCTCCAAAGGTCAAAATCTTCTGACAGGAGTAAAGAGCATTTATGTTTTATTAAAGGCTGCAATAACTTCTTATCTACCATTTATGTACGAGTTAACGAAGATATTTTATTCTCAGATGACTCAATGCCTGAGATATTTTGTATGAAACACTTCTATATATTCCCCCTCGCATAACTTAGTAGGGGTTGGACGTTGGATGTAAGAGATTTCTCATATCTATTCTACTGTTCTTTTACTGTAACTCTCAGAGAAGTAATACAAAAGATGATGGAATTTCAAAAGCTCTGTGTTCCTTGATGTTTTCTGGTGTTTAGCTGAAAGTTGCAGGATTCCTGCGTATTTCATGGCACAATAAGTTTCTCTTATAACTCTTTGTTATGTGTTTTGTTACCTTTAATATCTCTTTCATGTTTCCTGTATCTTACAGTTAATAGCAAGGAAAAAGAATAGTGCCAGGATTTAATCACAGATTACCCTGAACTCAATCTAAGATATTTTGAATGTTTTTTCTTCAGTTATGGTAATGAAAGCGTAATTCTTAACTGCTACCCTTTCACACTATATCTTCACAGTGATTATTGTCTCAGGAATTCAAGTTTTCTCCTGAGGAATACATCCCTTTCTCACACCCCAGCTTAGTGGAAAATTCTTAATTGCTTTTCACTGGTTGTTTACACTCCATCATCACAATTTCAAGTTTGTTTCATGAAATATCTAAATGGCCCTGTAACTCTAGCTGCTCAAACTCAAGATTTCAAGAAACCTATAGCCACAGACTCCATTGCCCAATAGACTAACTTTATCTGCAGATCTCCACTTTAAAAGTACAGAATGACATCCTTCCAACCAAACATAAACCAAAACCTCTACTTCATAGCTAGCCTAATATCACCAGAGAACAGAGACAAACCTTATAGAGAGAGCCCTCTCTGATTACAGCTGGGCTAGAAGCTGTAATCCAAAGATTGGTTAGTGGTTACCCCGACCGTATTCCCTTGGGAGTCATAGGGAACAACCTGGGTGTTAACAGTTTGTAGACATTTTCACTAAGACACTGGAGAGAGAACCCTTTGAGTATATTTGGTAGTAGATAGGAGTTCTGACTCCTCCACCCAAATGATTCAATTATAATGAGTATTGGCAACTAATAAATTTATGGGATCAAGTGAAGAGTAGGCTATAATGTTTTAGGGGGGGGATTTTAGGATCATCCTTTACCACTGATGTCAAAAGGGGAGAATACTATTAAGATTATTAATGAAAAGGGAAAGAACAAATATGAAGAAAACCATACTTGATTTCAGGGGGATCTTGGTTTGTTTCCATCAATGCCAAAGGGGGAAATTATTGGGAAATTGACTTTATTCAAATGGTTGGTGGCATTCAGTATGTTGGAATTGATGTCAAGAATATTATAATTATAGTTAGTGGAAGTAGATGTTGGAATTGATGTTCCAATCTTAGGGGGAGTCCCATGGTTGCTGCAGTATTTGTTATATGCACTGTTCCTAAATCAAAAGTTATGGCCAATAAAAGTGAGGATCTGAAAGTCAATGTTGCAATGCCTGAAATCCCAGAGGCCTGGAAACCTAGAAGTCCAGAGGTATATTTAAAATATATCTAGGATAACATTGGGCTGGGGTAGCAGGAACAATTCCCAAAAGATAAAAAAACCCATAAGCTAGTTGACATTGAGTGGAGGTTGGTCATAAGGCCATAAGCCCGGAAGGTCAGAAGCCCATAAGATATTATAATTAAGTGTTAGGAATTGTAGTGGTACCGATAGTTGGAGGTCTATAGATAGATAGATAGGTGGAAAGTGGGCCAAGTGTAGAACCTCCAATAACATGCAAAAAGGAAGAGGAATGGGCATTGAAATTGGTGCACATAATTGGGCTATACCTGGAAGCTAGTAAGGAGTATGAAATCCATTTTATAAAATGTTATAGGTATGAGGGCATTCAAGCTCCATTTTTGTAACAACATGTGTATATGAGTGGGGCCCTATGAATGACTAAGGAATTGGCACAAGGTTTTACTAATAATAGAGAACCTGGGGCATAGAGAGATATAAAGTGAATTAAGCCCCCCAGAGGCCAGTAGAGCATTCTAGCACCTAGCATCCTAGCTGAAGGTCACAACACTTGGTCCTATGATTGAAAATAGGTAAAGGTGCCAAGTGAAAGGTGATAGGGTCAAAGTGGGTTAGGTCGGATGGCTGCGAGCCCGTAATTTTTTAAGAAACACCATTTCAAAAAAGGATATAGGCTCGAGGGCATCCGGGACTCCAACTTAGTAACATGCATAGGTTTAAAGGCATGGGTGAGTCAAAAAATTTGGAGAGAATTCCTCCATACTTGACAGGTATGTGATAATTGGCCATGGCCGTAACTGAATAATTAGAAGCCTAGGACAACCAGGAAAAATTCACATAGAACAGTTGGTGGCTGGATTAATGGTGTTGGTCAAAGTGCTTTGGATTAAAGACAAAGAGGACCACGATGCACAGAATAATCAATGTAGCCTATCTCGGAACATAGTTAGCCATCCTTGAGATTTCTTACACGCTAATGAAGAATTACATGTAATAGATGGCTAGGTGTAGAGGCTTTGATCAAAACTCAGAAACCGATGCCTACAGTACTCTTAGAGATTTGAGAGAAATTAATAAACATGAAGAGCCATTATGATAGTACAAGATGAATTCAATGGAGGAGTTCCTTGAGTGTATATGTTGACTGCGATTTAATTCTTAGTGTGGAGAATGATCAAGTGGCTATCCTCATGTTTAATGCAGTTGCAATGGCCTTTTATTTTGTTGTAACAACAACACAAAGTACCATGCAAAAGTAATCTCTTTAGTAGTGTGAAGTGCAGAGTAATGGATAATAGGGACTACATTGATCATTGTGTAGCAAAGAAACAAAACCACAGATTGCAGTCATGCAATGTGGGGGATGAAAAATTTGTGTTGAGGTTGAGTGTGTGAGGAGTAGGGAACTAGGTGCCAAGAGTTAACTATTTTTACAGTGAGAGCTGAAGGGTGGCTGGGACAAGAGTTAACTGTTATATAGAGTAGTTGAGGGCTGAGACTAGAGTCGGTTAAGAAGTGAAGAGGTTAGTGAAAGTGGAATTACAAAGCCAAAGGGGAAGGAATTGGCGCAACAACTAATAAGGTTTATATTCTGAACATTTTTATTGGCCTCTATTTTTAGTCTAAAAATTGTGTAAAAAGTAGAACAATCAATAGAGCAGGTAATGGCCTACATTCTCAAGGGGTTGGTGCCTCTTGAAAAGTAGTGGCTTATTATATTAAGGTGGTTGGGGTCTCCTGTGAGTGGGTGATCACAAAAAACTTGATGTAATTAAGTAAATACTTGATTTACATCATAATAACAAACAGATTGGTGGTTTTTTCCCTTTGGGTTTCCATATAAAAATAGTTGTGTCAAAATGTGTGTTCTTATCAATTGATAGACAATATGCTCATGTGAATGGTTTACTTTGTTATCTCTCTCTCTCTCTCGCTCTCTCTCTCTCTCTCTCCTCTCTCTCTCTCGATATATATATTAATATATATTAAGACTATATATCTATATCTATATATATATTATTATATGATACATTACATACATACAAACAGACATCATACAATATATATATATATATATGTATGATGATGTGTATGTATGTATGTATGTATGTATACATACATACATATGTATATATATGTGTGTGTGTGTGTGTGTGTGTATGTATATGTATATATGTATATACATATACATATACATACATATTTACACACACACACACACACACACACACAGAGTATGAATGCTCTCATAAGTAACTAGAAAAAATAAAAGGAATTGAAGAATTGAGCTTAAATCTTAAGAACCTCACTATTACTGATTCACCTCCCCTCGGTGATTCAATTTCCACGTTAAACCTCTGAGCATCATGTGTTTGTTGCTCATGATGTGGGTGCTTGTGTTGATTTATATAGTTTTTTCTATGATTTGTTAATGATTGCTCACATGAATGGTTGCCATGTTTGAATGAGAAAATATAAATTGGCATAAAAATTTAAAGTTAGCTTTAATAATAATTCACCCCCACTCTTAGTATTAAACATTGTTTCTGACAATTGGCATCAGAGCAAGTTTCCTTCAAGAACAACTTAACTGCTTGAAGGTAGATCAAAGGGAAAAAATGGCTAATCAAACTTGGCATACACCAGAAGGAGTCCCATTTTTGAATGGAGTAGAGTATGTACTCTGGAAGGTTAGAATGTAAGCCTATTTAATGGATTTGGATGTTGATATTTGGTGCTCCCTATTGAATTAAGAATAGCGTAAGTAGAATGAAAAAGCCAATCAGATTATCATGAAAGGGCCATCAAAGCCAGATGCTGATAAAGTGAGGCATTGTGAGTAAAAAAAGGAAATTCTAGAAAAATTGCAATATATGTATGGAGAAGATAGAAAATTAGCTCAAGAGAAGGTCGAAGAACCTTGCTACTCAAGTAGTGATCATGAATCTGTGAAGGATGCTAATAATGAGAAGAAGAGAAGGAAGAAGAAGAAGAAGGATTCTTAAAGGAAATATGCTCAAAATATTTAAGATATCTCTTCCAGTGAGCAAGCTGTTGCTCATCACTCTCGAGAGGATGATGAAGAATCATAAGAGAGGCTAGGATGCTCAAAAGTTATTCTATTGATTTGTGATAAATGTAAGGAAATAGGTCAATTATTATCTAAATGTTCATGTGAATCACTTGAATATAGATATAACGATGCATCTAGTAGTAGTAATGAGGATAGACCTACCTTAGTAGAAATAGCAAAAGAAGGTACCTCTCAAGAGGAAGGAACACTTGATGAAGAAATAGGAGTGAGATCCTATGAGTGTTCTCGTGTAGAAGATAACAAGAGCATCCTTGGGAGTGATGAAGATTGGATACTTCTTAGGCATGTGGAAGATTCCATGGATATAGAGGGGAATGTAGAGCTCTGTGGTGACTCAGCTATCACCTCTCATAGCGAGGAAGGAGATCTAGATGAAAGGATCTATTTTAAAAAGAAGTTGACCTCTACTCTAAAAGAGATAAAGGAGCTATCATAAGAAAATATAAAAAAAATTAGTATTTTCACAAGTATGAGCTTGAGAATGAGAAGTTTAGCAAAACAATAATAGATTTAAATTCTCAACAAGAAGATGCTAGCAGATTGAATGGGATGTTAATCTTTCAGCTGAATGAAAGAGAAGCTCACTGCAAGAGACTATAAGCTGAAGTAGTCTCATTGAGAAATGAACTAGAAAGGAAAAATAAAGAGTTGTATCAATATTAGAAGCTCGGGGAGAGTAATAATGCCTCATATGAGATTCTTGCTAAGCAGAGATCCCCTCTCATCAAGGCTATTTTGGTATTCCAAGAAGAACCAAGCCCCAATAAGGAAAATGTTGAAGGGTCAACCACCCATGTAAGGATAGTTGGAAATTACAACAACAATAAAGGAAAACAAGTTGTTGGACAACAAAAACAAAAAGGAAATCAACAACAACAATGAGAAAAGAAGCAACAATATGGCGTTGAGCAACAACTTGAAGGAAAAAGTATGAACAACCAAAAGAGGCAATAATAACATAGAATTGATCAAGGTAGCAATTAAGAAAACCATGGAAGGCACATGAAGAACCAACAAAGGTCCTTTTCCCCTCAAGGACCAAGCCTTCAAGGAAAAGGTATATTCTATTATCAAAATCCTTTTCATGGTTATTATTTTTCTTGCAATAACTTATGACATAGAACCATGAATTGTAGATGGCATGCAAGAAAAAAAGTGTGGGGAGCAACAGTAGAAGAAAGAATGTTGGAAGTAGTAGAGGCCTTGATAGGAATGCTCCTATGTATAGAAATACGTTTACCCCATTCTTAAGTGATTAAAAATACTACAACTGTGGTAATTTCAGGCATAAGCTAGAAAAATGCAGGTACAACAAGGCGAAGCATGCCTCTCTAAGTATGCATGTTAATGTAGTAGCATAACCAGTGAAGACAAAAAAGGCATCTAAGTTTGTCTTAAGTAATATGTGTAAAGGGGGAATATTTAATAATGGAAGGAGAAATCATCAAGGAATTGAATCTTCTCTAAAGAAAAATCAGAGAAAAATTAAGAGGGATGATTCTCAGATTCCTGTAGTAAAACCCTTTCCAAGTGCTAACTATAATGAGCACAAGCTTCAGGTAGGGAAAGGGAGAAACAACTTAATCATTCTCTTACAAACAAAGAAAAAAGGATGAAAGAGGATTTGGGTGAATAGAGAGGAATGAAAGGATAAGATCTCTCTAGCCATGCACAACCAAGAGAAAGCCCAAACTAAAGAAAAAATGGAGAGGCTGGAAAGAAATGCTCCTACTAGGATTCGACCATTGAAGGTATGGAAAAAAATGAGGAAAATCTACTATGTGGGAATAAATCCTTTGTTTCTCTTCAGTGAAGGAAGATAATGGCCCCAAGGGAGGCTGAATAAGTTATATACATAAATAATAAAGCTTATACATAAGAGGTGCATCTGAAATTTAGTGGTATGGTCGAGTCCCCTTGCTGATTACAATGATAAATTTGTTTATTTCAAATATATTAGCATTGCGAGAGAAAGGAAAGAGAAGCAACATGGTTTCAGGGTGTTTACATAATAATACTTTATATTGTGGATAAAGACGAGCTATAATAGAAGTATGGCATGACAAGAGGCCCACAGTCAAGTCAGGTCCACAAGATTAGCCCCCACACAAAAGCACAAAAGTATTTGTAAGAGACCAAAGAGCATTGGCTTAGGGGGATCTAATTTTGTAGCAACAACAGAAAAAAATCAATAGTCTCAGGAAGAGCTATTATTCAAGAAATTAAAGGCTTGCATCTTAGATGAAATAACCTTATTTCATTTAAGTTGTGAATTTGATTATGCCTTGCAATCTTGTGTTCATGAAACACAATTGGTAGAAGCTTTGAATGCCCCTTATATTTCAATTGGTATTGCAATGTCAATTAGTGGTCTAGGTTCATATGGAGTAACCTTTTTGTGTAAGTGGGAAATTATTTTTGAGTAGGAATCATATGAGTTTTCCTGGTACAATATCCATTTTGTATTAATTTCTTTGTGCAATTGGAATTATTTAAGCAACAATCCATATTTTTTGGAGTAGTATTATATCAGGGGGAGAAGTTATTAAGATGCTCAAGTGAATTGAGTGCAGTTGCAACAAGAAGCAACAATAGTGAAGAGTAAAGTCCAAATGCATCACTAATAGATGGTATTTACATGCAACATAAATAGCATGAGCAGTCTTAATTGATAGCATTTTTCTTTTAACTGGTACAAAAAATGTATTCGTAATAAAAGTTCTTTATCCAGTAGCATAAGGTGTCCAGAAACGGAGGGTTATTGAATTAGATGAAGTATATGTTTAGGGGGAGAATATCACATATGTACAGTTCCTAGGGAAGCAATAGAAATTACAAGGAGACACAATAAATGTTTTAACTAATATTTGATTCTTGCAGATGTCTTTATTTATGATGATTGTAACTGAGAATGGATAACATACTTCTAATTCCCGATGAATAAGATATTAATCCTTGAAGATAACTTTGCAGAAGAAAAATGCACATCAGCAACCAGACCCTCAGTCATTGATAATTATTAATTGTAAGGGGGATAAGAAGCAACTTGTAGACCTTTTACATTGATGTCAAAGGGGGAATGTAAGTTGTGATGGCCCATGTAGAGGATAAAGAGAAATTAATGGCTCATGTAAGGAGAAGTGTGGAAGCATCATGCCGATTGGCCATTAATGTGGAGAAGTGATGAGGTTTTTCCATAAATGCCAAAGGGGCAGATTGTTGGACAATTGACATTTCCTGGATGGCTAGTGGTAGTGAGTGCATTGGCATTGATGTTAACAATCATGGGGGAGATGTGTTGAACAATTGACATTGTCTGACAGGGGAAAGTGTGTTGCCATTAATGTCAACCAAACTAGCATGGATGTGCTAGGTGGTAGTAGAGGTGCTTGATGTGTCAAGCTCAGGGGGAGTCCCATGGTTGCTGCAATATTTGGTAGAGAACCATAATACTATTACTATGATGGTTGGGAGACACAATATTTGGAGGCTATTCAACATCAATATATTTTCTCAAATTCGCTTGGAGATGGTATAATTGGATAGTCCTTGGAAAGAGATTTCCATTGGTATGCTGAAGTCTAGAAATGGTCTCTTTAAACAAAATCTATGGAAAATCAAAGTAAGGACCTAAAAGTAAAAGGTGCAATGCCCAAAACCTTGGAAACCCATAACTTTAATAATAAGTGTTACGGGATAATCTTAAGATAGGGTAGTGGGAATAATGCCTAGAAGCCTAAAAGGTAGTTGATAATGAGTGGAGAATGCCCAGAGGTTTAGATGCCTGGAAGCCTTGAATCCCAAAGATTGATTAATAAACGGCAACACATAACATAGAATTGAGCTAGTGGGGAAAAGTAAAGATTTTCTAGAAGATCGACATCCTAGAAGCAATTTTAATAAAGATTTGATCATAATAGTGGGGCCTACAAGTGGAGTTTTTTAGAGGTCTACAGGCGGAGGTCTTCAAAGGTTGATGCTAGATTAGGGGTTCTTGATCCAGGTTTAGAGTTAGTTGTGCCAAACAAATCCCTACATTACTAGACCTTTCGACATCAATCCGCATAGCGTAGACTGAAGTCTCACCTGAAGCAGTATCGAGGGATGCTAGAACCAAGTTTTCACATCCAGAGATCAGTGTGATGTATTTTTATGACCTATACCTTCCTTCACGTAGATCTCTAATCCCTTAAGGCTTGGAGCTAAATCCTCCCTTGATCAGCCTCTAGACCTCCGCAAAGTTCTACGACTAGCTTTTGTAGACCTTGAACAAGAAAATTAGCTACTTACGCACACCATATATTACCCTTAGATCAATATCTAGTCAGATCTGCCTAAGTGTTCGATTACTTTAACAGAAAGTGTTATGATCTTCGCGTAATCACTTAACATTAATTATGTTCAAATAATAAGACAGATCAAGTAAATTCGCGCATCAATACATCATTATTTTATAAAGACATCATTTTATCACAACATATATCAAAATCATACATAATAGAAGTAAAGGGATAAAACAAAAGAATTTCTCCAACAATATTCTTTATTGATCTTCAATATAGATTTACAGACTCAATGCTTCCCTACACACTCAGTTGCAGGGTCTGCACACTTAGCTGCGAACACTACTCTAGGCCTCTGCGCACTCAGCTGCAAAGCCTTTTTCCCCTCTAAGACTTACTTCTCTACGCTAGACTTCTTTTCTCGTACCTATAGACAAACTTACTTCTTTGCCTTAGACTCTCTAAGACACACCTATTTATACAATCCCATGGTCTGCGGACCATGGGTAGATCTTCAAAAACCGACTCAAGCTTATGTAAAGAAGGGTAAAAACCCTTTTTGACTCTTGGCTATCTACACACTCCGCAACCACAATTTGCAGAGACTTTTCATCTTTTTACATCAAAACTTGGGTTTTTGCCCCAAAACTGACCCAGAGGACCCCATCCCAAGAGGCCCGCAACACAAAGGTTGTGAATCACCCTCGAGTCACTCAACTAGCACAATGATCTTGTTGTGAAGAGCCCCCAGCTCCATCCACACAACTGCTACTTCAACTGTGCTCTGCGTGGCTGCCTGCTTCATTTATTCCACCAGCTACTCTATGGCTGGTACTTTTCCGACTCGCTTGATATTCTATTGTGTAAGCTGCAAGTTTGCCAACTTTTCCTGTATGTTGGCCATGACTAGGTAGGCTTCGTCCAACCAAGGACCCAACCATTCCTTAAGGACTACTTCATTTTTATGCGTCGCTTCCACTTGTGTAAGAAGTTGCTTTACCTCTTGTAACTTGGTGAGGCACCGCATCATAGCAATGGAGCATGTCATTGCCCTCACTTTGTCGTACTGCTGCTGGAGCTTGAGGATCTCTATATTCAAAATATACACGGTGGGATCTTCCTACAGGGCTGTCACCACTTCCATGGCCTGTTCGAATAAATCTGTGTAGTTAACGACCGTGTCATCCACAATAGCGATTCCTTCCTTGACTACAGCTTCACGCTGTTCCTTGACTTCGAGCAGAGTGGAAGGTTGTGACTTGAGTTCCACCTCCATGATTTTCATGTTGAGTTCAAACTAAACTTTGGCCACCTCTGCCTTAGCATCGCGAATGCCCACAATGAGTTTATGGATCATGGCCTCAAGTTGCACTTCCTTAGGGATGTGAAACTCCGACACTGTTCAACATGCCTCTGCAACTGCTGCCACCAATTGGGCATTCTGATCCTTGATTGTATCTCTTTCTTTCAGAGCCTCCATCTTCTTGGTGAAAATTTGTTCATTGTTCATTGTGTATTCACTGATTAAACTAAGAGCATGCTGCTCTCGTGCTCTCAATTCCACTGTCACACCTGTCTGTAGCACGTGAAGATATTTGTTGGGGAGTGCTGCAATGTTGAGGCTGATGTTCTTCAGAGTGCTCACGATGACCTTATCATTGGTTGATTCCGTGCTCACGGATCCTTCGGGCAGCGCGACTGTCCTGAGATCTACTGTCCTGACCAGCTCTACAGCCTGGTTGGTCCTTGGTGCCAGGATTGTCTACGTGGCATTGCCTTGTCCTGCACCCACCTGAATTCGGTTGGTTTGGATATGCAGTTCATGCAAATCCTTCTAAATATTGCCTAAGGACTGCAAGTGCTGTTGCTCAAATTGCTGCAACAGTTTGACAGTAGTGTCACACACCTTGTCCCTGATCTCATCGAGATTGCCGTCCGTCAGGGTAATGGGATCCAGCGTTGGCATAATCACCTTTGACTTCTTCTGGGGCCCCTCCTTCTGCTATTCTCTATACCTCTTTACCAAGAATGGAGTGCTCTACCCCTCATCGCCACCACCACCCTGCGCTGATTGCTCTTCCTCCTCAGTCTGGGGCAAAGGGGATTTATCGCCTCGCTTGGAGTCATACTGCTCTTGTTCAGCTTACTGCTTTGCAGCACACTCCTTTTCCAGTCGAGCCTTCTCCCCAGCCTCATTCCTTTGCTACGCGACCAACTTCTAGGCTACCTGCTTTGCTGCATCCTTCCTTTTTCTCTCTGTTGAGCTCCCCATGCCTTTTCTTGTACCTGCGGCCAAGTCGGACAGAGAGCGCCAATCTACTAGCCAACACTTAATTACTTCTTGAATCGCATCCTCCATGGTGAGATATGGCAGATAAAACCACTTCTGCTCTAGATCCTTCCATGCTCGGAAATAAATGTGGTGGAAGTCTGCCTTGAATTCCGCATATTCTGATAACTATTCAAACACGGTTGGGGAGAATCGTGGGTGCTGGTTGATGCCCATGTGGATGCTTGCCTCCGTCAAAACCCATAAATTTTTTGTTTCTGTGACTCGTGTGGGGTCCTTCATGGCCCAAAGGCAGGTGCATTGTGTAACCTCTGGCAATTGTGCCTGCAAGGGAGGAAACTGATTGTCCTCTGACCACTCCCAAGCAACCAACACAATAGAGAGTAACAACCATGCGTAGTGGAAGGTCTTGCTCTCATCTTGAGCCTCGTGATAATTCACAAGGAACTCACTACACAAATAGCGCAACCAGTTAAGTGGCACACCCTCCACGCACTGTGCAACTAATGAGATCACGGGTGCCAGAACCTCGTCTGCATGAAATTTCCTCATGACCTTACCGACGAGTATCTGCGTGGAAATTTGCACTGTGGGGTTGTTGATGGATGTTATGGAGTACCCACACGACTTCTTGAGAAGCTCAAATTTTGCCTTCATCTTCTCTGCCAAGTCTCACTCTCTTTTCTTTTCGCCAAACTCCTTGGCTAGATTCAAGCCTTCATGTGGTAGGAGCATGATCCTATGGATGAGCATGTCTGTGATGGGGATAGGTACACCAAGCCATATGCATCCATCGTGCACCAGAGTCCGTAGTTGCAGTATACATGTGGTATTTATGTTGGAGCAGTGGTAGTGGGCTACCCACAGTACGTTCAATAACCCAGACTGCTCTACTCCACGAATCCACTGAACTAGCTCCAACGTAGTGACGCCGGAGTCTTTGTAATATACATGCTTCATGTAATTCTCTGTTGCGAGGTGGGGGAACCTCTCATGGTCAGCCAAGTCTCAATCCTCCATATTTAAAAGGGGAACCCATGCCAGGCACAAACCTTCAAAGGCGATCTTTTTTGGAAACAGGGGCATGTGAATGACAAATTTTTCCATGTCTGGGTCCTTTTTGACCTTCACCTTTCCTTTACGTGGAGGGATATACTTCAAAAACTTGGAAATGAGCTCTGTGCCCTTAGCATCTATATCTTCCGCACCCTCTTCGGCCTCCAAATTTACAACTTTCTTAGGCTACTTGTCCTTCTTCTGTGCCTGGGTAGCAGAGTGCTTCCTAGGTGATTTGCACACTGGAATTAGCCTCTTTTGCTTGTCTTTCTTCGGCTTATGGGTCTCACGTACTGGTGTAGTATTTGGCCTAGGCAACCTCGGCGTCGTAGGCACAGGAGCCAGAGCTTCCATGCTCACAACTTCTGGGGCCACTCCCTCGGAGGCAACAGTTCCTCTGGTGCTTGCAGTCTCACCTAGTCCTGACATAGTGTTGCAAATGAACTGTCAGGTTCCTTCGAGTAGAGTATCAAACATAGAGCTTGCGGCCAAATCTTCAAAAAACTTTTGATTCATAAGCGATAGACAACACAATGTAAAAATTCTAAGGATATAAAGTGTTCTCTACTGGACGACCCCACATAATTTATAGGAGATTTTGAATTCAAATTCGACCATTCCCCCCAATATCCATCCATTAATGTTGAATTGGCAGCAGATCTCCAACGAATTCATCCTTAAATATTGCCCCCACCCCCTCCTCTTAACCGTCTCCTGGTTGTAAATCATGAACAGTGACCGTAACAGTCATTTTCAGGGAAAATTTTAAGAACCAACCTAAATTTATATATATAATAAATGGGTGAATCCCCATGATACATAGGAAAATTAGGAGGTGATTTTATCAATAATATAATATGTATATATAATTTTTTTGGCGAATCTCTCACCAGATTATATTATCTTGTAAAGTCATGGTGAATCTTTCACTGGATTATAAAATATTGTAAGATCTTGGCAAATATTTCACTGAATAATAAAACATTGTGAAGTCTTGGTGAATGTTTTGTTAAAGTATCAAACCATTTATGATAAGAGGAAAACATATTCATTAAAATGTAATATACTAACATACATGTTTGGAAAAAAGAAACATAGTTTTCTCTTCCTACAAAAAATGTTGCAAGTTTTAGTGGCCGTGTTTGTCAAGGTTCTTATTGTACACTCTTTCATATCCTTTTATTAGTTTTGATCATATTACACAACAAAGTTCTTGTAGGTGTTGATCTTGACCACCAGTTCTATCAAGGTAGGAGAGATTAATATTTTCTCTACCACTTTTGTCAAGCTACCACTTTTGTCAAGCTATGAAATTTCTTTCTTATTCCATAGACTCCAACAGTAAGATAAAAAAAACACATCAAGTTTGTTTACCCCAACATGCCAACAAGTAGCAAGCCCCAACTATATAATGTAAGAAAGTAGTAGGTATCCCAAAGGCTTGGAGGGGATCTAATGGAAAGAAGTGACCGTTGTTAGAATCCTTCCAATCAATATATAAATATATAAATGTAGATTTATTATTATTTTAATTGGAAATATTCAATTAAATAATAAAATTTAATTACATCTCTCCCAATCTATATTGCTTATTAGCATAATTCACTACCTTCACATGTCTTGCATTTTTTTAACAACATTGTAACATGTGGATTAATTTCCTTTTTGGTGCACAATCTTTGCCTTTTAGGACAATATGGTGCAGTGGCCCAACCCCTACAGATCGTTACAAAAAACTAAGAATAACAGAGAAGATGAAAGGTTGTACAAACTAAAATATTTTTCAAACAACTAATCCAACATTAGTACCTTAACTTTTTCATGAAGATATCATATTGAGAACGTTTGAAAAATGGTGGGAGATTTGGGCAGTGACTATCTCCCTTCTACGAGGGTGATGTAGAAAGAGTGATAAGATTTCATTGTTTTGAATTTTTTGTTTGTTAAATCATAAGAACCAATGTTAATGGAGATATTGGTATTTTTTACTAAATTTTGTGAAGTGACTAAATGTAGTTTTAACCATTAACCTTAAATCTATTTATCCCTCTCAGCACTTGGTAGACCCAAAATTAAGATGGATCTAAGTTGATAGAATTTCCCCTTTAAATAGTCTATGCTCACATGAATAGCACAATATTACCATGGGTCAATACGATGGGTTATCATAAACCTGGAGCTTAAAAATTACTATTACTAGTTTATAAAAATTAATAAAATTAATAATTGATTTATTATTATTATTATTATTTATTTATTATTATTATTATTTATTATTTATTTATTATTATTATTATTTATTTATTATTATTTTTTTAACGAAGTTAAAATGTTTAAGTGACATTAAATTACAATATCCATTTTTACTCTTGATCTACCAAGCCCCGAGAGGGATCAAATATTTTTTCACTCTATGCTAGTTTGCATATCAAGATATTTGATCCCTCTCAGGGCTTATTAGATCTAGAGTTTAATTCCCTCCTTTAAATAGGCTACGTTCCATGTGAATACCATGGGTCAATACCATGTCCCATCTTTATTTTTATTAATACTAATATTAGGATTAATAATTTTTTTTGCATGGTATTAATAATAATTTGGCCCATGGTATTTGGCCCATAGTATTTGGCCCATAGGCTTCACCTAAATATAACACATTTTTTGAGTGTTCGTAAATATAAGGTGACTTATGGAGTAAATATAAAAAAATGTTTTATTTATTTACCATACCTCTTTGTTTGTTTATATTTTTATTAATTTACCATACTCTTTTACAAATATGGTATTTGGCCCATAGGATTCACTTAAATAAAACCTCTTTCTTGAGCCTTCGTAAATAGAAAGAGGGTTATGGACTAAATATAAAAAGAGGTTTTATTTATTTACCATACCTCTAGTTTATTTATATTTTTATTTATTTACCATACCTTTGGAGTAAGTGTAAAAATAGGTTTTATTTATTTACCATACCTCCACTTTATTTATATTTTTATTTATTGGGACCAAATACAACCTCCCAAACCAGAAAATGGATGATTGCAAAGCAGAAAATCAGTCCCAAACTAGGCGAATCAGGTCAAATGATTCTTCTCATAGTTTATACACCCCTTTTTTTGGGCTAAAATGAAAAAAATAATTATTTTTAAATAAGAGTTGGGCTAAATATATGAAATAGGTGTTTTATAAAAATTTCGCCCCTCTAAAATGAAAAACCCCTTAAATTTCACCTTTTGGCTAAAATTCGCCCCTAAAATTTACCATGTGATTTCTTTGATGACGTATGGCCCCAACCAGTGCATCTGAAACTTCCCTGGAAACTTATCAAACTTACTATCATATAATAAAACCAAGTCATTTACTTTAAACGTGTGCAACTTGATGTGTCGATCATGCCATGATTTTTCACGTTCCTTCTATACTTTCTGATGAAATCCAACCAAGAATTTGTCTTCTTCGAGCTCCATCAACTACGCGAGTCATTCTTCCAAGGCTCCACGGTTCGCCATCCCTGTGAAAGCTACTATGCATAGACTAGGCATGATATATTCCATAGGCATCGCAACTTTTATGCCATAGTCCAACTGGAAAGGTGTCTAACCTGTTAGATTTTTGAAAGTAGTCCTGTACACCCATAATACTTCCGGTACGTGCACATCCCAATCATTCCGCTGCACATATCAAATATTTGTCAGTACATTCTCCAATATCTTATTGAAGGCCTCCACTGTGCCATTAGCCTAAGGATGATAAGGCGTACTCTTCTGATGATACACCTGAAACTCTTTTGTCAGTGCACTGATCGTTTTGTTGAGGAAGTGCATACCGTGATCACTCATCAATAATTTTTGGTAGCTAAATCTGGTTGATACGTACTCAAACAAGAATTTAGTTGCTGTGGTCCCTGTACAGTCCTTCACAAGTCGTGCCTTTGCCCATATGGTCAGGTATTTTGTCGCGGTGATGATATAGCGCACCCCTGTCTTTTTACCTGGGGGATGAATTGGTCCTACAAAGTCAATAGCCCATTTATTAAATGGCTGTATCGATAGCTGAGGATTAAGAGGTAGCTTGTCCCTTTGTGATTGCCTGCCCATTCATTGACATGCATCACACACCCTACACTATGTTTCGGTATCCTTATGTAATGTAGGCCACCACAACCCAGCACGTAGAATCTTCTGTGCCATTGCCTTTCCTGCATAATACCCTCATGCAACCCCTCCATGAGCCTCTGTAAGGATGTTGTTTCTTTTGAAATTAGGCACATACCATCAGAGTATCTCATCTGAACCCATCTTTTATAAATGTCTTGCAATTATCGAGAAATCAACTGCACGTACTACCAACTCTTTCTTCTGTTGACTGGTGTAGCCTTCTAGAGCCGTCCCTGTGGTCAAAAAGTGGATAATATTTGCAAAGCAGTTATCCGTTATGCACACCACAAATAGCTGTGTGTCGGGTAATCCTTCCTCCAAATTAGTAGGCTCATCCCTTGTTTCAATTTAAGACAAATGGTCAGGTCCTGCATTCAACCTTCCCAGCTTCACAATTACCTCAAAGTCATATTCTTGAAACAACAACAACCATCTGCATATCTTACCCCCCAACATAGGCTTATTGACTAGGTACTTCAATGAAAAATGGTCCATGTATATCTTGAAATGCCCTCCCAACAGATATTGTCTAAACTTTTGGAGCGCATACACTGTAGCCAATCCTTCGCGCTGTGTTGTGGAATAATTCTTCTCATCCTTTGACAGTTTTATGCTCACAAATTCTATAGGATGTTCCATCTCTCCTTCACCAGCTTGTGTTAGCACTGCTCCCAATGCAATACATGAGGCATCAATGTGCACATGGAATTCCTTATTCCAATCTGGGAAGACCAACATTGGCATGGTGACCATCTTTTCTTTTAATACATCCAGAGTACGCTGACATTCTTCATCCCAACAGAATGCAGCGTCCTTCTTTAATAGCTTCTCCATAGGCACGGTAATCTGAACATAAGCCTTAATGAACTTTCGATAATACCCAGTATGGCCCAATGTTGTGTGCAACTATTTGACACTCCTTGGGGCCTCCAAATTAACTATTACCACGATCTTGGCAATATCCACCATTAGTCCTTTCTTGCACACCACATGACCCAACAAAATTCTGAAGGGGACACAGAATAAGCATTTCTTCAGGTTCAACATGATCTAATATCTTCGACATGTATCCAACATTAAGCGTAGACTGGCTACATGGCACTTTACTAACCTAAACATTGTCCAGTCATCAAAATATACCTCCAAGAATTTGTGAAGGAACTCTTTGAACGCTGTGATGACTACATGGTAGAATATCGCCGACGCATTCTTAAGTTCGAATGGCATCACCGTGTACTGAAAACACCCCCATTCTATCACGAAGGTCGTTTTTCTCCTGTCTTCTGGCACGATCTCAATTTGATGGTACCCAGAGAAACCATCAGTGGAGGAGTAGGCTTCCTGTCCTCCAACATTGTCTAGTACCTCATCAGTAAATGGTGTCGGGAAAGGATCATGGCTGCAGGCGTTGTTAAGCTTCCTTAGATCTACATAAATCATTATTTCTCCCTTCTACTTCTTCTCCTGAACTACCATTGGGCTCACCCACTTAGATTCCTCCACTAGTTCGATAATGCCTGCTTTAAGTACTTGTCCAATTCTAAGCAGACCTTTTCTTTATATTTTGGATTAAGGTGATATGGCCTCTGCTTAACAGGCTTCGTGTTTGGTTTCAAAGTTATTTTCATCACACCCAAATCACCTATGATGCCTTTTAAGTCTGAAAATTTTGTAGGAAAAAGATCTTGGTACTCACAGTGTAACTCAATGTTAGGATATTCCGACACATAGGAAATAGTTAAGTATAACTTGGTCTAGTGTAGAGTTAGGTAAAGTGTGTTTCTTTACTATGTACATTTGTAACTTACAATCCGACGGTCATGATATGTTCTAGACATGAAGTGATCTGACGATTCATTCTCTCCTTGGTATTACTGACACTTGATCCATCGCTTAACACCTGATTATTCCATGATCTCTATTTAAAGAGCATGGAGGGTCATTTGTAGGGTAACCATTCATGAGAGAAGCTTATGTAAATTTTATTCCTTTTATTAATAAATTGCTTGAACTGGCCGTGTTGGCTCAGGCCGTGGACTGTTTCCCTCTTTGAGGGTTTTAACCATGTCAAGAACACTGATGTATTGATCTGTGATCTATTTGTGAGTGATGTCCTTTGGTGTTATGTCTAAGGAACTTACCCTGTAAACTCCTACATGGTATCAGAGCGATTTGAGGGCAGTAAGTTGGTGATCCAAATCGGAAGCTGGTACAACTGCATCCGATTGTCATTTCCTAGATCTATTATTTCTGAATACTTTCGGGCTGAGATGACTGCTCTATTGCATTAGGATCATCTGTTCCAGTGAGGAATCCCTTTCGTTTCACACGAAAAGGTTTCCGGTAACCCTAGCTATGCCATTTTTAAGATCTAGAGGTATGAAATCTTTATTTGTAGTTTTAACTATTTATTTTTCTGTTTATTTTCGTTTATTTATCTCTCTATTTTTTTATTATCAGATCTATACCTTTCATTTATGCATATGTTCTTTTCCCTGCAACTCTGTGTGATTTGGCAAATTAGAAACAGAAAGGAAGGATTTTTCTCATGCGTATGCTCTTTTCCGCCGTGCCTTAGTGTGATCTCAGAAAATTAGAAACATTAAGGAAAATATTTAGTTTCTGGTGAAAGCTAACTTCAAGCCACAAGGTTTGGTTTTTTTTTCATGTCTGTGTTGGGTTGTGTGTTTTTTGTTTTGTAGGCAAAAAGAATTTTTTCAAGTAAGCACACATCCCAATGCTTCAGGGACTAAAAAAAAAAACCTTCCTTTTTTCCAAAAATTACTAACCTTTTAAACTAGCTCACTTGGTCCAAAGTTGCTTTACGAGAATAGAGGTGTTGGGTTCAAGTCTTTCTTTTTGTTGAGTTACTTTTTCAAAAAACACATGTAACTTATGTTTTAAAGTTATTTTATGTAAAAGTGTTCTCACCCATTATAAAAAGTGAGTCACTTATAATTCT
>APFE031527494.1:62801-85502 GCA_000404065.3 Pinus taeda
TCCTACATGTATCAGAGCTATTTGAGGGCCGCGTCCATTGGTGATCCAAATCTGAAGCCGGTAGAACTGCATGCGGCTGTCGTTTCCTAGATCTACTGTTTCTGACTGCTTTCGGGCCGAGAGTACTGCTCTGTTGTGTTCGGAGCATCTGTTCCAGTGAGGAACCCCTTTCGTTTCACGCGAAAAGGTTTCCGGTAGCCCTATCTGCGTCATTTTTAAGATCTGGAGGTATACAGTCTTTATTTGCAGTTTACTGTTATTTTCTCTCTGCTTATTTCGGTTTCGATTTATTTAGTTTTTTTTTAACCGGATCTATACCTTTCATTTCTGCGTATGCTCTTTGCCCTGCGACTCTGTGCGATCTGGGCAAATCAGAAACAGAAAGGAAGGATTTTTTTTCTCATGCGTATGCTCTTTTCCCTGCACCTTATTGTGATCTCGGAAAATCAGAAAAAACATTGAGAAAAATATTTAGTTTTTCGGCTAAAGCTAATTTTTTTTAATATTTAGTTTTTTGGGTAAAGCTAACTTCGAGCCATAAGGTTCGTTTTTCTTTGCATGTCCGTGTTGGGTTTTGTGTTTTGTGTTTTGTAGGGAAAAAGAGGTTTCTCAAGGAAAGCACGCAAACCAAAGCCCCCCCCCCCCTCTGTCTCTATCTCTCAAATTTTTTGTATAGATCAATTGGTTCAAAGCTATTTTAAGAGAGTAGAGGTCTTGGGTTCAAATCTCCATTTTGTGGGGGCGTTTTTTCATTCCCGCACATTCGCGCACTTTGCCGGCAACTTCAACAACTTTTTTTCAAAAAGCCATAACTTCTTCATCCGGAAGCCTTTTTCAGAGCCGTTTTTTTTAAAACAGCCTAATTTTTCGAGATCTATCCATTGGAACACTTTCTTTCAGCATCTTCAGCTTCAGTTTTTTTTTTAAAAATGGAAAGTCTCATGCCAAGTCATTCTTGACAGCACTAACTACTTCCAATGGGCATCATACATGGAAGATTTACTTAGAAGTAAAGGTCTCTACAGAATAGCCACGGGCCAAGAGAAGAAACCAACAGATGAAGACAAGGTTGTAAAATGGGAAAATAGACAAGATCAAGCACGTGGTTTGATAGGGATGTCTATTTCTCCTGATCTTAGATTCCATATTGCAGAACTTGATACTCCTCATGAAGCATTGGAACAAATCACTAAAGTTTTTGGCATTAAAAATGAAATTAGAGCCCATCAACTTGAAAATGAGTTGCTTACATTGGATCCTAATAATTTTTCTTGCATTGAAGATTTCTTGTGCAAATTCAAGACCCTTAGATATCTCTTGGAAGGTGTTAAGGTTATGAAAACAGATAGTAACCTTATTTCTATTCCATTCTTACTAAGTTGGGACCAACCTAATCTGTGTTTGTTTCCACCTTCCATTCTACTAGAGAAGCCTTTATTTCTCAAGGACAAGACTAAAAGTCCCCCTCTTTTGATGCCTTTCGTGATTCTTTAATAAGAGAACAAGAAATACTCTTACATCTTGGTCTTCTTAATCTTGAAAACTCTTCTAAGAAAGCCTTATCCGCCCAACACCAACCAAATTCAAATAATCCTAAGAAGCAATATCCTAAAAAGAATGGTCCTAAACGAAACAAGGCTCCTAAGCAATTTCAAACTTAAAATGAAAAATAATTTCAACAAAATGATAAGGCAAATAAAAACAAAGGGAAGAATATTGATAGACATTTCCACTTTTGTAATCGAGATGGCCACTTAGAATCCGAATGCTTTAAGAAGATGGAAGCCTTGGAAGCAACAATGAAGAAGCATAACATCCATTTGGATCATTCTTCAACGTTAACTTCATCTTCAGGAATAACACTTTCTGTATGTGGTTGTCAAGCATCTCGGTCTGGTTATGCACTTAATGTATCTTCTTCTTCTCATTCTCATGAGTGGCTTATTGATTCTGGAGCTTCCTATCACATGGCCAAAAACAAAGCCATGTTTTCTTCTTCAAATGATTGTAACACCAAAATTATATATGTTGGTGATGATAGATCTCTTAGTGTTGTAGGGACTGGAACTATTCATTTAGACAATGGTCAATTTAATGATGTATTATGTATTCCAACCTTATCCTACAACCTTCTATCTGTATATCAGATAACTCATTCAGGTGAAGGTAAAATCGTTGAATTTTCACCTCATGATGTTATAATTAAGGACCTAAGAGATCCTAGACATATTTTAGCTACTGGATTTGTTGATGATTCTACAAGGTTGTATAAGTTTAACAACTTTAGGTCATGAACTCTTCGTTCAGTATTTGTTGCTCATAATGATGAAGTGAGTAAACTTTGGCATGAGCGATTTGGTCACTTAAACTATCGCTCCCTTCAAAACCTATGTAAAGAAAATATGGTGACAGGTCTTCCTATGGTATCTTGTAGAGACTGTGTTTGTTCCGGATGTGTACTCAGAAAACATCATCGGGGTAGTTTTGAAAAACTTACCTCTTGGAACACCTTAGTCCCTTTACAGCTTGTGCATAGCGATTTATGTGATCCACTTCCAGTTGTTTCATTCTTTGGCTACAAGTATTTCTTAACTTCCATTGATGATTTCTAAGGACGCACTTGGGTATGCCTTTGTTGAGAAACAATCTAGACATCAAATTCTTAATCTAAGATCTGATAATGGCAGAGAATATGTTAACAACAAATTCATCAACTTTTGCACTGAGCATGGAATTCAAATGAAACATATTGTTCCATATACTCCACAACAAAATGGTGTAGCTGAAAGGAAGAATCACACCTTAAAGGAAATGGCCAATTGTATGCTTCAATCTAAAGGACTTTGTCTTAACTTTTGGGCAGAAGCAATTAACTGTGCAAATTACATAGTAAATCGCAATCCTACTAAGGTTTTAAAGAATATCACTCCAGAAGAAGCATGGAGCTCAAATAAACCACATGTAAGTCACTTTCATGTTTTTGGAAGTGAACCATGGGCCCATATTCTAGATGAGAAACATAAAGCTTTAGAACCTAAGAGTGAAAAATGTATTTTTGTTGGATATTCTAAAGATGTCAAGGGATATAGACTTATTCCACTTAATTCCAAAAATGTTATCAGTAGAAGAGATGTAAAGTTTGTTGAAAATATATCGGCCTACGAGCCTAGTTCGACGAATGTGCCACCTCTCTCTATCCCTTCTACTTCTAAAAATATTTCTTCTTCAGATGATGACAACGAGGATGACAATCCTCCCCCACCTTATCATGATCCTCCTTTAGCTCCTCAGCTTCCAAAATGGGTCTATGCTACTTGAGATGTAGCGGGTGCTCTTGCAGGTGATCTTATAGATCAACGACGTACACGTTCTCAGTTCTATAGAGTCTCTTCTTTATTGGCTCAAGCTTCAACGAATTATGATCTTGACACCTTTGTAGAAACTTCAGGCCATCTAGATTGGGACACAACTATGAATGAAGAATATCGTTCATTATTGGCAAATGATACATGCGGTCTTGTTCCTCTTCCAAAGGGACGAAAACTTGTTAGATGCAAATGGGTTTACAGAACCAAGTATGGACTAGATGGAAAAGTTGATAAACATAAAGCTCATCTTGTTGCTAAGGGTTTTCCACAAGTTGAAGGCATTGACTAAACTGAAACCTTCTCCCTTGTTGACAAAATGAACTCTATCTGCCTTGTTCTTTCCCTTGCTGCCTATTTCAAATGGGAAGTCCATCAGATGGATGTTAAATCTACCTTCTTGCATGGGGACCTGCATGAAGAAATCTATATGGAACAACCTCCTGGATATATACAAACAGACTCCAGCCTTGCATGTCTGCTTAAGAAATCCCTTTATGGTCTCAAGCAAGCCCCTCGGCCTTGGTATGCCAAAATGGATAACTTTCTTTTAGATATTTTCTTTTCTAGGTGTCATTCTGACAATACTGTCTACACCAAGAAAGTGGGTAAGTCTCTTATCATTCTTGTTCTTTATGTTGATGATCTTATCCTTATTGGTAGTGATCCCAACCTTATAAACCATGTGAAGTCCAGCGTTAAAAACAAGTTTGAAATGACAGACTTAGGACACTTGCATTATTTTCTTGGTCTTCAAGTCTTGCAAACCAAGGAAGGTATTTCCCTTTCCCAGTCCAAGTATGCTAGTGATCTTCTACACCAATTTCACATGGAAGACTGTAAGCCAACCCCTTCTCCCTTTTAGTTTGGAGCCAAACTTTAGTCACTTGTACTTCCCTTGAAGTTTATGCTACCTTATACCATCATCTTGTAGGAAAACTTTTGTATTTGACCCATACTCATCCTGACCTTTCCTTTGCTGTTGGCCTTATTGCTTGGTTTATGCAAAACCCACATGAAAGTCATTGGAAAGTAGCTAAAAGAATACCTTGTTATGTTCGAGGCACAGTTCAGTTTGGGATTCATTATAGTGTAGAAGAATCTCCTCTATTGGTTGGTTTCACTGATTCCGATTGGGCTGGTGACCCTGATGATTGGAAGTCTACTGCAGGTTATGTATTCAATCTTGGTTCTAGAGCTATTACATGGGGTTGCAAGAAACAAAGTGCCATTTCTCTTTCTTCAGTAGAAGCAGAGTATCATGGCGCCATAGAAGCTAGTAAGGAAGCCCTGTGGCTTCGTGAGATCTTGTCAGAGTTTGGCTTTTAGCAACAACATCCGAATACACTTTGGTGTGATAATAAAAGTGCCATTCAACTATGCAAAGATCCAGTCCAACATTAGTGCAACAAACACATTGAATTACACATGCACTTCATCAGAAAGCTCATTCACGACCATGTTCTTGAAGTGTAATATTGTTCAATAGATGATCAAGTTGCAAACATCTTTACAAAGGCTCTCACAAAGGTGAAGTTTACTAAAATTTAATTTATGGTTGGAGTTCAGGAAGTTGTTGCTAAGGGGGGATAGGCTCTAATGCCTCCTTCCTTCTCTTATTGGGTCATATTTGTACATCCTTCAATCCTATCCCAAGTTGTTCTTAAGGGGGGATGTTAGGATACTCCGACACATAGGAAATAGTTAATTATAATTTGGTCTAGTGTAGAGTTAGTTAAAGTGTGTTTCTTTAATATGTACATTTGTAACTTATAGTCTGACGATCACGATATGTTCTAGACATGAAGTGATTTGTTGGTTCATTCTCTCCTCGGTATTACCAACACTTGATCCACGGCTTAACACTCGATTGCCCCATGATCTCTATTTAAAGAGCATGGAGGGTCATTTGTAGGGTAACCATTCACGAGAGAAGATTATGTAAATTTTATTTCTTTTATTAGTAAATTTCCTGAAGTGGCTGCGTTGGCTCAGGCCGTGGACTGTTTCCCTCTTTGAGGGTTTTAACCATGTCAAGAATACTGGTGTATTGATCTGTGATCTATTTGTGAGCAGTGTCCTTTGGTGTTCTATCTGAGGAAATTACCCTGTAAATTCCTACACTCAGCAACTTTATCCATTGTGGCATCATCCCAATAATCTCCAATATTTGGAAATTTTGGCTCTGCTTTAGTACCAATGTTTACTTGCCTAGTCTTCAATGGTGTGGTGATATTGAGGTTCTCTATCTGCGGAAGTTTGACCTTGCGGTGACCCTCCATCTTTGGGATATTGATATTTCTTGGATCCTCATCCTCCTATTCAGTAGTCACATTATAGCATTCCAACACATGGTATAGATGGGGTGCTCCAGTCCGGTTGAACCAATTCCAAAGGATCCCATGGAATTCTGAAGATCGCTCCCTTAACCTCCTATAGTGCCTCATCAATGCTTTCGAATCCGTCTTCAAAACTGAAGGTTATAAAAAATCCTTCTCTTAAGATATCCCACTCCGTGGTGCCATGACGGAGTTCTATTTCTAGGTACCAGTTCATAAGGATTATATCTAGAGTGTGATAGAATAAGTGCACCCACTCTAGTTACAGTTCTGTTTCGTAGACTTTAGTACATTTTTCTAAATGATCGCGTGGATCATTCCTCCCATCATATTTCTCAGTGAACCACAATTTAGGATGACCAAATCACATCCTCATCATCCTCCTGTAATCGCACCATTCATCAAAGCTGTCCTTGTGCGTACCCCACCATCGAGCGGGTGTAGCGTGTAGTGCAAAATCCAGTGCCTGAAAACAATGATCCTCTGGGACCTCTCTTTCAAAAGCATCCAGAAACTTATCTACATTGGTTAAACCATCGTAATAAGGTAAATTTCTTGCCTATGATGACACACAATGTAGTGATTTAGTCATCATATTACAGAACAACGTAGATACTTCATGCAACCTATTTTGCCAATGCTCTAATTCTTCATCTGAGTCTAAGGTACAAGAGCTTTCGCAGTCCCATGCAATCCATCCATCAACTATTGGATTGACCCAATATTGGTCTCGCACTGTAATTTTGTAGATTTGATCCAAATCGTCATCACTTTCCTCATAGTCATGGACTGGTTCAATATAGCGCGGTCTTCTGTAGGGTCCAATGGTACTAGAACACTGAGCAATTTCCTTTCAAACGACATTGCCCACTTCTTCAAATTGATTAACCCATTCATATCAATAGCCCAATTAATACCAAGGAGTGTGGGGTATGGATTGCTATCATCAACAACATCTATCACTTCAAAGTCAACCAGCGCAGTTGCACCTTCTATATCTATGGTAACTTTGTGCAGACGTCCCATAGGGATAATCTTCTGCTAGTTTTCCATCCTCAGTTAAATCAGAGACCACTGCAGCACTGGTCTTCCCATTATCTCCCATGTATGTTTAGGAAAAATGTTTGCATTAGATCCTAGCTCCAAAATACCTTTGTCCATCTCATAGTCTCCTATTTGTGCAGTGAGCCTCATCTCACATCTTTTCCTTGTCTTATGTTTGCCAATCTTTCTGACTACGCGGTGTCCTTCAGGAGAATTTTCCTTCCCAATGCACTTATTTATCAATTCTTGTAGCCCTTTCATAGCCTTGCTATTGCATAGTAGTTTCATAAAAGTATCCAAGAAGGTGGTAAGCACAAAGGGGTCAACCTCTATAGGCGCACCAACTGCTAGCCGTTTGTCTTGACTTCCAGAGGTAGAGGCCTCGGTGAAGCTTTTCTTCGCCTCCATAAATGTTTCCTTTGATTGCCCTAGATCAAACCCAACCTCTTTTTCTGGGGCCTTGCAGACCCACCTAATTCCTTCAGTTTGTTTTTCTTTATCATCACCTGTCTTTATTCCGCTTTGCAGCATGATGTTTACATTTGGATCTTCCTCGCAGGGCTCGGTCCTCATCATTTGTAGGTTCTAGGTAGGATGCTAAGGCTGTGCCTTCTTCTCTTGCATCTTGGCTATCAACACAAGGCATTATTCTATTGTATGGTCAAACTGAGTGCAATATTGACATGGTGGGCATGTTTGACTCATACACTCCCATGCGTAGTGCCTTTGTGTTCCACAATTATAGCAAATGACCTATCCCCGACCTCTACCAGGTCCTCCTCCTCCTCGGCCTTGTACGCGACCCTAATATCCTCCACACGCTCCTCCAACGTGTTGCTTTGGAGGCCAAATTTCTGCTTTCATTCGATATGTAGGTGTCCTCTTCATCATTAGTTTATAGCTATGGCAATGACGTTCATCATGGCCCACTGATTTGTAGAAATCAAAGAACAATTGTTATGGTGTTTGCACAATTTTTTGCAGCAAGTGACAATTATCTGTAACATGTTTTCTGGCCACCTGACAAATAGTGCATCATATCACGGGCCCCATACGTGGTCCTGTTGGAGCTTCTTGCCTTTGGGGCATCAACCCCCCTCCTGAGATATAAATCGCGAAGATAGGGAAATGATCCTTATCATGCCCCTGGCTCTTACACTTGAGGCACCAGAATTCTTTGTGCACCTCTATCATGGACTCCTTTTCTTTTTTCAAGCTCCACAATTAAAAAAGGATGTTTTGCAACTACGAGTGAATTTGTTGGATTCCAGAGACACGTCCTAAATAGGTGTTTCATGCAATATCATTATGATTTCCAGAGCTTCCGCTTGAGTTCCTATATTTTGTTGTGATAAAGTAATCCTTAGGTGGGGCAAGAGCATGGCTATAAACCAATCACGGTGGTGATTATCTATGAGATTCATATTAGCTTCATGGATTCCGCACTTCAACCTCTGATTTAGCTCCCAGGGCGTTTCACCGAGCCTCATTGTGATTTCCTTAAATCCAATTACCGATTGCGTGGTAGACTTGGGTTTACCGAATTCTTTTTTTAAAGTGGTCTGAGTATCTGCTAACGACACCAACAGATTATTAGTGTAGTACTTAACGTACCATGTCAGCGCATGATCCTGTAGAGTGGTAAGCAACTAAGTCTTCTTTATGTTATCATCCATAATATGTTATGCTGTCCATACAAACTTCACAACAAACCAAAACTGATCTAGATCCTCACTTCCTAAACCCTTGAAAATGGGCAAGTTCATGGTATTTGACATGTTGAACAATGGAGGTGGTGGTGGCATTGTGGGTGAAGGTGTATGCTGTGGGGGTGAAGGCGGAGGTGGTGTGGATGGTATTTGTGGAAAACCCTGTCTTATCAACTAGAAAACACTCTAAGGTGAAGCCTGAGCTACTCCCTCATCATCACTCACATGAGGTCCAATCAGCAGGCTATATTCAGGGCTTGTTCTTCCCCTGTTTATGAAGAGATTCCCACTTCGTGTAGCTCCAAACATCAAGGCAGTGGCATAACCTGTTTCTCACACAACATCATCTTAATCCAAGTATTCAAAGATCTTGGATACTTACCTCGCTGTCCCTTGAAGAAGTGTCCCTCTTCTTTGCTGTAACTGACTAAGGTGTCAACTGTGAACTTTGTAACAAATCCTCCTATAACCTGATCAAGCCAGTGGCCAACAAGGCACGTGATATTATCTTCTGAGGATTCCAACCTCTACACTAGCTCCGAATTCCACACTATTGGGCCATCAAGCCTCCACCTTCCTTGGTCGTCTGCCAATTTAGCTATCCACTTGTATAGTTCAATTGGGAAGGTGTAGAAGAATATTTCGAGTATTTTTGTGCATAAATATCTGTCCGACCACTATTCTTTTGTCAGGCACAGATTCCTATTTTCCTGTGTCGTGAATTCATGGATCTTTCTATCCAACCACTTCTCAATTTCCTTCTTGGTCGGATTCCAATGATGCGACATCACACATCCTTTTATGTAGATCCTGGTCCCGGAAATGGAACCATTTGTTGGATTAAGGGGTCCTGACCTAGGTAAAAGTTAATTGCGCCAAACAATTCCCTACACTATTGGCCCTTTTAGCATTAATCCGTATAGTGCTGACTGAAGTCTCACCCGAATAAGACAAATCAAGTAAATATGGGCATCAATACATCATTATTTTATAAAGACATCATTTTATCACAACATATATTGTAATCATACATAACAAAAGTAAAGAGATCAAACACATGAGTTTCTGCAACAGTCTTATTTATTGATACTTAGGGAAACATAATTTGTGGGTTTTTTGTGTAAAAAGGGATTTTACATAGCAAAAGGGAATTTACATGGTGTTTTTACTTTTCCTAGGTAAAAAGGGTTTTTACCATAGGAAAAGGGGTTTTTATGAAAATGAATGATTATGAACTGAATGAAGGGGAAATTAGTAAACATATGAATGAAAAAGGATGAGGGAGGTTAATTAGTTGATGTTGTAGACCTTCATTTTACTTGTATAATTTCCCCCTAGACACAAAGACATGATAAATGTACATTTTTTCCAATCAATAATCAAACTACTGCAACCTTTCTCGACTTACCCTTAGCTTATCCTATCATTTTTTTCTTCACTTAATGGGTGCATTTAAGCTAGCAAACCCTTTTCCTTTCTTCTTATTTTACAAAATCAAACTATCTAATTCTACCCTTACAACTTCCAAGGGCTCAGATTAAACTGATGAGAACCTTATTATTCTCAACCTAACTACTGATCTGCCAAGATTAAATAGTTTGGCTAGATCTTTATTCTCTAACAATAACATCAAATTTAAAGCATGAAGCAGTCAAGATTGAATAGTTTGACTGTCATGGGTTGTGGCATTTAAAAACAAGCTGCACACAACCATTATTTTGCAGAAACAGAGTAGTGGCATTTAGACTTGCTCACTTTCAGAGTTTATTTGTTTTCTTTCTACCTAACATTTTCATTTTGCCTTGATTTTTTAGAGCAGCTAGCCTAACATTTTCTTTCGTATGGACATTATCATCAAAAATATATTTTTTCACTAGCATTTTATTCACTATGTTATGTCCATATCCTAACTTAACATTTTTTCAAATATTCTATCTAATCAAAACCAAAAAAATCTACAACATTGGCTCCATCTGGGGACTGCTTTCTCTTGTAGAATGCTTAGAACTAGTAGACTAGTTGCCTTTAGTGTTGGGCATGGAGTCATACCATAAAACCACCAACCACTAGTTTGCCATCTTATGTAGAAATATAACCAATCCCCATGGATCAATGCTGTCATTTCAATACTCTGCTACTGCACACTGCAACCTACAACTGTAAAATGCAACCATATGCTTGCACTAATTCGGATACTCTTTCACACTGAAATCTGAAACTTGAAAACTGCTGAAGTGAAACAACTGACAATGTAAGTGGAAATAAGCACAAGAGTGCCTAATTCATGGGATATGGAGTTAATCAGTTAATCCCTTGGAAGTCATTGCACTCAGCCAAACCAACCTTAATACTACAATCTTGAAATATAACTGAAACAATTGTAGATCTACTACACCCTAAATCTGAAAGTAGCTAATCAATCCCACACCTCTATCTAACTGAACTGAAAAAATTTACATTGTTAGGTGTAATATGTTTTCGAATGTAACCAAGTGCGGAGTGGATTTATTGACAAACCAAGTTTCCAGCAACTGAAAATCTAAAGAGTATATACAATATGAACATGAAATCCCACGGAAAACTTATACTCACAAGTGTACTTTAAAAGTTGCATCCTCTATAGACATTTTAGATTTCTGACCATGGCTGAGAGGAAAAGACATATACTACTGATTTCAAGTATCAATGAACCTTGCATAGCAGTAAAAGTAGTTGAAATTTCAAAACAAGAGTGGGATTGGTAGTCCAGTGGAATCGCCATCTGACAAAGTGGATTCAACATGTGAAAATAATGCAACCAATACAAATGCCTATTCCTTGTTCACTAGCAAGAAATAGACCTAAACTTTATTGTTCCCTGGAGAAAGATCTTTGTTACTTTGCTCCCTGGCAATGGCACCAGTCTGATGTTGTACCTCTGCGATAGTAGTAGGTCAAGGTACCAATTCCAGAGCATCTAAAATAATTGTTTTGGGGGTTTTTGGTTTTAATTTTGGAAGCCCAATGAATGAAGACAGATGTAAAATTGATGTAATTAATCCTTTGGGTTATTTTAATACTTCAATAGAGGGCTTCTACAAAGAATTACATAGTGATATAGATAAAAAATAGTGGTGAGTAGAAGATAGCAAAAAATATGATTATCACAGTTTCTAGACTGTAAAATAGAACAATCATAAGGATGAAAACCTTCTGAACTACATTCAAAAGATTCAAGGCAGTATACTTAAGCTTACATAAGATGCTGATGATTTATTGATTAGAGGGGATTAGCTACACAGACAGTTGCATTAATCCAATATCTTAATAGATGATCACTTCAGGAGCTTATAGGAATCAATTGAAACTCTAATTGTTCCTACCTAGATAGCTCTATAAGTCATAAGCATATGAAGAAAAACATAATGATTGAAAACTGGAAAAACTTACCGGATAACAAAAAAATGTATAAAACCAGATTCATAATCCTCTATTTTGTATTAAGGCCCCAGAAAGACTGAGTACATCAAGTGTCTACAAAAGCTTCCTTCAAAGGTGACTTCCAGGTTCAAAGTAGAACTAACAGTCAAGACTTTACAAGCAATGAACTATGAATTTTCAACTTCGAACCATTTACAACTCTAGAAAAGAGTTATTTATATAGTAATGAAATTCAGGAAAAGATCCTGAAGCAGATTAAGATTTTTAGGAAAAGAAAGATCTTCATGGCAAGAAGATAGGGGCAATTGTTTGAACTGCTTCTTGCTGTCCCCTTTATTCAGGTTGTGCTGGCTTTTTGTAGGATATTTTCTCCCTTTAAGCTGTTTGGTTGTTTGTATCCTCTACGTTGGCTGTTTCCTTCATTTTGATCTTTCATTTGACTTCTTTAAACTCTGTAACTCTCTTTTGACCCTTCTGAGTAGATTTTGACTGCGCATTCCAGTTTTTATTGTGTTTTTAAACAGTAAAATCCTCGTATTTATCTTCAAACTGTTACATAGGATTTCTGTTTACAAAGCCTGGAACAACAACCTTTATCTGAAAAACACAACAACTTATTAAGAAAAACATAGGTGACTGAAGGTATTTAATGGCTTTGCTGAGCTTGAAAGGCTATCAGAAGGAGTCTAGGTTATATCGGAGGGTAAACAATGGCTTTAATGGCTGTAGATGCATAATGGAGGCTGTGCTATGTAAAATAGGAAAACAGAGCAACAAACAGCTTTTATGTGTTTAATGGGAAAAATAGTCTTCTTTTGCATTATTGGGAAAGGGTGAACAATGCGAAAGAAAGGGTACGAAGGGATCAAATATGGCAGGAATGGATTAATTGTGGTTAAAAATGTGATTAGCAGTTAAAATGGAGTTTTGGGTCATTTCTTTGTTTAAATCGAAAAAACGATTTAACACAGAAAATCTTTTCAAAACACATAATGGCAAATTTGAAATTTTATTAACTTGGGCCGATAATGATATCGGATCTAGGCTAATATCGCATATCGCTATTGCAGTATGGCGGGGGGAAAGTGCCCTGCAAAAGAATATGATAATGAGTGGATGCGACATGAAATGATATATGACATATAACTATGTTGGGTCCAGGCTTCCATCGGATATCAGAAATCGCAGTAGTGGGAGATATATATATTAGACGGGATGTGCGATGAGGCCAGATGTGATGTGGCGATAGACTGAAATATATAATGACATCAGGTTCAGATTCTCGTCACGCATCACATATTGCAATGGCGAAGGGTTATGTGTTATAAGCGAGACTTTGTGATGTGAGAGGACACGATATATGAATAGATTGCGATATATTCATGTGGAAACGCTTTGAATTCACTAATATTACGATGCGATATGTTAATACATAATTTTATTGATAAAACTAAAGGTTTTTGGGGTATTTTATTAAGGAGATAATATATATGGGAGAGGGTAAATCTTAAGGATTTCATAATATATGTTAGTGTTAACATGAAATATAGCAGAAAAAGGGAAAATATATGAAATATAAGTGGAAAAGAGGAATAACACTAAGTATAATGTTTTTTATAAGTTTTTGCTTTTCATATATGCATTAGTACTTAGGGAAACATAATTTGTGGGTTTTTTGTGTAAAAAGGGATTTTACATAGTAAAAGGGAATTTACATGGTGTTTTTACTTTTCTTAGGTAAAAAGGGATTTTACTATGGGAAAAGGGGTTTTTATGGAAATGAATGATTATGAACTGAATGAAGGGGAAATTAGTAAATATATGAATGAAAAAGGATGAGGGAGGTTAATTAATTCATGTTGTAAACCTTCATTTTCCTTGTATAATTGCCTCCTGGACACAAAAACATGATAAATGTACATTTTGTCCAATCAATAATCAAACTGCTGCAACCTTTCTCTACTTACCCTTAGCTTATCCTATCATTTTTTTCTTCAATTAATAGGTGCATTTAAGCTAGAAAACCCTTTTCCTTTCTTCTTATTTTACAAAAACAAACTATCTAATTCTACCCTTATAACTTCCAAGGGCTCAGATTAAACTGATGAGCACCTTATTATTCTCTACCTAACTACTGATCTTCCAAGATTAAACAGTTTGGCCAGATCTTTGTTCTCTAACTATAACATCAAATTTAAAGCATGAGATAGTCAAGATTAAATAGTTTAACTGTCATGGGTTGTGGCATTTAAAAACAAGCTACACACAACCATTATTTTGCAGAAACAGAGTAGTGGCATTTAAACTTGCTCACTTTCAGAATTTATTTGTTTTCTTTCTACCTAACATTTTCATTTTGCCTTGATTTTTTAGAGAAAGTAACCTAAAATTTTCTTTGATATGGAAATTATCATAAAAAATATACCTTTTCACTAGAATTTTATTCACTATGTCATGTCCATATCCTAACTTAACATTTTTTCAAATATTCTATCTAATCAAAATCAAAAAGTGCTACAACATTGGATCCATCTGGGGACTGCTTTCTCCTGTAGAATGGTGAGAACTAGTAGACTAGTTTCCTTTAGTGTTGAGCATGGAGTCATACCATAAAACCATCAACCACTAGTTTGCCATCTTATGTAGAAATATAACCAATCCCCATGGATAAATGTTGTCATTTCAATACTCTGCTACTGCACACTGCAACCTACAACTGTAAAATGCAACCATATGCCTGCACTAATTCAGAGACTCTTTCACACTGAAATCTGAAACTTGAAAACTGCTGAAGTGAAACAACTGACAATGTAAGTGGAAATAAGAGCAAGAGTGCCTAATTGATAGGATATGGAGTTAATAATTTAATCCCTTGGAAGTCATTGCACTCAACCAAACCAAACTTAATACTATAATCTTGAAATATAACTGAAACAATTGTAGATCTATTGCACCCTGAATCTGAAAGTAGCTAATCAATCCCACACCTCTATCTAACTGAACTGAAAAACTTTACATTGTTAGGTGTATATGTTTTCCAATGTAACCAAGTGCAGAGTGGATTTATTGACAAACACAGTTGCCAAAAGCTGAAAATCTGAAGAGTATATACAATATGAACATGAAATCCCATGGAAAACTTATACTCACAAGTGTACTTTAAAAATTGCATCCTCTGTTGAAATTTTAGATTTCTGACGATGGCTGAGAGGAAAAGACATATACTACTGATTTCAAGTATCAATGAACCTTGCATAGCAGTAAAGGCAGTTAGAATTTCAAAACAAGAGTGGGATCGGTAATCCAGTGGAATCGCCATTCAACAAAGTGGAGTCGACATGTGAAAATAATGTAACTAATACGAATGCCTATTCCTTGTTCACCAACAAGAAATAGATCTAAAATTTATCGTTCCTTGGAGAAAGATCTTTGTTACTTCGCTCCTCAACAATGGCTCCAGTCTGATGTTGTACCTCTAAGATAGTAGTAGGTCAAGCTACCAATGCTAGAGCATCTAAAATAATTATTTTGGGCGTTTTTGGTTTTAATTTTGGAATACCATTGAATGAAGACAAATGTAGAATTGAAGTAATTAATCCTTTGTGTTATATTTATACTTTAGCAGAGAGCTGCTATAAAGAATTACACAATGATATAGATAAACAATAGTGGTGTTTAGAAGATAGCAAAAAGTATGATTATCACAGTTTCCAAACTGTAAAACAAAACAATCATAAGTTGGAAAACCTTTTGAACTACGTTCAAAAGATTCAAGGAAGTATACTTAAGCTTACACAAGATGCTAATGATTTATTGATTAGAGGGGATTAGCTACCCAGACAGTTGCATTAATCTAATCTCTTAATATATTATCACTTCAGGAGCTTATATGAATCAATTGAAACTCTAATTTCTCCTACCTAGATATCTCTATAAGTCATAAGCATATGAAGAAAAACATAATGATTGAAAACTGGAAAAAATTACAAGATAACACAAAGTGTAAAACTAGATTCAAAATCCTCTGTTTTGTATTAAGGCCCCAGAAAGGCTCAGTACATCAAGTGTCTACAAAAGCTTCCTTTAAAGGTGACTTCCGGGTTCAAAGTAGAACTAACAGTCAAGACTTTACAAGCAATGAACTATGAATCTTCAACTCGAAACCATTTACAACTTTAGAAAAGAGTTATATATACAGTAATGAAATTTAGGAAAAGATCTTGAAATAGATTAATATTTTTAGGAAAAGAAAGATCTTCATGGCAAGAAGATAGGGAAAGCTGTTTGAATTGCTTCTTGCAGTCCCCTTTATTTAGGTTGTGTTGGATTTTTGTACGATATTTTCGCCCTTTAAGTTGCTTGGTTGTTTGTATCCTCTACGCTGGCTGTTTTCTTCATTTTGATCTTTCATTTGACTTCTTTAAACTCTGTAACTCTCTTTTGACCCTGCTGAGTAGATTTTGACTGCGCATTCCAGTTTTTATTGTGCTTTTAAACAATAAAATCCTCGTATTTATCTTCAAACTCTACACAGGATTTTTGTTTACAAAACCTGGAACAACAATATTTACCTGCAAAACGCAACAACTTATTAAGAAAAACATAGGTGACTGAAGGTCTTCAATGGCTCTGCTAAGCTTGAAAGGCTATCAGAATGAGTTCGGGGCATATTGGAGGGTAAACAATGGCTTTAATAGCCACAGAGGCATAATGGAGGCTGCATTGAGTAAAACAGGCAAACAGAGAAAAAAATGGCTTTTATGTGTTTAATGGGAAAAACAGTTTTCTTTTGCATTATCGAGCAAAGGTGAACAATGCGAAAGAAAGGGTATGGAGGGATTAAATATGGCAACAATGGATTAATTGTGGTTAAAAATGTGATTAGTAGTTAAAAATGGAGTTACGGGTCATTTCTTTGTTTAAATCAAAAAACGATTTAACACATAAAATCTTTTCAAAACACATAATGGCGGATTTGAAATTTTATTAACTCGGGTCGATAATGATATCGGATCTCCGGGCTAATATCAGATATCGCTATCGTAGTATGGCGGGAGGAAAGTGCTTTGCAAAAGAATATGATAATGAGTGGATGCGACGTGAAATGATATATGACATATAACTATGTCCGGTCCGGGCTTCCATTGGATATCGGAAATCACAGTGGTGGGAGATATATATATATTGGATAGGATGTGCGATGAGACTGGATGCGATGTGGCGATAGCCTATAATATATAATGACATCAGGTCTGGATTCTCGTTGCACATCGCATATCACAATGGTGAAGGGTTCTGTGTTATAAGCGGGACTTTGCGATGGGAGCAGATGCGATATGGGAATAGATTGTGATATATATAGTGTCGGTCTAGGCTTCCCATCGCATATCACAATCAGAGGGGATGTATTCATGTGGAAAAGCTTTTAATCCGTCGATATTGCGATGCGATATGTTAATACATAGTTTTATTAATAAAACTAAAGGTTTTCGGGGTATTTTATTAAGGAGCTAATATATATGGGAGAGGGGAAATCTTAAAGATTTAATAATATATGTTAGTGTTAATATGAAATATGGCAGAAAAAGGGAAAATATATGAAATGTAAGTGGAAAAGAGGAATACCACGAAGTATAATTTTTTTTATAAGTTTTTGATTTTCATATATGCATTAATACTTAGGGAAACATCATTTGTGGGTTTTTTGTGTAAAAAGGGATTTTACATAGTAAAAGGGAATTTACATGGTGTTTTTACTTTTCCTAGGTAAAAAGGGTTTTTACCATAGGAAAAGGGGTTTTTATGGAAATGAATGATTATGAACTGAATGAAGCGGAAATTAGTAAATATATGAATGAAAAAGGATGAGGGAGGTTAATTAATTGATGTTGTAGACCTTCATTTGCCTTTGTATAATTGCCTCCTGGACACAAAAACATGATAAATGTACATTTTGTCCAATCAATAATCAAACTGCTGCAACCTTTCTCTACTTACCCTTAGCTTATTCTATCATTTTTTTCTTCACTTAATGGGTGCATTTAAGCTAGCAAACCCTTTTCCTTTCTTCTTATTTTACAAAAGAAAGCTATCTAATTCTACCCTTATAATTTCCAAGGGCTTAGATTAAACTGATGAGCACCTTATTATTCTCTACCTAACCACCGATCTGCCAAGATTAAATAGTTTGTCTAGATCTTTATTCTCTAACTATAACATCAAATTTAAAGAATGAAGCAGTCAAGATTAAACAGTTTGACTATCATGGGTTGTGGCATTTAAAAATAAGTTGCACACAACCATTATTTTGCAGAAACAGAGTAGTGGCATTTAGACTTGCTCACTTTTAGAGTTTATTTGTTTTCTTTCTACCTAACATTTTCATTTTGCATTGATTTTTTAGAGCAGCTAACCTAACATTTTCTTTGATATGGACATTATCATCAAAAATATATTTTTGCGCTAGCATTTTATTCACTATGTTATGTCCATATCCTAAATTAACATTTTTTCAAATATTCTATCTAATCAAAACCAAAAAATGCTACAATAAGTTTCATTTTATTTTGGAGTATATGATATCAAATGAGGTGGGGGAGGCATACCCATGCTCACCAAGATAACTAAGTACAAATAATAATGTGTGCCCAACAATGTGGGACTAAGCTAAAAAAGTACATGATACATGATATGCTGGTATCAATGGTACAAAATGTGACACAATAATACAATGAGTATCATATACATAATGTTCCTGGAAAGCAAAGGCCAAGACTAAATACAATGACATCTGAGTACATGAGATAATGTGCCCCTCAAGCTGAAATGGTAAGGGGGAATCACAACCAAAGAATCTCTCCTGAATAGGAAAGGGATTTGAAGATCTAAACAGATCATCTGAATGAGAGATGCATGTTGTGGGAACTGCAAGCAGTGGTAACCGAGCTAGTCAAATCTATGAAACTACATCTACGGCTAGATAATAATCAATTGACATCCATGCACATGGGGGGCTACCAGAAGGTCCATCCCCTCTTGAGGTCTGGAACATCTCACACACACCTAGAAAATACTGGTACAATCTTTTGGATCACCAAACCATCAAGTGTACAATTCTTAATCATGCAATAATGATATGGAGTTGAGCATGCAAGAAAAAATCAAGTCAAAGGGAAATGATTATTCCATTTACTTGATCCATGGCATTGAACAATGATGAAAAATGGAACCAAGGTACACCATCCTCTAGACCACTCTTCTAGAATAAATGTTCTGAAGTCGACAAAAGAGGGCCTGCCAGAGGTGAGGTAATGAATATTCCTCAACAAAGGCATGAGGGTTGTAGTAATGTTACTGTTGGACTAACACCAGGGATGATGATGGAAGGATAAAAGATGAGAGACAAATTGACGAATTCCCTTGTTAGTGCATGATATGCATGATTGACCTGGAAAAGACTGACTTGATTCCATAGGGTATGTTAAGTTACCTAGATGGAGGATTTTCAAAGATGGAGCATTATAGTTGGAGGCCAAATATGAGAAAAATGGGAGGAATCCAACACAAATATGGATGAAACACTATAACTGGGCTCAAGGGGACTTAGAATAGACTCCATAGACACAAGGGTGACTCGATGATGCTACCACATGGGGGGAGGCCCAAAGGGGACCATAAAAAAATGAGTAAAAAAAGGTTACTCATTAAAAAATTGACACATGAGTCGACTAGTGCAAAGGTAAAGTTGTACTTGAGTATGGGTTGCTTGAATGAATAAATTCGATTTGAATAAGTGAAAAAGTGAGACCTCGTGGAAAAGATGGCTTCTTGGTGAGGTGTTACATTACCAAAAATAAAAAGAGACCTATTATAAAACTCAGTGAGAGATTTACAATGGTGCTGGTAGTTCGTAGTTCGTCACACTGAGCTATGATTTGGTCACATTGGGCAACCAAAAAACTAGGGTTTTTCCTATAAAAAGGCTTCTTTCCCCCAAATCCAATTCATTTGCATAGTGAGTTGATGGAAAATTTTAAGAGGAGGATAAGGCCATAAATCTTGGTGAGATCGTAGTGGTTAAAATGACCATCTAAATTCAGATCTATGACTTGTAGGAAGGAGGCTCAGTAGCAAAGTGAACAAAAACACAGTTTTCCCAGTAGAGAGTTGCAGACACAATTGATTTAGCATTTTCTTTGGATGCTTCCCAGTTACAGATATTGCAGTAGAAACAAGAAAAGTGAGAGGTGTTGCTACAATACACTCCATAGATGATGGATAGGGGTGGTTGATAATCCATTTCTTGCTAAGAGGGAGTGTTGAGAAGTGTAGCAAGAAAGGCTCAATTTGACTTAATCTTAGTCAAATTGAGAAAATTTGAAATTTCCACCTTAGAAGACAACTTGGAGGAAGTTAACTGGGGTGACATGGCTCTTGTCACTCAGTTAGCTTAGTAAATTCAAGTTAGAGGGTTTGGAATTCAATTATTCATGTGTGATTGCTGATTTATAGCAATCTAGTTTTTTTATTTCTAGTTCTACTAAGTTAAACTAGTTCTAATAGTTAATAGAGCTAGTTGGAGGTTAGTTGTTCATTGATACAATAATCTAACTAAGAGATCATCTAGCTAATTGATCATTCAACAAATAGTTCATGCATGCAAGGGATTTGAATTTCTCAATTGTGGTGGATATTCCAAGGTCATGTAACATCAATTGTAAACTGGTGTTGAGTGTTGTTACACTGAAATTTGTCACCATGACTATCTGCAGTTAATATGGCTCCATCAATAGTCATATTATCCTCCTTGTCAAGCCTAATATCTCTGCTCTTCATGTCAAACTTCAAAAAAGAGAGAAAGTCACTAAAAAACATGTTTATCTCTGGGTACGCAGGTTCTCTCTACCTTGCCTGCGTGTACGCATTCCAAACTCATTGTACCTGCGTACTTGTACGCTCTGTAAGCCAAAGGATGGGTGCGTACCCCTGTAAAGGTCAAAAGGTGCAAGTTTCATCTTAAAAAAGTTACTTGTGGTCACTTCTAGAGCCTTCTAGAAGAGTGTTTGACGTGTATTGAGCGCCTCCAGATGGTTCATGCATCCCTATGATAGAGGAACTTATCCCATCAAGAGAGGAGCTACCCCATCCAAAAGAGGGAGTATCCCATTGATGTTGGAACTGAATAACTTCCTCTAGAACACTATAAATACAGGCATTGGGCCAAGGGAGGGGAGGTTGAAAGCTGAACATTCCAAAGGGTAGATGCTGCTGGAATTAGGACTTCCATTGTAAGCTTGTGAGGAGAGATTACCATCCTTTCTTGTTTCATTTGGAAGTGGGTGAGCTTGTCAAAGTAGAGGAAAACTCTTGCTGGACCCTGGGAGGAGCTTGCACAACACCAAGGCTCAGGTTGTAATGGTTCCTTTTTTGTTTCCTTAATACAAATAAGTCCATTCTTCTCAATGATTTGTTGTTAATGAATTATTTCATGTACTCCTTGGTCTATATGATGAATATGCTTTGTTTTATGAAATATTCAGGTGTTATGTAATCGTTTGACTGTTAGTGTATGCAGGTCTTAAAGTGAAGGAAGAGCTCATCTGGATCAGCAAGGCTGGACTGCTACAACAAGCGTTGGACCTAAGGTAAGATCGAAAACACTTGATCTCTCATAGAATAACGTATGTTTAGAGAAAGATTGCTCTTGTTTGTCTTGTTTGTCACTAGAGAGTCTTAGACTCCTAGGGAGGTTAGGTTTGTCCGCAAAAATAACTCTTTCCGCATGACAAATTGGCGACTCCGCTGGTGAATCCATTGATGTGATTGATTTTTCCTTTGAGCATTACTTTGATCTGAAAAGAGTCTTGTTTCTTTTGCTTTTTGATTGCTTGACTGTGTTTTTGGGTGGCTTAGCTTAGAGTCGAGTTAGAATTTAGTTTTTCTTCATGTTGCAGTAGTACGCATCCTGTGAGTTAGACACAGTGCGTACCTGTATGCACTGTATCTTTACACACAGAGCATGGGTGCACCTGGTTAAACAGGCTGCCTGCGTACCCTGTTAAAATTGAGAAAACTTCCTTTTCATCACTTTTTCCTTTTAGATTTTGTTTTTCTTAGTCTTTACTACCCAGATCCACTGGTTGACTGTCAAAAATCTTCACCTGCACTTATTCCATTAGTGTCGAAAGTTTTAGTGAAATTCATTGAGATTTTAGCCTTAGGGTTTCGATTTTATATTGGTCCTGTAGTGACTTTGGGTTTAGAAGTTGCGAAGCCTTAGATATCTCTGGTTTTGTCAGTCTTCTTAGGAGTCGGACCAGTCATAAAGTATACCCGCGTGAGCGACCGACCTTTGTGTTGCCTCTTTGCAAAATTTCAATATAGCTTGTTCATTTAAAGCCGTGAATTTCATTTTCAAAAAGAACAAAAGGAGTTTGATTTTTTGTTTTGATTAGTTTGTGATTCTGCATAAACTAGTCCTTGGATTGATTATTGCCAAGTAAAACATCCCGGAATCATCCTAGTAAGCTTTCGCTTCTTAGATTTACTTGTTAGTAAAAGATTAGGTAAATTTCCTTTGATTTGCTTTTGAGTGATTTTTTATCGATTTTCGTAGATCTTGAAATTGCTTTGATTAGATTAGTTTCACATGCTTTTATTAAAATAGGAAAATATCAACGATCTCCTTTGTAAAGTTTGCTTTAGAGTAGCATTTGACGTCTTTGAAAGAGAAAGGAATTTTTTCGTGAAGTAAAGAGTGGTCATGTTTTGTGCGCTTTGAAAGATAAAGAGAATTGTTTCTTTGATTGTCTTTTAAGAAAGTTG
>APFE031527494.1:115881-129498 GCA_000404065.3 Pinus taeda
TGATTATCTTTCCTGGTTTCCATGCAATACCCCTTGATTCAACTTCCTTTTCTTCTGTAGAAAATTTGATGAAAATTTCTTGAAAATTAAAAGCTATTGTACCCAAGGATTGTAGCCATTGGACTCCTAGTACAACATCAACACCTCCATTGGAATGGAAAGCATTGGGCTAGTCAATACATATTCTCCCATGGATAGCTTGATATTATGGCACTTTCCAGAGCAATTTATTGTTCCTCCTTTTGCAACCATCACTTGACACTCTGGTGCTGGATATAAGAAGCAATTCAATTCTTTTGCTACCTTACAATGAATAAAATTGTGGGTACTTCCTGAATCAATCAACACTATTACCTTTTTCTTCTTGATTTGTCCTTCTATCTTGATGGTTTGAGGAGTGGTAATTCCCACCAATGCATTACAAGAAATGGTCGGATTAATTTGTTCTTCATCTAGGCTTTGTTCCTGGAGGATATCCTCTTCTTTTGACCTTTCTTGCTCCTTTTCTTCTTCCTCTTCACAATCTATGTAGAATAATTTCTTCTCACCACACATGACCTTTAGTGTATTTTCTATCACAACAATAACAAAGCCATTTTGCTCTTTCTTACTCCAATTGTTGTGGTGTCAACCTTATAGGTTGTGGAAGACTAGGGACAACAACACTTCCATCTTTATAGTTGTGAGTGGTATGCTTCCTGGCTGCCAAAATTTTGCTTTCCATTTTTCTTACTAACCTAAATGCCTTCTCTAATGAATCAGGTTCCCAAAGGAAAACATCATGTTGGATATTATCCTTTAAAGTCCCTATGAACACATCAATCCTATGCTCCTCTGGAATATTTTTTACCCTTATGTTCAATTTTTGGAACTCCTCAATGTGCTCCATTATTGAACCCTTTTGTTTGAGACTTTATCAATTGGCTAAAAAAAGTGTTGCTTTTTGTATCCTCATAATGTGCTATCAATTCTTCTGTAAAAATTGCCCAAGTGATAAATTGTTTACGAGAGCAAAGCCATTGATACCATACAAAGTGATTTGGTTCCAAATATAAAGTTGCCATACGTACCTTTTGTGTGTTTTGCACATTATTGAGATCAAAGAATTGCTCCATCTGTAATATGCATGTGGCAGGATCCTTGCCATCAAACTTCCTCATATCGATTTTTGGAATATGGTAAGTCTTCGATCCAACATTAGCATCTATGGAATCATGATTAACATTTCTTTTATTCTCCTCATGAGTTTCTTTTAGTACCCTTTCACCCTTAGTGCCCATTTCTTGTAGCAACTTATTCATATTTATCTTCAATTCGTCCATGTCTGTCTTCAAATCTATATTCAAATCATCCATCTTAGCTTCCACATCAATCATCTTAACTTCTACGCCTTTCTTTAAACAGTCCATCTTAGCTTCTACACCTTTCTTTAAACCATCCATCTTAGCTTCTACATCTTTCTTTAAACCATCCATCTTAGATTCTGTTCCTTTTTGTTTAAGGGACAGTTGTTGCACTTGGTCTTGTAATTTTGATATATCATGTTGCATTTCTTCCTCTTCTTCATGAGTCATGCTAGAGCTTTCAGGTTCCTTACTAGGTGTTTGCATTTTCTTTCCTCAGGGCATCAGTTACCAATAATAATCCTCTACTATGCCCTTTGAATTCCTTCAAAATAAATTTTCAAACCAAGCTTAAGCAAAAATTTAAGAAAATCTACACACCTTTTTTCACTTTGTAGGAGCTCGATATTACCTCTGCTGTATCTTTGTACTTTCTGATCATCTAGTTTTGAGTTTGTGACCTGTAGTAGCCCTCTATTTCCTCTTTGAAATGCAACAAGTCTGACCCAAATTGGATTCTCCAAGGAAGAGTTATGCGAAATCTCCCATAGTGACTTGATTATAGACTAGTTCAGTAGAGCGAACTTTTACGATGTGCCACGAGTCACTGTTTCAACCTTTGGATCTAAAAAATTCACACAAGAAACTACAGTCCGTCCTCTTTCTTTACCTTCTTACAAAATTTCAAGCTGATCCCCCGAGAGAAAGTTATGACGATTTTCCCCAGGTCACCTGTTTGGAATGTAATTCAGGAGTCTACACAAAGACCAACTTCCTCAGATCATATCTCCACAAATATAGTGCGAAAAGCTCTGATATTTGGATCCAAGTTTCAGAGCGATTTCTTATCAAATGGGTTTTTTTTGCAACTTCTGAAACGTCACAGAAAAAAACTTATAGAGAAAATTCCACGATGACCTGTTTGGAGTAGCGAAACCCTAGAATCCAAAGCTTTGATACCAAATGTTATGAAACCAGCTCAAGAAAAGATAGAAAAGATAGATCAACGCCTTAGAATTCAGCCTCTTCGAGGGGGCAACCTCCTTTACATTACATAAATGAACAATTCTTGGATGATTCAAATGAAAAAACCTCCTTTCTATATATAGGAGTCTAAGGAGTCACAATATAATCTAGCCGACCTAACAATAATAATATAAAGCCACAAAAATAACAATAGAGGGATTCTATGGGGCACACTAATAACAATATGGGGGCAATAGGGGCACAACAATATTAATAAGGGGTATAACTACAATAATAATGGGGTAATCACTAGTATTATAGGTACCCAACAACACCTCTGCATATAAGGGTTTTCAGGATTCGTTTGTGCATTCATTACTCCTGGCCTACAAAAATAAGAGACACCAGTCACGCTTATAAAAATACAACAAAAATGCTTTAAAACATGAATATTGCCTCTATTGAATGTTTATCACATCAAACGCAAAAGAATCAGCCCTTGGTTTTTAGCTTTATGTATAGATTAAGCCTAGCAAGCCAAACTCGGTTTACATTGAAAACTGTTGCAAAACACACAGCCGAATCCAAATTGCGGACTTGAAAATTTATATGCTCAGCTTTGTAATCATCGGCGGGTCTGGGAGGTTATGGTGCGCTATAGATGTATATATCGAATCCTGTCGATAGCGATAAGCGATAGATGCCGGCCCTGAAACATGTTTATACCATGTTTAGTAAACCATCAGATCTAGAGTATAGGGGAGCACCACATATATATAAGCCCCGAGACCCCACCGATTGCGGTATGCAATATGGGAGGTGGACTCGAAAACACATATATGTTAATGTTTATAAATCCCTTCGGGTCTGCAATGTTACCATTCCCTTTGGAAAACCCTAACTTTAATGTTTCATCGCAAACACATGGATATATGGGATAACCCGCATCCAGCCGTAAGGCTAGACTTGAAATAATACATGCCCGAGTTCATAATCATCGGTGGGTCTGGAAGATAGTGGATCGCCTTATATAAAATCTCAGGATCTCATTGATAGCAATAAGTGATGGGGCTTTAGACTCGACCATACATATATATCACATTTGAAAGGTTTGGCGGGTCTGCCATATCGCTGCATGTATTGTGCATAAGGCCCGGGCTCTGCCGATATGTGATGCATGACGGGGCTCGAGACTCGAAATATATGCATTTGGGTTAATAAAGCTTGTTGGGTCTAGAAGCCATGAATGCATTGTGTTAATTGCGATAGGCCCCAAAAAAGGGATTTATGCATGCTTTGAGCGTTTTTGCATATGAAAGGCCACAACGAGAACAATGATGCGATGGGGGGTTTTGTGATGTTGAGTGCACAAACGAATATAATAAGGCTATGGGTGATTATATTTGCAAGTATAAATGTGCCATGAATGATTATGATGATTGAGAAAAATCCCAATGAAAGAAGTGAATGAAAGGCAAGACTGGGTCACGAATGAACCATGCAATAGAGACTTATTCAAGGGGATTTTGGCCATTTAGAAATTGAAGATTTGACTTGGAAATGAGTTAAAGTCTCTGGGATAAAATGAATCATTCAGAGAGGTGGAAGATTAAAATTCTAGGGGGACCCATTCAAAATTTCTACCAGGGAAAGTTTTAATAGGGTGGTGGTTGTGGCCACAACACTTCTGTAGCTATCTTTACTAATTCTATCTATTCAAAGATTACCTGGATTGATGGCAAAATATCATTGATAGAGTCAATGATATTGGCACACAACATTTCTTTAGTTTGTCCCAGTGGTTCCTGTAGTGTTAAATCCTTCTCCAGGATTTTGATTCTTTCACCCATTCTCTGGGCCTTTTGTGTTTCTTCATTCTACTGAAGTTGGACAAGTTTGCAGTCAGTTTCCAAACTTACCACCTTCTCCTTTAATATTTTCAGCTTTGTAGCCTAGATAGACATATCTTCCATGGCTTTGACTAGTTCTGTTGCTTTATCTACTGGTGTAACTGTTGTTGTTGTAGATTTTGCTATTATTGGCAATGCTGTGGCAGGTGGAGCAGTGGGTGCCAGTGATGCTGCCAGGATGGAAGGAACTGCTGTAGATACTGTGGGGGTGATAGTTCTAGAAGTTGTGGCCAGGTAACTTTGCTTCAACTGAATTAAAGTGTCCAACTCCTTCTCTATCTCCTTAAGTTGATCATCTAGCTTCAGGACCAAGTCCATCAATTCCTCATGTTTGGTTTGATTCTCTAACACTTCTAGAGTTTGAGGATGATGCCGCTGGGGTATTTTCAATTGCCTCTTAAGTGCAGTAATATCATCATTTTTCTTCTTAATCAGTTGTTCTATAGCTCTTATATCATTGGGATCATGTTCCAAGTCAATCACTAAGTCCTCTAAGGACTTGATCCTTGTATCCTTGGCCTGTGAGGAGGCCTTCTCCAACTGAAATTCTGCTGATATATTGTTCAAGGAGTTCTGTAATTGGTGGGCAGCAAAGGCCTTCCCTGTTAACGTGGATTATATCATCTCCCTTGTTTTCTTATGAAGTTCAGTCTGGTCAATGTGATGAATATCCCTTGCTAGTACTTCATAATCCCCCGTTTTGAAATCTGATGCTGCTCTTGGCTGCTGAGTGGTTGACTTGATGAAAGTCATCTACATTTTCCCCTCTTTGATATCAAAGGTTGACATTAGCCTTGTTTGATTAGTGGGGGTCATCTTTAAATATTGGGCATATGTTTGGGCCTTAAGCCTCTCATTTCTAGCCTTGATTTCTTTGTATCTTTCCTTAATGTCTTGTCCCTTATCTGGAGGAATTCTAAAGGAAGATACCTCAATACTTTGCTGCCTTTCCAACATCTGAGTTTGTGATGTGGAAGGCTCTAGCATGCCTCTAGATGGGGTGGCAGGTCTGCTCCTATTTCCTTCTATACTAGTGACCTATGCTGTCTCCTTTGTGTATTCCTGTTTAGAGACATGATTCACTCTCTATCTTTTGGCTTGGCTTGTTTCTGCATTAGCTTGTGAAGTTGCTCTTGCTAAAGTGGTGGCCCCTTCCCTATTTCTCTTTAAGATTTTCTCCTCATTTAGAGGAGTTTGTACAATTGGAGGGGTACTCATGGTTGTCTCTGGTCTGTCTGATTTCTTTGGTATGTCTGATTGGTCTGGCACCTTTTATTTCCTTGGCACCTCTGATTCCTCTGGCACCTGCAGGAAAGAACCCTCATTAAGTTTTTTTTCTAGGTCAATGAGAGCATTCTCTATGTCTATTCTGGTGCTGCCTTGATCAATTAAGGTTCCTTCCACCCATTCTGATTGGTTGGCATAGGATTCAATTTCAGGTATGGGATGATGAATAAAAGGTCCTAACTTGACCTTTTGTCTCTTCTTAGTAATGAATTCCAAAGGGTCATACCTCCAAACAAAACTTCTTTTGAATTTCATGCTTTGCAATATCAAATCTGCTTCTTGGCCTACTTCCCTAGAGTTACATATGAAGGGGCCTAGTTGGTATTTTATTTTGAAGTTGGCCTTCTTCTTGGCATTAACAAAGTTAGTTTCATCTCCACTGATAATCTGCCTGTAGTACTCTAAAGCAAATAACCTCATTGGGAGGTATTTTGGGAGCTTGTATGTAGCCAACATGAAACCATAGATTCTGATCTCGGTATGGTTTTGGTATAAGTACCAATCACCTACCTTGGACTGTTTTGACAATTGCAGGATCCTTTTTATGTCTGAATTGATTCTTGGAGGAGGGCTTCCTATCAAAATTGTCATAATTGGATGCATAAATAGGTCAATAAAGTCAACATATGAATATGGGGAGTGATATTTGTGGATCAACGGGGTCCAAAAAATGACCGATTTGGGCTGACCCTTTGTGTCAAGCTTCTGAAGAGTGAATGGGAACTTATTTGACTGATAATATAGGAAAAGATGGTACAAAACAGAGGAATATTTGAAGACTCTCTCATTGGTCATTCTAAGACACTGGTCATGCATCCTATCAGCTATAAACTGGGCATAGTCATAGATAACAACAGGAAGCTGCCTTGTAGTATAGATGGACATGAAGGATAGGAAAATCTCATCAATTTATTCACTGGTGGTATAACCTAAGACACTAGATATCATGGCTACAATGTTCTGACCCAGTGGGGAAAAAATAGCAGCTATATATGGAGGATGATCCCTTGGGATATGTCTTTATTCTCTAATGAAGGTTTGGAACATCTCAGCCAGTTTTGTAGTTGTAAGCTTGGGAAACTGGTCTAATAAGCTTCCAATTGAAAGAGGAGTCAGGTTTTGCCCTGGTTGGAGTTGTAACATCTCATTTATAGACTCAGCAGTGATAGTGAAAAGTATAGCCTGGTTAGGGGACATGACTGCTCTTTGACTGGGGACATAGTTGGCATGGCAGTAGTGGACAATTTCTGGGAAAATGTGGACTTCTAGGAACTGGTACTTGGGAAAATTGGATTCCCAAATACCAATTTCATTTGCATGGTTCAAGTATCTATCCCTACTTCGATAGTATACTTTGAGCGGGGATTCTTGGACAGAGGTTTCCTTTATCTAGAAATCCTTATCATCTAAGGGAAGGTAGTCCAAGTCTAGATGGGGAGTGGTGACAGGTCTTACATCCATGGCAATTGGGGCAGCCATTCTTAGTTCTTGTGGATTTGAGAATGGGGGAGGTAATTTACAGTGTTTTAGGGAAATGGTGGTTTAGCATAGAGTAGGCTTGAGTTCTTTGAGTTTTTTCAATTAATTTTTATCTTAACTAAGAATGCTCAGTAACTGGTTTTGAAATTGACAGGGTTTTTCAGTGAATTGTACCTTAAATACCTGGAATTGAGGTAAAATGGCTTTGAACAGGGTAGTTGGCAACTGCAAATGGTCGAAAGGGCTCTGTGTAGGCTGGAAAGCTAACTGGGTGCTCTATGGTGTCTTTGGAGTTCAATTAGACATGGGTTGATGGCTTCAACATTTACAGGTGTGTGCATGCGTTTCAGAGGTTTACAATTGAAATTTTAGAGAAAACAAATGATTTGGGGCTTTTTGGCTTTTATGCGTGAAAAATCAGTTTTGGCGGGTACATGGTGAACAATGATCATTTTGTTTTGTAGCGAGAGGGCGGTAAACAGTTTCTATCGCATCGCTTTTGGGCGCTCGGTGGTATTGTGGAGAGGTTGCCCGATTCCACTCATTGAATGACACGTAGCATCGGGGGCCGGGCAGAAAATCACCTTTTTAGGTGGGTATCATTCGGATGTCGGGTTGGCCTAATATGGATAAGGGCCGTCGGATGTGGAGGGAAACAATCGCATGATGATCAGGCGAGGAAGCTGCATGGAGGCTAGTGGGGGGGTCGACAGGCATTTAAGTGCGGCGGTATTGGGGTTAATGATGGATTAAGATGGGATTAATGGCTGAGGGTAGGATTTTAATTTTTTTTTTGGGATAAGGGGTAGTACTATAGTTTATAACTAAACTAATGGGTGGGGTTATTTTATATAGAGGAGTTAAATATATACGGGATAATGGGTTTTTAGAAATTAATATATAAAAGTTAGAAGTTAATATGAAAACGATGGGAAAGGGACACAACACACTAAGAAAATGTTTTTTCATGATTTTAAATGCTTTTCACATATTAACATTAATACTTAGGGTAATGTGTTTTGGTGGGTTTTTTGGGAAAAAGGGGTTTTTCATGGGGGTGATTACTTTCCCTAGGCAAATAGTGTTTTAACCTTAGGAAAAGGGGTTTTATTATGGAAATGAGGGGGAATGAAGGGAGACGAATTTTTTATGAGGGGGAATCTAGTACTTGTTGTCCTTAAGTCATTAAGCCGAGGGTCCAGTCCCTCCAAAAGTCAGAGAAATGATCTGAGCCTTTTTGACTTAAAGGTTTAAGTACTTTGAACTTTATTTATGGGAAATTAGTAAAGCAAAGGGGTGAAATGAATGGGGGAAGTTGATTTATTGACTTTGTAAACCTTATGCATGCTTGATTTCCCATTCACATTTGAAATACATGTTGAAAGATGATAAATGTGCTTTTGTCTAATCAATCATCATACTTCTGCAACTTTTCTCCTACTTACCCATCTACTCATCCTACCATTTTTACTTCACTTTATTAGGGTGCATTTGAGCTAGCAAACCCTTATCAAATATTCTTATTTTTCTTTATAATAGCAAACTAACTAAATCTAACCTTATTACATCCAAGGTCTCAGATTAAACAGTTGAGCTCCTTTTATTTACTCTACCTATCTAATTATTTGCCAAGGTTACACTATTTGGCCAGATTTTTATTCTCTATCTATAGACATGAAATTGAAAACATGAAATAGCCAAGTTTAAAAATTTTGACTATCATGGATTGTGGAAAGGATCCTAAGTTGCACACAATCTTTTATTATGCATAAATGTAAAATAGGAGTGGCATTTTGGCTTGCTTATTTTCATGGTCTTTTTTCCTTTCTTGGGGTTCATATTTTTCATCTTTTTTTGACCTTTTTGTTCTTTTTGTCCTTTGATTATTCTTTTAGGACATACCCTCTTTACACTTTTTAATTTTTCAATATGGAAAACATTTGCAGAAAGCATACCTATTACAAGTTTTAATCTCAATCATTCAAAATTATGAATCCTATTGGTATAGGAACCTAGCAAACCCTACTCAACCTATTGTCAACCTCAAGTCAATATGAACTGAAAATATTAGTCAATATCCTAGTCAATGCAACCTGCTAAAATAGAACAAAATTTGGTCAAACCAAGTCAAAATAGCCTAAGTAAAATTCTAGTCAAATTAGCCCCAAAATAAAAAGTCAACATTGGTCAACAAAAGCTTCCTCTCTCCTTCACACATGGAAACTTGTCCCTGCAATTTTCAGAGGTGTAAAAACCAATAGAAGAGGATGTGATGTGATGATGATGCCTCTAAGTGAAGTCAATGATGGCTTATTTATATGGTGACTTGGAGGGTCAACTTCTCTCTCTAGGACGACTTGTTGACTTTCATGTTGAACCCAACCAACAAAATAATAATGTTTTTCCATGTGAAAGTTTTATTTTTTTCCAAGTGAAAGAGGGGTCTCTTTAGGGTTTGCGAGGCTTCTCTAATGTGGAAATTCATCCCTCAAGTGCCATATTTCAACATTGGTAGCATACAATTCCATCTAGACTCTGGGAGTACTATGAAGGTGAAGGAAGTATTGTATGTGCTTGGGTAGGGAAATATTTACTCTCCACTTTGTCCATGGAGGATAAAGGACTTGAAGTTAGTTTCACAGGAAATGAGGTATTTTTCAGGCCAAAAGGAGTTAATTCTAGTGTGCAGCGAGTGATAGCAATTAGAGAGAGAAACTTGTATATGTTGAGAGGACAATTAGTGAAGGCCCTTATACATATTGGTGACAAATAGAGTGAAATTTGGCACAAGGGGGTGGGCATCAACACTACAAGGCTATACCACTGTTATAGGAGATGGTCACTAGTTTTCTAGAGTTCAGTGTGGAGTGTGATGGTGTGTGTAAAGGATGTGCACTTGGAAAGTATGCCAAACCAATGTTTCCTAACAATGAGACCAAGTCCAAAGGAATTTTGGATTTGGTGCATTCACATATTTGTGGTCCTATGTTAGTGTACTATATCTATTGGTGTAGTTATTTTGTGACCTTTATAGATGACTATTTTAGGAGGACATGGATTTACTTCCCAAATTTCAAGGATGATGTCTTTATTCAAGTCCAAGAATTTAAATATCGTGTGGAGAACCTGATTAGGAAGAAGATCAAAGTCCTAAGATTAGAAAATGGGGCCAAGTATTCCTCTAATTATTTCAAAGGTTTTTGGAAGGAGGCAATAATCAAGAAATTACTAATAATTCCCTACAATCCATTGTAGAATGGAGTGGAAAAGAGGAATAACATGACCATATTCGAAGTAGCAAAGGAAATGATCCATGATCAAGACTTTTCTATGTTCTTGTGGGTGGATGATTGTAACACAATAGTGTACCCACATAACATGAGTCCTGATAGGGAAGTGGAGGAAAGACTCCCGAGGATGAATCCATAAGAGTGAGGTAAGAGGTGAGACATATTCACATATTTGGTAGCCCATTGTATTTCCATTGCATCAGAGAAGAGGATAGGTATGGAGCCCTCATCTCAAAGAGAGATTTTGTTTGGATACAATGAGATCTAAAAGGCCTACAGGGTCTATGTTTCGGGCATAGGAAGATAATAGTTAGCCAAGATGTTATATTTTAGGAGGGTAGAGCCTTTAGGAGTTCATATGAGATTGGTCTAGCAGTGGAAAAGGATCATACGTGAGATGTTTCAAAGGTTGAGGAGGGATCAACAACAAAAAAGACAGGAACACAATATTTTGATCAGGAGGAGGAGTGAGATTTTTCATCGAGCTATGCGAAGAGGAGGCTGAGATGGTATGATACACAGTTAGAGATGTTGAGGAGCATGTGGAGGCTCCTAAAAACACTTAAAGGGAGAGTAGGCGACCAAACAATTTTTTTATTTATATGACCTTGATGAGCAATATCAATCAGTCCAATCCTTCTACCTTTGAGGAGGAAACAAACCAACAAGTTTGGATGGACACCATGTTGGAGGAGTATATTTCCATAATGAGGAATGATGTGTGGGATGTAATATCGAGGCTTGAGGGGAAGTCAATGGTCACTTCTTGATGGGCCTACATGATCAACCATTTAGTAGATGGTAGCATTGAGATGTAGAAATAAAGGTTCATGGAAAGAGGTGTTGGGTTGTGTTATATTCTTGCCATGACTAGCCCCCCTAGTTAATAGGGGGTTAGTGGGGGAGGGGATCCCCCCCTTCGTTGCGCTAACTGCATAGCGGGGGGGTCACAGGGGGTTTGAGGGGAGTAGTTAGCACCCCTCTACGGGGTCTGGGGCAGCGCCTCTGGGATCTTTTTTTTGGACCCTATATTAGGTGGGGCGAACCTACCTATGGTTTTGTGCATGGTTTTCGCACATGGTTTTGGGCGCAATGGTATTCGGTCCATGGTATTGGATGCTTTAGCATGTATATATATGTATTGTAACATTGAAAGGAACATAATGAAAAATCAAGCTGGTAGTCCCGGTTTTCGGATCCAGGGGAAAATCTCTGTGTATATGTTTTTTATGTGTTATGCTCTCGTATTGTTTATTTTCTGTGTTTTAGAATTCGTATGCAGGTAATTTCTGTACAGGGTTAAAACCTACATTTGGTATCAGAGCTGTTTTGGCTTCAAGGGGACACCTTTGTTGTTGAGGGGTTTCACTTGGGCTTGTGGTAGAACTTGTTCAGTGGGAGATCTACGGGATCAATTCTGGTGGTGAGCAGTGGAAAGATAGAGATCAAGAAATTTAACGGTCAGAGTTTTGAGTTATGGAAACTCAAGATGGAGGATCTGTTGGTGGATAAAGATCAGTGGATCACGGTAGATCTAGGTACCGATGAAGGCTTTGTGGGACAAGTTAGGGACTTTGTACCAATCTAAGTCTCTGGTGAATAAACCGTTCCTACGAAAATGGTTGTATAACCAGAGGATGAAAGATGGAGACTTGGTGACAGAGCATATGAATGCATTTAATACTGTGGTAAGTAAGTTATTATCTATTGATATTAAAATTTTAGATGAAGATACGTGCATTAGTTTGTTGTGTTCTCTACCAGATTTGTGGGATAGTTTGGTTATTGCAATAGGTAGCAATGCAACTACCTTACAGTTTGATGAAATGGTCTCATCCTTGCTGATGGAGGAGATGAGATGGAAAAATATGAAGAGCCAGAATGGTGATTCCTTGTTTGTATGAGGATGGTCCAAGAATAAAAACAAAAATAAGTTATCAAGTGGGAGATCTAAATCTAGAGGGAGATCTAAATTTCTAGGAAAACCTGTAAAGGTTTTGTGCTGGAAATGCGAAAAGGAAGGGAACTACAAAAGGGACTGTAAATCTAAAGCTCCTAACAAAGGAAAGGGATCTGATGATGCTCCTTTTGCAGAGGCGAAACCACCTCAGATGAAGGTAGATATCTGTACTTGGCTTCTTCAGGTACACATGTAGATCATGAGGCATGGTTGCTTGACTCAGGTGCATCCTTTCACTTCACTCCCCATAGAGAGTGGTTTTGCGAGTATGAGAAATATGATGGTGGTGATGTCTTCTTAGGGGATGATAGGAAGGCTAGAATCATTGGTCATAGAAAAGTAAAGTTGAAGTTGCAAGGTGGAAGGGTTAGAACAATTTGGTTGTTTTGCATATTCCTGCATTGGCCAGAAATTTTATTTCCATAAGCAAGATGGAAGATGCAGGTGTAAAAATAGTGTTTGAGAAGGATACTTGCAAGATGGTTTGGGGATCACTGATATTGATGCGGGGAGTTCGGATTGGAACTATGTACAAGTTGAAAGGTAGCACTGTTGTTGATGGGTGCAATAGTTCTATGGTTCCTAAAAGTGGAGTAGAAAATCTAGTGGTCTCTAGAGAGAAGACCATGCTGTGGCATCAAAGGCTTTGACATATTGGAGAGAAGGGCCTTCGAATACTTCATGGTAATGGTATGGTAGAAGATATGAGTAATAACTCTCTGGATTTTGATTTCCGTGAAAATTGTGTATATGGGAAGCAGAATCGGTGAGTTTCCCCTCTGGTGGTAAGAGGACGAAACAAATATTAGAGCTTGTGCACAGTGATGTGTTTGGACCTGTGAAAGTTCCATCACTGGGTAATTCTGTGAACTATGTATCATTTATAGATGACTTCTCAAGGAATACATGGATATATTTCCTTAAGAAGAAATCTGAAGTCTTCGACAGGTTTAAAGAATTTAAGGCTCTAGTGGAAAACTAGACAGGGAAGAAGATAAGGGTGCTGAGGACAGATAATGGTGGAGAGTTTTGTAGTAAGGAATTTGAAGAATTTTGTAAGAAGTGTGGTATAACATGACAAAAGAGTACTTCATATACACCTCAGCAAAATGGAGTTCCAGAAAGAATGAACAAGATTGTGATGGAAAGGGAAAGAAGCATGCTCAGTGGTGTTGGGTTAGGACAAGAATTCTCGGTAGAGGCGTGGAGACAACATATTACATGGTCAACAAATCACATTCATCAGTGTTGAAGGATAAGACTCCACAAGAGGTATGGACTGGTAAGAAACCCTCTCTTTCACATCTGAGGGTATTTGGATGTGATGCATATGTACATGTTCCAAAGGAGAAAAGAACCAAGTTGGATAGTAAATCTAAAAA
>APFE031527494.1:129829-145171 GCA_000404065.3 Pinus taeda
TTGGGTATAAGGATGGTTTAAAGGGTTATAAGCTTTGGAACCTAGTAACAAGGAAGGTTGTGTACAATCGAGATGTGGAGTTCAGAGAGGTGAAAGATGTTATTAAACATGAAGTCCCATCAAAGGAACTTGAGAAGATAGAGTTTGAGCTTAAAGAGGAAGAATTAGACTCTACAGAAGAAGAGGAATCAGAAGATGAAGAGCCACAAACTTCGGGTGTGAGAAGATCAATTCAAGAAAGAAGACAACCAGAAAGGTATAGTCCATCTTCTTTCTATTCAAATTTTGCTTGATCAATTCAAGAAAGAAGACAACCAGAAAGGTATAGTCCATCTTCTTTCTATTCAAATTTTTCTTTATCTATTACTGATGATGATCCCAAAACTATGAAGGAAGCAATAGATTCAGAGGATGACAAACTCTAGAAAGAGGCCATGGTTGATGAAATGACATATTTGCACAAAAATAAGGTTTGGGATCTGGTGGATTCCCAGATGGAAGGAAACCCATTGGCAGCAAATGGGTGTTCACGAAGAAGACAAATTTAGAAGGGAAGGTGGAGAAATACAAAGCTCGGTTGGTAACAAAAGGTTATTCCTAGGTGCCGAGAATTGATTTTGGTGATATTTTTTCTCCTGTTGCCAAGATAACTTCTATTATATTGATTTTATCTGTTGTTGCTGCTTTTGATTTTGAGGTAGAACAAATGGATGTGAAGACAACATTTCTTCATGAGGATATGGCAGAAGAGATCTACATGAAGCAACCTGAAAGCTTTGTGGTGAAGGGTAAGAAAGAACTGGTATGCAAGTTAAAGAAGTCTCTGTATGGATTAAAATAGTCACCAAGGATGTGGTATCATAAATTTCATACATTTATATGGGGTCTTGGCTTCACCAGAAGCAAAGAAGATCACTGTTTGTATTTTAAATTAATTGGCGGCCATGTTATTTAGCTGGTCTTGTATGTGGATGATATGTTGCTAGTTGGAAATGAAAAAGAAATTATCCAGGATTTGAAGACCCAATTGTCCTCTGAATTCGACATGAAAGATATTGGTACTGCAAACTATATTTTGGGCATGGAAATTAAAAGAGATCAGACAAAGAGGAAGCTCTGGCTAAACCAGAGGAAGTATGTAGAGGCAATACTGCAGAGGTTTAATATGCAGTATAGTAAACTGATGAAGGTTCCTATTCATGTAGATGTAAAATTATCTGCTGAACAGTGTCCCAAGACACAAGAAGAGGAAGAGGACATGTCCCGTGTTCCATATGAAAGTTCAGTCGGTTGTCTGATGTATGCAATGGTCTGTACTAGACCAAACATTGCACATGTAGTGGGAGTATTGAGCAGGTTTATGTCAAAATCAAGGAAGGAGCATGGGATAATAGTGAAGTAGGTTTTTAAGTATTTGCATGACATTAGTCATTATGTTTTGTGCTACCAAGGAAGACCAAGATTGGATAGAATTTTGGATATTCATGGCTTTGTTGATGTAGACTGGGCTGGAGATCTGGATCAGAGAAAATCTACAAGTGGGTATGTGTTTAACCTATTTGGAGGTGTAGTTAGTTGGATGAGTAAGAAACAATCATTAGTGGCACTATCAACTACAAAGGCGGAATACATGGCAACCACTCATGCAAGCAAGGAATCATTTTGGTTGCAAAGATTATGTTCAAGTATGGGGTTAGTACAGGGAGCTATAAGGATAGACTGTGACAACCAAAGTGCAGTTTTCTTGGCAAATAATCCTACTTACCATTCAAACACAAAGCACATTGATGTTCAATATCACTTTGTGAGGGATATGATAGAAGACAAAAAAGGTGTTGCTGGTAAAGGTGGACACTTTGAAGAATACTACAAATGCATTGAAAAAATATGTGAGCTTTGAGAAGTTCTCTTGGTGTAGAGAAACAATGGGCATTACAGGGTTGGATAAATGACTATGCTCTCTTATGGTCCCCTATGGAAAGAAAATAACAAGTGGGAGAATGTTGGGTTGTGTTATATTATTTCCATGACTAGTCCCCCTAGTTAACAGGGGGGTTAGAGAGGGGAGGGGGGGCGGTGGGGAGCCCCCCCTTCTTTGCATTGACTATGAAGTGGTGGGGTCATAGGGGGTCTGAGGGGGGCCGCTAGCCCCCCTCTAGAGGGTCTGGGGCAATGCCTCGTGGAATTATTTTTTTTGGACCCTATATTAGGTGCGGTGAACCTACCTATGGTTTTTTGCATGGTTTTCGCACATGGTTTTGGGTGCAATGGTTTTCGGTCCTTAGTATTGGATGCTTTGGAATGTATATATATATATATGTGTTGTAACATTGAAAGGAACATAATGAAAAATCAAGCTGGTAGTCTTGGTTTTGGGATCTAGGGGAAAATATCTGTATATATGTGTTTTATGTGTTATGCTCTCGCATTGTTTATTTTCAGTGTTTTAGAATTTGTATGTAGGTAATTTTTGTATGGGGTTAAAACCTACAAGAGGGTCCTCTTAGAAGGATGGAGTGGATCATGATGAGACATTTTCACCCATCACTAGATATGCATCTATCAAGGTAGTTATATCTATTTCCTCAGAGATGGGGTGGAGGATTCATCAGATGGATGTGAAGACTACCTTTATCAATGGGGTAATTAAGGAAGAGGTGTATATTAAGCAACCTTATGGATTTGAGGTTCATGGGAGGGAGTCCCATGTATGCATATTAAAGAAGGCCTTATACAGACTTAAGCAAGAACCTTGTGTATGGTACTATAGGATTGATGGGTACCTACTTGGATTAGGCTTCACCAAGAGTGCGAAAGACACCAACTTATATTATGTGATTGTTAATGGTGAGTTGCTTATCTTGGTATTGTATGTTGATGATCTCTTTATGATAGGATTAGAGAAATTCATAAGGATGTGCAAGGAGAACCTTTATTTGGAGTTCAAGATGAAGGATATTAGATTGATGCAGTACAATTTAGGATTGGAGGTTTGGAAACAACCAAGATATATTTTCCTAGGTAGGGAAAGTATGTAGTTGGGATCCTAAAGAGATTCAAGATAGAGGATTGCATGACGATGTCTACACCCATGATTACCAAATTGAGGAACCTTAATTCTTTTGAGAGTGAGTTAGTGTATCCAACATTGTATAGGAATTTGATCAGGTTATTGATTTATATGGTTAGTACTAGAATGGATATATGCTTTGCAATGAATACAATCACCCAATTTATGGAAAAGTCAATGAGGGTTCATTAGGTGGCTATGAAGCATGTGTTGGGGTATCTCTGTGGTACAATGGAATATGGATTGAGATATTTTACGGTTAGTTGAGTGCAGTTGTAGGCCTATATAGATTTGGAATGGGTTAGGTGTGTAGTGGATAGGAAGATGACATCTAGATGTTGTTTTAGCTTGGGGTCAACAATGATCTCATGATTTAGTAGGAATAAAAACTTAATGGAACTTAAATAAGTAGAGTCCAAGTACATGGAAATGATTCTAGTGAGTTGTGAGGCAATATAGCTTTGTAATATGCTCATAAGGTTTTTTTTTTCTTGAGATGGGATATACTATAATCCACTGTTATAACCAAAGCTATATCAAGCTTTCAAAGAATCCAATGTTTCATGATAGTTCCAAGCACAAAGATAAGATAACACTTCATCAGAGATAGGGATGAGAGAGGTGATATGAGATTTCAATGCATTTCCATAGAAGAGTAGGTCGCAAATATTACCACCAAGCCCCTAGTGAAGGGAAGTTTGTGTTCTATAGGGACATGCTAAGGTTGGTGGAGAATCCCTTGCTAGGATGGATTGTTGATTTTGTAGCTTCAAAATGTCTTCTGCACCGGTTAGTTTCTTGCATGTAGGAGAAAATTCCACTTTAGGTGTTTGTTCAATAGAAACAACTTTAACATGATCTCCTTTCTAAGTTTTAACTTAGGAAAAAGTGCATTGATTGATTATTTAATTGATGTTGAATTGGGGATAATGTTTTTCTAGAAATAATTAATTATTTAAGTGACTTAGATCTAATCTTCACTATTGATCAAAGAAATATAGGATTTAGTCCTAGCTCTTAATCTTTATGGAGAATTATAAAGCATCCTAAGGGATAGGATGAAGACACAACACTAGCTCGAGAGAAATTTAGAAAGAGAATTTTTGAATAATTTGCAAGAGTAATATTGCATATTTTTTGTGAGAGATTCATAGGGGTTGAAGAAGAAGGAAAAGGACAACAAGATAATTTTTCTAGTTGAAAAAATTAGTAGATACCTACATGAGTGAGATATTCAACATTTTCTTTGTGGACGCACAAAGGATTCAGGAGGTCCAAGGGGTTGTAGATTTTTCTCAAAGAATTTATCTATGGTTTTGTTGTAATTTACTTGTGATTTCTAATGGAAAATTTTCTTGGTCAAGGAGCCCATGAGTTCTCTCAGAAATTAAATGATGAGAAGTTGGGGAGTTAATTTATGTTGTTGTCCTGCCTGAATTTTTTGGTTATTTTATGTAATATTTTCATGTTGCTATTTTCTAAGTTAAAGTGTTAGAGAATTTTCTATTTCTAGTTTTTAGATTTTATTTACTACAATTTTTTTTTTTTTTTTTTTTAGTCTAGGGAAGATTTATTTCTGAGGGTAAAATAATTGCATCTAACATTGAATCTAAAATTAGATCTTGGAAATTAACAATGTATTTATGTTGGTTCTTATTCTCCTTGGAACTTCACTCTAACATTTGCCTAGTACCTACTCTTTACTCTTCTTTATTCAACCATCACTAAATTGAGGGTTTCTTCTTAACATTGAAGTCGATTATCTATTTTCTTCCTTGTTCTTCTATCATGGAGTCAAAACCTTCATTATTATGCTTCATTCATGTAGTCTTCATATATTTCACCTGAAATTTTCTTCATGGATATATTTCTTGTTGGAGTTGATCAAGGTATAACGAGACACCTATGTCCTTGGCTTGGAAAACTAAATTGATGCACCATGGAAATGAATTAAAATTTATGTTCCTTTGACTCTAAAATCTCAACAATTCTCTAATAGTGACTTAAACATAAATTTAACTTGGGTGTCACATAACACCAACCAGGCACCAATATTGATGACTCGCTTTAAAACCATGACTTAGATTACGTTCAAGAATTTTTAAATGATTCTTAAATTAAGATTCAACACTCACAATAATGGCTTGGAAACGTTTTGACTCCATATACTTGACATTTATTCTATAAGAAATATTTTATAACCAAGATATCTATCATTTTTAACATAAAGACTAATTTCATTAATATTTACATTTCATGTAGGAATATTCAAATAATAAAATATTTTACTTAAATGTCTTTGCACCTCATTCCAACTTGTCTTCAAGGCGAGGTATGATCACGGGATTGCTACTTCTCTTAATTCTTCTTTTCATTTGTTGCAACTTCACAAACACAACCCACAACTTCCAACTCAATCATAGGATAAGTCACCCTCTCTTTCCTCAAATATTACAGTTCCAATTCATGAGCTCTATCATTGTCATCAACTAGGTATATCTGGATCTTTCCACCATTATTGTACTTGAGGTATGACAATAGAATGCATAAATCTGGGTATTTACTGGCTCATAATTCAAGGGTTTTATCCCTTTTATATCACCAACAATTTCTCGTAAGAAACATAGGCTACCCATGGGTTATTATATTTGCAGATATGTATTGTTAATTTTGAATCTTTGTAATTATTTTAACTACATATAAGTTTTCATAAAACACACAAATAATGAAGCTAGTTGCAATCGATCTCTAGAACTCTATCGATTTAAGTTGGCAAAATTTTCAATGCTACTTAATGTAGGAACCCCTAGTTGAATATTAATAGAAAATAAAATTCTTAGCACAGTGGAGCAACAATGCCATGCCACAATTTTTAATATTTGTATATTTATGTTGCAAAATATCCAATGTTCCTGCAAGAAACTCAATGAAAACTCCAAATGCATTTGGGAAAATACATCATTATGGTACCTCATACCATATACACTAGACCAATACCTTTTTGTTTTGTCAAGCTTGATAAATAGTGTTGGATAAGGTTTTTATTGATGTCAATATGATGTCAAACATTGTTGAATCCCCATGGAAATTATTTCATTTATAATGGATAGCCCTAGATGTTTGATGACTAAACTATGCCCTAGATGAAGAATGAAACCCTGAGTGAATCCCTAGCAATATATGATGAAGAAGCCCTAGTTGAAGAAACTTATAATGGTAATATCCCATTGCTATATCCTATTTCTTACTGTGCAATATCCATTGCACTTGTGTCATCATTGGTGAAGATTTATTGCACTTGTGTCAACATTGTGTCCCCATTGTTGGAGATTTATTATCCCTATCGCTTTTTATTAAATTTATAGGTATTTACACTACTTACATCCAACTAACATATATAAGATTCAACTATTACCTCCAACATTTCTTCGTGGTTTCATGTACTAAACCTCCTCCTTCTATGAATATTTTATTATTGCCCCATCAATTTTTCTTGACCCTTTATCATGCACATAATCTTTTCGCCACACCAAGATTCTTTGTCATTTGCGCCAACATTTTTTTGTACATATTTCTTGGATCCAACACAATACTTCTTCCAACATGCATCATCTCACCTTCATGGTAACTACCCCTATGATGCCCCTAAATCAATTAAAAAAAGAAAATATTAATGTATAGGTCGATTGCATCAAAACCATAGGTCGAATTCTACGCAATTGAATTTTTATTGAAATTAATATTCATGCATGGGTCGACCTTATACTCATGTCGAATCCTTAACAAAAGGTTGTGTCCCTCTAGAACACACTCAAACAAGTATATATATGAATTCGTCTCCTCATTACAACCTATGAATACTCAGTCAAGTGTACAGAGAAGGATTTAAACCTAATGTAAAAAGAAGTGAAGACAAAAACAAAGATAGAATTTGGTGATCTAAGAAGATTAGAAAAGAAAAAATTCAGTGGATGCTTTGTGGCTAGTTATCTATTGCAGATCTACATCAAAGGAGAAAAGTTTCACTTTTTCAGACTTGTGGTGGCACATCTTAGCATCTGTGTTGACATTTTTTCAGACCTGTAGAGGATAATATCAGACCTGTGGTATCATCCTACTTGGACCTATGGAGGCCCACTTTCGAGGACATTTTTTTCGAACCTATGATAACATCCTTCGCATACCTGTGGAGGCACATTTATGAGGACTATTTTGAACCTATGGAGGCCCATTTCTAATGCCATTCTTTTCGTACCTGTGATAGCATCCTTCTCACATCTATGGAAGAACAATCCTAAGGACTATTTTGGACCTGTGGTGGCTTCCTTTCAGACTTATTATCAACACTATGGAAAGATAAAAGGAATCTACCTAGTGGTATACATATCTCAAATTTGTGGACAAACGTTAGACCTATTGAAAGAAGTTCAAACTTAAAGGCATATTGATTTTGAAGAATTGTGAAGATTTGATTTCGTACCACAACCTGGGTTTGTTAGGATTTATGGGAAATTTTTTTGAGCTTAGATAACAAACCTCAATTTTTTTGGGCTTGTATAGATAGATCTTGTTGGAGTCTCCTCTTGTGAAAAAAATAGGGCCAAATTGAAGCATTTTTTGAAGTTTCTTTGAAGTGTTCGAAGACTTTTTTGGAGAATACCTTGAAGAATTTGTTGAGAAACCCATCAGAGTATTCATTGAATATATTGAAGTAACCTCATTGAAGAATCCTTGTAGAAGTAGTGTTGAAGCATCGTCACGAATATCTTGGAGCATTGTGTTGAAGACATCTTGTTGAGAATAATTTTTGAAGCCCTTATTAAAGACACCTAGATTGGATATCATTTTAGAGAATTGAGCATCATTTTGGAACAACATCATTAAAGCTCTTATGAAGTAGCCTAGAGGAAAAGTGTTTTGTGTAGATATGAAGAGTTGTGGAGACACATACTAGGAAAATGATTAAGCAAATCTTGGAGCTATACATAAACCATTGTTGAAGGTGACCTTGGAGGTATTATCAGGACTTCTTGATGAATATATTGGAAACCATGAAACAACACTAAATCCACTTTAAAGAATTGAAGTAGATTGTAAGGGTTGGAGCCCTAGAGGATTGGAGTCCTCACACAAGGTTGGAGCCTTGTGGAAAACTAGGTTGGATCCTAGATTTTTGAGAGGATTGGAGTCCTCCAAAAGACCAAGTTGGAGCTTGGCATCATAAAAGTTGGAGCCTGGTTTGATTCAAGATTGGAGTTTTCATATAGGGTTGGCCTTGAAGAAATTATAAGCCTTACTATACAAATTGATTGATGTAAAAAGAGGATTATATTCCTCACCATTTCTTGTTAATAAATTAATTCATTTTGTTGTTCATTTTGTGTCCTGTCTTCTATTGATCTCAACAGGTATAAAATAACAATTGTGAAAGGAAATGTCCATAGGGTCTTGGATAGATGGTGATCATGTGATTTGTTAAGGAACTCCTTGATGTAAAGTCACTGGCTCAATTCCCCGCCCTAATCGGGGTGATATATTGAACATTATGAAGATGTAGTCCCACCAAGGTTACAAAAAGAACAATTGTGAAAGGAAATACTGATTCAACCCCCCTCTGTATTTCCAACAATTAGTATCGGGACCAGTACCTTCAGTCTCAGCCTAAAAAATGGAAGGTAGATCCTTGGAACAAAAATGTAAACGTCAAGGAAGAAAGGATCCAAACCTTATGAATATGTCTCCTCCTCATTCAATAAATTAGAATAAAATTCGGATGATAAATCTCCCTGTTCAATGGAGCAAACTATGATGCATGGAGATGTAGAATGGATGTATTTTTGATGGCTCAAGGTATTGAAGTTTGTGAATCAGTGGTTAACGGGAGAACAATGGAAGATTATTCAAAAGAACATAATAAAAAAGTAATAAAAACTATTATAACCCAAAAAATGATCACCTAGCCATTTATTAGTAGGTTGATCAAAATACGCCATGTAGGATGGGTTACACATTAAAATCATCTTTCACCTTAGGAAATAATTTAGTGAACCAATTTCATAAATTATTTTTGATTAAAATCCAAAAAATCCCATGAGAATAATAAAATATATCATTATTTAATGATTATTTCTAACCATTTTTTAATTAACCACTAAGGAATTAAATAAGTCATTATTTATTTATTATTCTCTTATTTCTCTCTTTAAATAATTATTAAAACATTATTTAATAATTGTTTCTAATTCAAATTTGACTTGATCACCATACAATAATTAATAAATCATTTTTAATTTGTTAATTAATTTAGCCTTTTTCTAAATAAATATATTTAACAATTTCAAATATCTTTTCACTCTCAAAAAATATAATAAAATATTCAAGATAGCTAGATTTTGATTTAGTTTATAATAATTTATTATTTTCTAAATTTCAATCTATCTCAATATTTTGTAATAAATAGATAGGTTGTCTCCTCATTCTTCACCATGACCATTATCATCATTACCATTAATGTCCTATGGCATTTTAGCTCTCATCTTGAGTTCAAGCCCCCATAGCCATGCTTTTCCCATTGTAGACAACCATTGAGAAAAAGAGCTGAAGCAGAAGATCAACAAAAAGAACCATCCCACAAAGGGGGATTTGTAGACCCAAGTATACAATCTCTCCTTATCAGGTGTAATAATTCTTATTTTTAATAATAAAAACTATATCTATGCTATTTCCATTAGGTTCTCACTATATAATTTTTTGTTATATGTTTTTTTATATTTGCATGTTATTTGCAATAGGGTTTTTCATCATTTTCTTTCGTAGGTTTAGCAAGCATATTAGAAGTCATCTTTTGTTGTAGAGTATCTTATCACCAACAACTTAAGTGAAGAATTTTTGGTACACTTGCTAAGAATTTTCACACTAACAAATGGCGACTCCACTAGCGTAGCAAGTCAGAGGCCCCGGTGACTATTGTTTCAACTTATTTCAATATTTTTGAGAATTTATTTTTTCTCTCAATTCTCATTTCTATTTTTAGCTTTCTACTATTTGTTGGAAAATTCTTGGTTTTGTTGGGTTTCCATGTCTTTTTTGCACGTCACAGGTACCATTCGCACAAGAGACGACACAATCTGCAACATATCTACTGAGCTGTAGAAATTTGAATAATATAACACTTATTCATAGAGATTATCCTGATTATACACTATTTGCAGAATGCATGCATAATACATAACCTCCTCTACCATTGATCATCAATTTGCGGAATTAAAAATACAATCGCATGCGCACATTGAAACATCAATCACACATATCAACATATTATGTAATGGGGAAAGCATATAGCTGAAAACCCCCGACTATCTATATATTATAATGATAGAGAACATGTAAAAATACATAGTACAATACCCCTCACAAGTACTCAGTACTATCTCCTCACAAGTACTCAGTACTATCTCCACAAGTACTCAGTACTATCTCCACATGCTACACACAAACTAGCTCAGATCTGAACAAGCCATGGGTTCAAATCTCCACTATTTGCCTGCCTCTACTATGCAATCCAAGTTAAGAATAGATTAGATCCAAGTTCGAATTCCCTTGGCTTGTATGCACAATTCTCATTGGCAATCTCAATCAATGATTGTGCAAATATCATGCATAGCTATAGTCAACACTGATAGTAGTCTCACCCTTTCACCCACCTCTAACACTTGTCTCCACTAAACTGTCCATGCACTGAGTTAACTGATGTATTATTTAGTTGATTCATGAGTTAATAATTAGTGAATTAATTAATAATTAATTCACACCACTCATCACTAGTGTATTTGTCAGTTAGACTAAATACAACTAGTTCAACTAAGTTAAACTGAACACAACTCCCTCAACTCCTCAATCAACTCCACCAAACTCAATCACTTGAGTTCTAACTGAAGTCCATCATGCAATAGCTCAACTAACCCATAGGAAAATCGTATTTCCTTATGGGAGTTGCATGTGCCACACCTGTAGCTTGAACTGAAGTGTTGCAAGAGGATAAGATAATGTTTATAGTCCAAATATTATTAAGAGCTAATAATATTCGACTATTCTATTTTTTGACTGGCAGCCTAAAAATAGACTCCGCCCATATGTCTAAAAATAGAGGTCCATCTATTTTTACCAAGATGACCAATCATCCATAAATAGCATCCTACAACTCATAGACCATGATCCATATGTCTAAAAATAGACATAGTCTAAAAATAGACTTTCCGCCAAAAATAGCTTGCGGCCCACTTAGTGAAGGCGACTTCTTTTCACTAAGCTCCATCATCCTGTTGCATTTTCAACACTACCTCTCAACAATATATGGATTATCTGCAACCCCTATCCTGCCTCTATGGTATTCGAATTTTCCCCTGGTGAGCACCTTCGTCAAGATATCAACATCCTGATCCTCCGTGGGAATGTATGAAAGTAACATGATTTTTTGTTGCACACAATCTCTGATATGATGGTACCTGATGTCAATGTGCTTGGATCTATCATGAAATACTGGATTAGCCGAGTGTTTAATGCAACTTTGGTTATGACAATAAACCACAATATGCTCCAAGTGTGACCTAAACAACCCGACTAGGATCTTTCTCATCCATATGGCCTCGCATGCAACCAAACTTGCTGCCATATACTCGGCCTCTACTGAACTGAGTGCCATGGATCTCTGCTTCCTACTGTACCAAGAAACTACTGTCAACCCGATACTGAAGATCCCTTCAGATGTGCTCTTTCTGTCTGTTGGGCTCCCTACCCAATCTGCATCCATGAAGCCACATAGCTTCACCTCATCCTCCTGTCTCTACCATAATCCATATCCCAATGTGCCTCTGAGATAACGCAATACATTCTTGCCTTCCTTCTAGAAAAGCTTGGTTGGCTTAACCATGGCTTTTGAAAGCTCGTTAACAACATAGCATATATCAGGTTGTGTATTGACCAGATACATAAGCGACCCCACCAACTGTCGATAAATAGTGGCATCCACTACCTTCGCTGAAGTAGCATCCTCCTTCCTCCAACCTCCAAGAAGAGGAGTATCAACAGGCTTGCAGCCATGCATGTTGAACTTCTCCAATATCTCCCAGGCATACTTACCTTGAGAAACAAATAGTCCATCACTGCGCTGCCAAATTTCCAATCCCAGGAAATAATAAAGGAGGCCCAAGTCCTTCATCTCAAACTCTCTAAGTAGATCATCCTTGCATGAAAGTATTAATAGCTCATCTACCATCAAAATCAAATCATCTACATAAAGTACAATGATCAACAACTTACCCTCTGGTCTTGGGACAATCTCCCATGGACTGTTTCTGAAAATTGAATCATACTCTTCCACCATGGCATCTACCCATGCAGGATCCTCCATAGCTTCCTCAAAAGAGGATGGCTCATTCATGACACATTTTCTCACAAGAGCCATTTATCTAGTGTACCAATCAGGTGACTGTCTATGTCTGTGCTGTGGTGTAGGTGGTCCTACAAGCTTCTCTGCATCTTGAGCGAGTCGCTCAGCTTCTGTAGTGCGCTTTCACCCTCTGATGGTTGGCGCTGCATGAGTGGTATCTTCCACTCCATGAACTTCATCTTGTGGCTGATCCACATCCTAAAGATCATCCTTAGGAACTAATAGCTCCTCATCTGCATGCAAGTGTGGCTCCTTCTCAAGCGAACACTTCATGGCTTTCTCCTCCTGAAATTTGATATCTCGTCGCACAACAGTCTTGCAACTGTCTGGAAAACACACATGATAGTTGTGGGGCGTATCAGTGTACCCCACAAATATCCCAACCTCTGCGGTCGACTCCAGCTTCTTCCTGGCATCCTTCTTCACATGCATGTAAATAGGAGAACCAAAAACCCTCAAATGGGAAATATCAGGCCTCTTACCAGAAGAAGCCTCCTCAGGTGTACTCATGCCAAGTATCTTGTGAGGATAATAGTTCTGCACATATACTGTAGTATTGCATGCCTCCACCCACAAGTGAAGGGGTAAGCCCTGATCATGCAACATTGCCCGTGCAGCACCCACGATCATTATGTTCTTCCGCTTATCAACCCTATTCCGCTATGGGTTATGGGGAGCTATGAGCTCTCTTCGAATCCCTTCTGCGTTGTAGAAGTCCTTGAACTTGCCAGAGATGAATTCACCACCATTGTCACTCCTAAGAGCCTTCACCTTCTTCCCTGATTCCTTCTCGACCAGTGCTTTGAACTCACAGAAATTTGAGTATGTCCCGCTCTTCTTTTGCATGAAGAAGATCCAGCACTTTCAAGAGAAATCATCAACAAAGATCACATAATACTTGTGCTTTGCTATCGAAGCTACTGTGAAAGGTCCACACATGTCTGTGTGAATTCTCTCAAGGATCGTCGTGATGTGACTATCATTCTCGTGAAAGGTGGTTTTCACAAATTTTCCCAAAGTACACCCCTTGCACTGATCGGACTATGCAAAAGTGCTTTTAGGAAGCCCAGTAGAAATCTACTGCAGTATCTTCAAAGCTCCATGGTGAAGGTGGCCCAATCTCCGGTGCCACAGCTCGCCATCATCCTGACTCACCACAACTTCTACCCTGCTTGCAATTGCTGCACAGCCATCTACATGCAATTGATAAAGGTTCATGACTCAAACCCCTATCTTTCGAGTTTCTCGAGTTGTATTACTACGCAGGAAAGCCTTTCTCTCGCTGAAGACAACATCATACCCCTTGTCTTCTAACATCACCACAGAGATAAGATTCTTATTCAATCCTGGAACATGCATCACTTCCTTCAATACGAAGGCTTTACCAGACTCCCTCTCAAAGGAAATGGTACTGATACTGATCGCACTGTATCTATCATCATCACCCATCTCGATGTGCACTCCAACATATTTCTCATCCAGATCAGAAAACAAATCTCGATCTCCTGTCATGTGAAAAGACACACCACTATCCAAGAACCATACTAATCCCATCACACTTCATACCAAGCATGTGATCAGTGAAAAATCTAGCTCAAACAACGAGGCTAAGGCCTATCCCACTGCAGATCCAACAGCTTGCTTATTTTCCTTCTTCTGTAGACAATTTGTGGCATAATGTCTGTGCTAGTGACAGTGAAATCACTTCACCTTGGACATTTCCTGCTTCTTGCCTTTCACACCAGAATGAGAAGATTTCTTGTTATTCGCCTTCTTTGCTTTGGCAGCCAAAGCACAATTTTCTTCATCAGATGCCTTTGATAAAGATCCATCCCTGGTATTCTGCCTGATCTCCTCTTGCACAAGATCCGACCAAAGTCTCTCCCATCCTGGCAATTTCTCCTAACCATTGATAGAGTACTGATCCAACTCTTTGGAAGACCAAGGAGAGCCAAGCTCACCAAGTCCTCATCATCGACAGTCACCCCCACACTTCCCAGCTCATCCCGACATTGGGTGAACTTCGTGAGGTACTTGGGAATACTGTCTCCTTTCTCACACTTTATGTTTCTGAGTTTATCCTTGAGCACCAAATTCCTTTGGTCGCTCTTTCTTTGGAATAAATATGTCATTGCTTTCCACATCAAGTATGGAGAAGCCTTTCCATGCAGGCTGGATACAATGTGATCCTTCACGCCCTCCAACAGAATCCTTCAACACTTTGTTGTCTTCTTTTGCCAAGCCTCAACTTGAGCAGCATCAGTAGGCTTTGGGACTTCAGAATCTATGAACTCCTTCAACCCATTGTCATTTAACACCGCATCCATCCTGTCTTTCCATGCAATATAATTCGAGCTGCCTTCAAGGGCATACTCCAATCACAATTCGTTGAAAGACATTTCAACTTTGACACCAAGAAAACACTGCTGCAAATTCGAATTCCACCAGCTCAAAAATCAACCGCTTCTGATCTAAAATTTGTGAGAACAAAGTATTTCTCATACAGAGATTGACTGTATGGGAATTTACTGGATATCTCACCTTCCAAAAGAAGGATGAATCCAGTGGCTACCTAGCCCGATTACAGACTCTGCCTAAAGAAATAAAATGTAATCACTTTTTGAATAATAGATCTGGTGATCAACTCTGCTCCGATACCATGTAGAACTTCTTCTAAAAATCAGCTAGCTCTGATACCATGTAGAAATTTTGAATAATATGACACTTATTCACAAATATTATCCTAATTATACACTATTTGCGGAATGCATGCATAATACATAACCTCCTCTACGTTGATCATCAATTTTGCGGAATTAAGAAA
>APFE031527494.1:171788-256690 GCA_000404065.3 Pinus taeda
TCATCTTCTAGGATCTTGATTAGTGTCCTCTCTCTGATAGTTCCTGCTTCCACTTGGAGAATGATGATCTCTTACTCATCCCTGGTCAAAATTAGAGAGGCAAGTGTTAGAGGGGAAGCTTCTAGAAGATTCCATGACCTTCCACCTCGCATTTTTTTCACTACCATTTGTACATTCTCGACCATCACACTCTACAAAGGAGAAATTCAGTATGCATCGCACCTTGTACACTGGGAAGGTGATATGCATCGCACCCTCTACATTGAGCTTTCAGTATGGTCCAGTTTTGACCATTTATGAGCAATTTTTAATGGAGAACTTCTGGGAGATGATGTAATCAGCTGACCTTGTTCCTTTAGGCAGTGAAGCAACACTTTTAGGGACTTAGGAGCCCTCAGTTTATGGACATTTATGATTGGGGTTGAAGTGCCCAAAAATGTCTATAACACCACTAGGAATACTTTATTATATTTTTTGGAGAAGGAAAATATATTCAAAATGGTCAAATATCTTTATTTAGAAATAATTGACAAATAAAATGATATTTTAATTATTTCGCAAGGACTAATAATGGTGTGAAATTGAAATAATTATTAAATAGTGACTTAACAATTAGTACAATGACAGAAATAAGGACTAATAAATAAATAGTGATTTATTTAATTATTCCTAGGATATTTAGTCAATTGTGACAAGGAATAATTATCAAACAATGATAAAAAATGATTAATTCAATTATTCTCATGGGTTTTTCTTATTTTAATCAGAAAATAATTTAATAAAAATGGTTTACTAAATTATTTCCCATGGTGAAAGTGATTTTACTATGGTAAAATTAATCGTACATGTTGTATTTTGATGCACTTGGTTAGAAATGACTAGGTGATCATTTTTTGGTGATAACAGATTCCCCCCAGTGTATGAGTGTTAGGAGAAAATCATATGATCGAAATACGTTGTAGGTTACACTTCCACAAGACACCAAAGGGGGGGGGGGGGGAGAGAGAGTGAGAGAGAGATTGCTGAAGCAATGTAAGGACATAAAAAAATGGAGGGGATGAGGCCTACTAAACTAGTAGAGGTATCGTTTTATGTTGGAGTTCATGATCTTTAATGAGGTGGGGGAGGCATACCCATACCCACCAAGATAACTGCGTATAAATAATAATGGTGAGCCCAACAATGCGGGATTGAGATACAAAGTACATGATACATGATATGCTGGCATCAATGGGCCAGAAAATAATACAGTGGATCCCATATACATAATGAGCCTAGAAAGACATAGGCAAGGATTGAATACAATAACATCTGAGTACATGATATATAATGCCCCTCAAGCTAACATGGTGAGGGGGGATTTCAATTCAAGATGCCCTGCTGAATAGAAAAGGGCTTTGAAGATATGAATGGATCATCTGAAGGATACATGCATGCTGTGGGCACTGTAAGTAGTGAAAACAAAACCCATCAAATCTGTGGAACTGCATTTGAGGCTGGATCAAAATATGTGGACATTCGGGCATGTGGGGGGCTACCTAAAGGGCCACCCCCACATGAGGTTTGGAACATCTCACACACACCCGGGAATCATTGGTACGATCGTCTGGATCATCGAACCATCAAGTTTATGATTCTTAATCTTGCAATAAGGAGTTGGCATCAAGCACATGAGAAAAAATCAAGTCAAAGGGAAATGGTGATCCCCTTTGGTTGATCTAAGGCACTGAACAAGATGAAATTTGGAACCAAGGTACACCACACTCTAGATCACTCTTTTGGAATAAATGTGATGAAGTCGACATAAGAGGGCCCACCTGAGTTAAGGCAATGAGGAATCCTTAACAAAGGAATGATGTATCATAGGAAAGTGACTAATGGACTGACACTAGGAATGATGATGGAAGGAAACAAGATGAGTGGTAGACTAGTGACTTCCCTTGTCAGAGCACGATATGTATGGTTGATGTGGTAGCAACTGACCCAATCCCAGAGGGGATGATGAATGAATCAAATGATGGTTTGGCAAAGACAATGTTGCCACATAGGGGAGGCCCAAAGGGGCTCATGAAAACATGAGTAAATGATGGTCACTCATGACGAAAATTGACACGTGAGTCAACTAGTGCAAAGGTAAAGTGGTACTAGATTATGGGTGGCTTAAGTGAAGAAATTAAATTTTAATAGGCGACAAAGTAACACCTCGGGGAAAAAATGGATTCCTGGTGAAGTGTCAAATTGCCAAAAACAAAGGGAGACCATTATAAAATTTGGTTGGAGCTTTCCAATGGTGCTGATGGTTCTTCAAATGGAGCTATGGTTTGTTCACAATGGGCAATGGAAAAACTAGGGTTCTTCCTATAAAAGGGCTTCTTGCCCCCAAATCAAGTTCATTTGTATAGTGAGATGTGGAGAATTTGGAGAGGAGGAGAAGGCCCTAAATCTTATGGAGATTGTAGTGGAAAAAGCAACCATCTGAATTCATATATGTGACTTTCAAGTAGGTGTGCTTACTTTTCTAATATGGCTTTTATGCTTCTTGGAAGGATGGTTCTTGATGACTAATTAAGGTAAGAAATGAATAAAGGAATGAACGACTAGAGAAGGTTAGGGTCATCCCCGACCACCAATTCAAACATGGGGACTAAATGGTAAGTGAGGCATAAAATCGAGTAGAATGTTTGAAGATATGGTATCAAGGATCTACAACATGTGATGTGCATATGGCTCACTGGAGAGGCCGGTAGGAAAATCCATCCAAGGAATGGAAGGATAATAGACCATACCTAGATCATTGGTGTCTAGGCCGAGACTTATGTTAATCAAGTGAGAATGAAGCTAAGAGGGGGAACCATCATGGCCCCAAGCATGGGATACTGCCTCCCAACATATGTGATGGAGGGGACTGATCTAGTATGTAAAGGTGGGAATGATTCCCCCTACCAGGAGGAGTTTATGGAGCGCCATTGTGTTCCAAGTGCTCAAATAAGGGATTCAAGCATCTCAACACAACTGGCAGGAGATCCTCCAAAAGATGATAAGGAGATTTAGGGGATTTAGGTGCCCCCTAGTCTAGTATGGATAGATGGAGTATGCTATGGACATACCAGATGTATTTAGAGTAGTGGACTCCAAACACATTTTGATGACATAGTTCGCCATTTTTTTATGTTATGGATGTCTTTTTGTGGGAAGAATGGATAGATATAGTTAGAGAAAGGAAATAGTGGATTACCAAACTCGTTTGGCACTACATATAGGAGTCAAATGGAATGAATTTTTGGGTTCTCATACATGGTGGCACTATACCAAAGAGTGGCTTCGGATATAATGAACTGATGCTCACCTAAACGACATAGTGGTTGACAAACAACAATGCCTAAGGGATTGGGTTGTTGATGTAATATGGAGGAATGATTAAGTGGATCATCCCTAGAGTGATTTGAAGTGATATGAGACTCTAGAGGTTCTTCTAAATGCGGAAAAATAATTGCACTAGAGTCAACACTACTAGTTTCACTAGGAGGGTTGGGGAGAATTTCTTCTTCTAGACTCTCAAAAGGGGATTCCCCCTTACCAAAACATTTGTTGGGTTGTGTTATATTCTTTCCACGACTAGCTTCCCTAGTTAACCGGGGGGGGGTTGGGGGTGTTAGAGCCCCCCCTTTGTTGCACCGATTGTGTAGTGGGGGGGTCATAGGGGGTATGAGGGGGGAAGGTAGCCCCCCTCTATGGGGTCCGGGGCAGTGCCCCGAGGAAATTTTTTTGGACCCTATATTAGGTTAGGTGGACCTACCTATGGTTTTGTGCTTGGTTTTCGCACATGGTTTTGGGCGTGATGGTTTTTGTTCCATGGTATTGGATGCTTTGGCGTGTATAAATATGTATTGTAACATTAAAAGGAACATAATGAAAAATCAAGCTGGTAGTCTCAATTTTGGGATCCAGGGGAAAATCTCCGTGTATATGTGTTTTATATGTTATGCTCTCCATTGTTTATTTTCTGTTCTTAGAATTCATATGAAGGTAATTTCTGTACAGGGTTAAAACCTACATTTGGTATCAGAGATATTTTGGCTTCAAGGGGATGCCTTTGTCACTGAGGGGTTTCGCTCAGGCCTGTGCTAGACCCTGTTCAGTGGGAGATATACGGGACCAATTCTGGTGGTGAAAGAAGATGGCAAGTAGTGGAAAGATAAAGATCAAGAAATTCAATGGTCAAAGTTTTGATTTGTGGAAAGTCAAGATGGAGGATCTGTTGGTGCATAAAGATCAGTGGATCGCAGTAGATTTGGGTACTAAACTAACGGGAGTGTCCGATGAAGAATGGAAGAAGTTGGATTGAAGGAAAAGAGAATAATATGATTGTGAGTCTTAGATTTAGTATTGCTGAATGTATTAGGGGAAGCTATGGTGAAGGCTTTGTGGGATAGGTTAGGGACTTTGTACCAATCTAAGTCTATGGTGAATAAACTATTCCTACAGAAAAAACTGTATAACCTGAGGATGAAAGATGGAGACTCAGTGACAGAGCATCTGAATGCATTTAATACTGTGGTAAGTTAGTTATTATCTGTTGATATTAAAATATTAGATGAAGATAAGTGCATCAGTTTGTAGTGCTCTCTACTAGATGCCTGGAATAGTCTGGTTATTGCAATAGGTAGCAATGCAACTTCCTTGTAGTTTGATGAAATAGTCTCATCCTTGCTAACGGAGGAGATGAGACAGAAAAATATGGGGAGACAGAATGCTATCCGGGCGCACGCGTAGAGGCATGATTGGTTCACGAATCTCATGCATTTGACCGTGGCAAACTCCTTTCTCGTTTGCACCAAAATGGAAGTCTGATTCAAACGTGATGCCTTGTCTATACGAGGATGGTCCAAGAAAAAAAACAAAAATAAGTCATCGAGAGGGAGATCTAAATCTAGAGGGAGATTTAAATCTCCAAGAAAACCTGTAAAAGTGGTTTGCTGGAAATGCGGAAAGGAAGGGCACTACAAAAGGGACTGTAAATCTAAATCTCTTGACAAAGGAAAGGGATCTGATGATGCTCCCTCCGCAGAGGCAAAAACCACCTCCGATGAAGGTGGGAATTTTTACTTGGCTTCTTCAAGTACACATGTAGATCATGAGGCATGGTTGATTGACTCAAGTGCATCTTTTCACTTCACTCCCCATAAAGAGTGGTTCTATAAGTACGAGAAATATGATGGTGGTGATATCTTCTTAGGAGATGATAGGAAGTCTAGAATCATTGGTCGTGAAAAAGTAAAGTTGAAGTTGCAAGGTGGAAGGGTTAGAACATTTCCGGGTGTTCTGCATATTCCTGCATTGACCAAAAATATGATTTCTGTAAGCAAGCTGGATGATGCAAGTGTAAAAATAGTGTTCGAGAAGGATACCTGCAATATGGTTCGGGGAGCATTGGTATTGATGCGGGGAGTTCGGATTGGAACTCTATACGAGCTACAAGGTAGCACTTGTTGAGCTAATTTATTCACACAAATTAGCACAAGTATTCTTTATCAATCCATGTTTGTAAAACTTGGAGGCAAGTCCACAATATATGGATATCAGGTATAGCCAAGCTTAGAAGATGAATTTTCAAAAAAACTAAAGAAGCACATATTACAAATATAAACCTACATTAACAATTTCTAACTCACTTTTGAAATGGAAAAAAGATGAAGTGGCTGTCAACTTAAGAGGTCCATTTGTGCTCTTCTCTCTCAATTATTACTTGATGGATAGAAATTAGAAATCATTAACTAACAATAGCTTAAGATGCATAAATAAACAATGAAGGAGACCTTTAAATTAAGAGATCTTTGGGCATTTTCCATCACAATTCATTCATCATTATGCTATCATTTGAAAATTGAAAATACATAAGAAAAACTACTTGCATGTAACAAAGGAGAAACCTAGTTTTGATCTATCAATTTAATAGAAGGAGAATTCAAATTGAGCAATTTGTTATCCCATATTAATAAAGTGATAAACAAATTAAGATCTAATAATATAAATCATCACACATCAATTCATAAGAAAATATGAAACGAAGCACATAAACAAATTTTAAGATAACCAGTTCATGGAAAATTAAGCTATTTTAACAATGAACTGTACTTAGCTTGGAGTGGGGGCCCTCCACCCTTGCTTTGCACACTGGAGGTTGATATAAAATGCTGAAACTTCAGTCACTCATCTACATTAATGAACAAAAAAATGAAAGTAGAACAAGTTCTTCAAATTAATCTCCAAAATCCAAATGTCTCAGCATAAAATTATATAAAAATTACATATCATAAGCCTTCAAAGTCTTGGCTTAAATAGAAGTTTATGAAACAAAATGATCTAAAGTATCTCTAACAATAATATCTAATCATATCCACCTATATAAGTCAAAATCATCCAATCCATCCCAAGAAATATGGTCAATCCCATAAAATCACAAAACTGCCCTATTTTCTAGGGATTTTCTGGGTGACTAGTCATGTTTGATTAGCCTTGACCGGGGCTAATAAAGCTTGTTTTGACGAAACCAAGTGGAATTAGTTTAGTTCTAGTTCCCAAGCTTTCCATCCATGCATTTAACTCGAGCCCAAGTGCCCTACAAACATGTCATCCACATAGCTATTATGGGAATTTCTGATTTTGTCAAAATTTGCACTTGAAATCAATTTTTTATAAAAACTTTAGAAATTGCAAAATTAAAATTAAATACCTAAATATACATGAAATACATCAAAATGGGATAGATATAGTGGAAAATAGATGGAAAATATATGGATTAAGTAATTTTCCTCAAGCAAAAATAGACCAAAATTGAGGGCCAACATCTCCCCCTTGCTGATCATCAAGCATGTCCTCATGCTTGCTGCTTCCTTTTTGATCTCCTGACCCCTGTTGTGGATGCAATTCTAGACCCTGATGCTTCTTACTGTGCTTCTTTTATCAAATAGTCCATACCTGTATCATGTTCTTCTCTATATAAAGTTGCCTTAACTTTCTGTTTCTCATATTTACCTTTCCACATGTTCTTCTCCTTGAGCCATTTGAATGCCCGCTTGCAGATTAGATCATTCTTCCTTTTTAATTTTCCTATTTCTTCAGTTAACTTTTCATTTTCTTTAACCAACTTAGAATTATTCTTTTTACTTGATTTGTTTTCTTCTTTCAAATGCTTTTCCAAAATCTTTTTTATTTCAAGGTGGTTTGTTAACTCTCTAATCTTACTCATGTGTAACTCCTTTTCAAGCTCTTGTGTGTTTTTCACAAATGATGTTACTTCTACATCATCAAAATAAGAATATTTCTCTAATGCCTCTTTCTCAATAATATCCTCTGCATGTTTTTCTGTTGAACATGTGTCTACAATCTGTACTTCTTTATACCTACTATCTATCTCAACTAGACTCTTCTTCCTAGAACTCCTAGGAATGGACATAATGGATGTTTCATTTTCATTCATGATTGTGTTGGTTTGCTTTTTGGCTCTAGTTCTGGGATAAAAAGGTGAGCTCATCATCCCCTTGGTTTCTTTCTCTACCTTTTTTTGTTCCTCAATGACTTGTTCATTATACTGGTTTTGGATCAAGAACTCCCTCCAAATCATCCCTTGAGATCTTACTTGATATTCTACCAAAATTTTTATCAACCCCTGGTGATAAATTTGTGCTTCTTTTGGCTTATGTTCATGTTTGACTAACTCTATCATCTTTAGGAGGCTTTTAAAGAGGAAATATGGTAGTTTAATCTTAACCTCTCCTTTAATGTGCTGTAAGAATTTGATATGATACAGATGTGCAACACTGTATCCCCTATCACATGTGAGGAATTTTTGTATAATCAAAACCAGTTCTCCCCGTGGTTCATTGAACCACTCCCTGGGTATACCTTTGGCCCTGTCAAAGGTTTCCTTTCTATTTTTCTCAAGGAAGAAAGTCCACGCTTTCTCCTTGAAATGCAAACCTTTATGATAATTCTCTCCTATCATCGGGAGGTCTAGTGCTTATGAAATGAATTCATGAGTCATGGGAATTATTATGTTTCCTACTTTTGTTTGTTCCTGAGTGTAATTATTTACAAATTCCCTTGTTATTTCTTTACTGTGGCCACTAAATCTTTGCAAGAAGCCTATGAGCCCTGCCTGATATAGCTTCTCTATTGTTTCTTTCGTCCAATTTTCTATTTGGAATCTTGGCTCTATCCTTGTTGTCATAGTCTCTGTAAACCATTGAATAGAAGCTTCTGCTATCATTTAATTCATCCTCTATAATGACAAATAACAAATACTGATTCATAAAATAAATATTTTCTGGTATAGTTCATAAAAGCTTACCTGCCCTCTTCAAACAATTAAATCAATTTATTTCGGCCTTTGTCTGTTTCTTTGCAGCAACACTGTCTCTGTTTCAATACCCCATTCTATTCAAGTAATCAAACATTCTCCTTCATACACCTTTGTAAAAAAAAACTGAACTCTATATTGAAATAGAAATATATAAAGAAAACAAAAATCATGTTATAATTTTTGTTTTTCTTGATATAATCTCATAATAGTGTTTTTCACTGAGTTTGAATTGAGGCTTTATGTACAAATCAACATGCAATATGTTTTTTCCCAATAACCAGGATACAATACTATTCAATAACCAATCTTCAGTACTTCATTGTTTATACAATTGAGATACTTCATTGTGATGAACCCCGAATTGGGTAACTTATTGGGCTCATTTTGCCTAATTGTCCTTGTTCAATCCTCCATTTTTCATAGATTATGCATTTTTTTAGTATGTTTATGTCATTTGAACGAATAAGGGTGGTCACTCTACCTAGGAGGCTAATACGTGGTTATTTAAGGTTTTTTGGACAAATGTTGGAGCAAAACCAAGCAATCATGGGCTAGGTGACAGCCAAGCTTGAGGTGAGGATTTGTAGGGGGGTTGTCTCTGACATTAAATGACCCTTCCTCGGGATCTCCACCCTCAACTCTGAGCTCACAGGCCACCAAAACGGATCCTAAAGGCAGCTAAGTAGATTTGGGAAGAGGGACTGTCTACTAGCAGTTGGGACAGCTGAGTCCCTTGAATTTAGGAGGCCTGCTAGGTCCTCGTGATGTATAAATAAGAAGGCCTCAGCCTTCATAGTTTACTTTTGAAACTATTGCATTTTTTTGCACTATAGTGCTGTCACTTTCAGCTCGTTTTCTTGTAGCCATTGTGGCATAACTTTCAGGTGATGACTATTTTTTGATAATGACAAGCAGTCCTATTTCATATCAGCTCTGAGTTCTTTATAGGAGCCGTAGCTCTTAGGGTTGGGCCCAACTTGAGAGCCAAGGCCTCCTTTATGTATTGTTATTTCTCCTTTATGCATCGTGGTTTATCCTTTATGCATTTGCAAAATTATTTCTGTTAGGCAGATTAAATTGTGCTGATTAACTAGGTCACTGTTGATGGTTAGAAAGGCTTTTGATGTTTAGATTATGTTGGTAGGATATCAACATGGAAAAAGCTTCAGAAAAGGCCAACGAGCACCTTTGGTTTCACCTCTCCCTCATAGGATCAGGGGTTGGGATTAAAGTAACCTTACTGTCCCAAACAAAAACACTATTTTTGATTTGCCATGCAATCAATAGTGTACGATTTTCATTTGCAAAAGTTGGTTACATGTTCAAATCTTTGAATGCTTCGTTGCATAGTTAATATACATAGTTTCCTTGAAAATAAAGCTTTTGTTCATTCAATTTACTGTTAGCTAGATCAGATTAGGTTGGTATAACTATGTCTTTGATTACTTGCAAGTCTTTATTGGTTTAGTCGGAAATATACATTGCAGAGCACCTGTACCACTTCTTCATCCACCTGAACTTCATCAGACCCATCTGTTCCATCCCCTAACTAGGTTTCTTGCCTCACGTTTGTCATTTTGCCCACATAACCCTACCTTTTTGTGCAACCATTGTTTCAGCCTTCTTTGAACAAATTCAGCCATCGACACCTTCTCCCAACTCCATCCAACAGTCCCTAGACCACTTCAAACCCCTATCCTACCTCCATACCCACTCCTTCATCTTTCCTCACTCATCCATCCTCCAAAATCCTATTTCTGAACATCCCGTAGAAATTTCTAAACATCTTGTAGAAATTCCTGAACATCCTGTAGAACCCTTGCAGACTTCCTGTAGAAGCTCACAAATGAGGTTTCTTGATAGCCAAACTATGTGAAACTCTCTGGAAGGGTGTTAGGGACCCCTTAGGCCCTCTCTAAACCTTCTCGACCTCTTCCAAGCATTTCTTCTCATCGATCCACCTCTGCGTAGTCAAGAACAGTGAAAGCCTATGCATGATAATTCTGATAACTTATTCAAAAATACAAAAAGATGTTTTCTTCAGATAGAGGTAGTCTAGACACATGCATTTTACCTTCCTAGAAGTAATGGCATCTCTTTTAGTAGCTTGCATCCTCTTTTTTGCATTAGTGAGACTAGCTGGTCAGATTAGGGTTTGCTAGGGTTTGCGCTTTCTTTCAGCTCTTCAGTTTCTTTTCGCAAGCAGATTAACTTCCTTCGAGTTAGCTTCCATCCATCAATTAACAGGCTTCTTCTCAAAGCTCATAGAAGTTGGCTTGAGCCCCTAGCGGACTTGTGCTAGCTGACCAAGTGATAGCTGCGGCAAGAGCTAGTACTTGTGCATACAACACCGTCGCTTCTAAGTTTGTTACGAACTACCAGGTTGATAAAAGTAAAGAAGGGAGTCCCAGGAGTTGCAGCATTATTGTTGCAATACTGGAGCCCACCACATTGCTCAATGGAAAATATACTACTTTTGTTATATAATCAACATATAAAACTTCTCTGCTCAATGACCAATATAAACCATTGCATCAACATATGACACTTCATTGTTCAAATGACTCATATAAACCATTGCACTATTTAATCAACATATGATAGTCAATGTAAGTTTGGCTTTGCGCGTTAAAATATGAACCCAAATCTTCAAACTTAAACCCAATACTCTATTTTTATTAATCCATTCCTTCATGCATCGAACTAAAACTTGGTTATTTATCACACTGTTTGATCATAAAAACATTTGTACAAGTGTAGTTGTAAAATGAGTTGGCTATTTGTTTTACAAATACTACACATTTCAATCCTACACAAAATCCTTATCTCATGTAATCAACATTTATGAATAGACTCTGTTTTGAATTCTCGTGGAAGATTTATCATGCACAACTGAATTCATTTCGTTTTGCTACCTTCTACAGTTAACAAAACGTTTATCTCCAGCTCTGTTACAGTTTAATTAACCCACTGTTTGTGCATTTAAACTTCATTTATAAACCTCTATTTAACTATAGTCTTGGCAATTTTTCTGAGTATACCTGGCTGCTTGTGGAATGGTTGTGAATGCTTGAATCATGGCCCTCTTAGTTGCGCTCCATATTATCTTTAACTCATTCAATATACATTTTCAACACCTCAGTTTAATCACTGGTTGCATAAACAAAGAAAAATTCATTAAATGATAGGCAGTCTTAGCGAAATATTCGGCGACAAGGATCCCAACATTTCCTTTGCAATCCTCATCCAAATAGAAACAAATCAGATTTTGGCTTATCTTAAGTTTTCCACGATATTTTTGGCAACTAACTTGCACTTCCTCTGTCGATTTACCCTGCTTATCTCTCCACGGCCTCAACATTCTATTTCTACCATTACTTCCTCTGTCAAAACATTTTAACACTCTCAACTTCTTGCTATTAGCTTCTACTATTCTTTTGAGCCTTCAATGGCTATGATGGCAGACAAATGTAGAATTGTAATGGTGGAATGGTTTTGAGAATGGTCTAATGAGCACTTTGAGGTTTACTATTTGAAAGAGTTTTTTCCTTGATCGTTTCCAGTTGCTTACCGTGCTTTGACTGGTAAGCCGTAAATGTTTTCTATTGGATGATGCCATCATGGCTGTCCCTTTGACCAGTCACCACTTATGGAGCCCTTTGCGATGATATTCATCATGCTATATATTTTATCATTCAAATTCCACTTACCTTAGTTTTATTGCAATCATTTTTCAATTTGGTTGTGGCCGTCCTTCTGTGTACTAGTCCTTTGTCTGTTGAACGTATTATTCATTGCCACATTCACTTGCATGAATTCATTAAGGTTTGTGTTAAGTTTGTAATACATTATCACCAGCCTATTATGATAACCACACTCCATTAAACAATATGGCTTGGTATATTTGCAGCCACACCAATAATAACCTTGCACCATCACACTTACACTGTCGATTGCATGACTCATGATTTTGTTTTGCACCTTCGCCACTACCTACAGCTGCTTGTATTCATTATTCATCACTTCTCATTGCATTTCCACCATATGAACCATACACCCATAAGTCATTTCAATTTGATTTGTTTAATGGCTTTTCCATAATGCAGATGTTTTCTATTTATTGCAATGATAATAACCTTACCCCGTCGTATTACCATATGCTTGCTATCATTTCTTATTTTCCATTATAACTTACACCATGCATATATTACTAATAGCATTTCTTTATGCGCTATGATAAGGTTATTACTTAGATCATTTCTATTTTGTATTTTCTTGCAACATATTTCATGACGCGCATATCCTTATGTTATACAATATATCTTATAATTTTAAAATGACCACCTAGGTCATGTTTAAAATTATCTCCATTGTACTAATGTTTGATCTGTTTGTGCAGGTTCCATCTCATTGCATTCTTTTTAATCCCTTTTGCTTTGAGGAAAAATACATAGGGTTATAGAATGTTAGGGTCATGGTGTGGAATATAAGATGTGCATTGGATTAGGTATAGGGTAAATGTAAATGTAATGTAGGATATAATGGGTATAGAATAATAGATATAGAATGAAGGTAATATAATGAAGATGCATTCAAGTACTAATCTCAATTTTAAAAAAGTCTAAAAATTTGTAAATTAAATTCGAATTCACAAGAGAAAAATGGTGTACTCACTATACTTATACTTCCCTGACAATATTGGATGATGTCTGCTGTTCTTTGACAATATTGGATGAGGTGTTCTGATCAAATATCTTAGATAGATTGAAACATGGAGTTTATTTATGCTTCCTATTCTAACATTCTTCATTGATTTTAGTTCTTGGATTGCCGATGTCGTTCAGGTCACTCTGCAATTGTTTCAAAATAACTCAGGTCCCAACTGTCATGCACATTTTTATGCAATATGTACATGTTTTTGTTAATATTTCAGGACCCTCTGCAATTAATTCTTAATAACTCAGGTCCCCACTGTCATGCGATGTATACATCATTTTTTAAAATTTTAGGTTCATGCAATATATACATGTTGTTTTCTAACATTTTAGGTCCCTAACTGTCATCAATTTCAAAAATATTTTAGGTCCCAACTAACATTGGTTTCGAAAACATTTCAGGTCCCAATTGTGAACAATACAAGTTCCATCGTCAATTCAGCTGCACAACTAAGTTTCTTGTGTGACCTTCCCCATTGCTTATCTAATGACTTGTCCTCAATTCATGCTTCTGTGGAGGATTTTTTGTAGAACAAAGCTGTTATAAAAGTTGAACAAGAAATTGTGAATTCATATAGTCCAAAATGAGTTGGTTTTCCTTTATGAATTCTTGTTTGCTTGGTGCCAGTTTCCTAGTTTTCACTAGCAAACTTTTTATTTTTGTTGTTGTTGTTGTTTTATTATTATTATTTTTATTTTTGATATATTTTTTTATTCTTCTAGAGTAGCGGAAGATACATTACTCTGTTCTTCCATTACTTCCAGTTACGTTTCTTGTATCAATTGTTTCATAAATTCTTCTTTGTTGATTGGCTTGTTGTAAACTTTGAGCATATGTCCATTTACCAAAAATGATGTAAAGTCCTAGTCAATTGTTTTGAATTAAACAGATCCATTATCAAAGATTTCCTCTATCTCATAGGGCCCTAACCAGTGTGTTGTGAACTTGGCCTTGAAATATTTGAATTTGGAGTCGAACAGTAATGCCTAGTCTCCTTTGCTAAATGTTTTGTTCTTGATGAATCTGTCGTTCCATTTCATTCGTTGCTGCTATACCAATGTTGTGTTTTCTATTGCCTGTTGTCGATGTTCATCTAGTTTGTTTAATTCCATTATCCGTTGCTGCTATGCTTTAGACAGTTCTATTCCTAGTTCTGCTGCCAATTTTAATGTGTGTATCTGAAACTCTATGGGAAGTAAGACTTCTTTTCCATACATTAACTGGTATGGACTAAACCCAGTTGTGTTTTTCCATGTTATTCTATATGCCCATAGCGCATCTCTTAACTTTTTCTGACCAGTCCTTCGTATTCAGATGTACTGTTTTTGTCATTATGTTTTCTAGGACTTTATTTGTTGCTTCCACTTGTCTGTTTGCCTGAGGATGATACAGAGTGGATTTTCGGTTCTTTATCTTATACTTTTTCGTAAGATCTCAAACAAGTTTTGAAGTAAATTGTGCTCCCTGATCAGTTACAATCTGTCTAGGCACGCCATATCTCACAAATATTTCCTCAAAGAGGAAGGTGACCACTGTGTTTTCTGTTGCCTTTGTGACTGTTTTTGCTTCCACCCATTTAGTTACATAATCTATACATACCAAGATGTACTTCTTTATATTTGATGGTGGATTTCTTGGTCCCACAAAATCTAGAGCCCATTGCTCAAATGGTTCTATAAGAACTTGTGTTTTAAGTGGCATCTCATCTGATACTATTGGTATCCCTACTCTTTGGTAACTGTCACATCTTTTGACATAAGCCTTAGAGTCTTTGAAGATTGCTGGCCAGTAGTAGCCCAATTGTAGCACCTTATAGGCTATTTGCTTGTCTGCAAAATGACCACCACACGGTTCATCATGACATGCTTTCAAGATTTCTAATATCTCATCTTCTCTCACACATTTTCTTATTATTAAATATGAACTAGTATAAAATTGATTGTCATTTACCCAACTATATTTAGAGCTTTCTTTAATGATTTTTCGTTTTTGTTTATTTGAAAAATGAGTTGGAAATTTTCCAAAAGATAGATAGTTTGCTATGTCTGCAAACCATGGTGTTTTTACTGTTATTACAAATAAATGTTCATCTAGAAAGTTATCTGCAACAAGATTTGGATCATTGGGTGTATGTAATCTTGAAAGAAAATCAGTCACTTGATTGTCTTCCCCTGGTCGATCTTGAATTGTAATGCTAAATTCTTGCATTAACAGTAACCATCTTGTTATTCTCCCATTTGTGATTGATTTATTCATTAAGTATTTGATTGCTGAATGGTATGTATGAATGAACACTTGGTATCCTGTTATGTAATGCCTGAATTTGTTTATTGCTTGTACTACAACTGACATTTCTTTTTCTATGACTGTGTAGTTCAATTCTATAAGTGTTAAGTTTTTGCTTATGTAGTATATAGCATAATTGAATAGTTTTTCCTTCTGTCCAAGCGATGCACCTATAGTAGTATCAGATGCATCAGTTGAAATATGAAATGGCAGGGACCAGTTTGGTCCTCGAAGAATGGGTGCAATTGATAGTTTTTCTTTCAATATCTGAAATGCATTTTGACAATGATTTGTCCATTGGAATTCAACATCCTTTGCTAACAACTTGAATAGAGGTTGGGCTATATTACTAAAGTTTTCTATGAATTTTCTATAGTAACCTGCATAACCCAAGAAACTCCTTACCTCCTTTTGAGTTGTAGGTGGCATTAAATTCACAATGACTTGTATTTTAGCTGGATCCACCTTAATTCTTGAGGAGGAAATATGGTGTCCCAAAACTATGCCTTCGATTAACATCATGTAGGATTTTTCATTACTCAAGGACAAATTTGTTTCTATGCATTGTTTTAAAAATTTTTCGAGATTGTTTAAGAAATCATCATATGTGTTCCAATATACCGTGAAATCATCCATATAGACTTCTACAAATTCATGGACTAGATCAACAAATATTTCAAGCATTGCTCTTTGGAAAGTTGCAGGTGCATTACATAATCTGAATGGGAAAACATTATATGCATAGGTTCCCCATGGGCAGGTGAATTTTGTTTTGTCTTGGTCTTCTGTTGCTATTCTAATTTGATTATACCCACTAAACCCATCTAGGAAGGAGAAAAATTTCTTTCTAGCTAATGATTCTAGAACCTAGTCAATGAATGGTAGTGGAAAATGATATTTTAATGTTGCTTTGTTTAATTCCTGGTAATCTACACATATCCTCCATTTCTTGTTTTTATTTGGTACAATTACCAATGGAGAAACCCATTGACTATCTAAAATAGGATAGATGAACCCAACTTTAAGCAATTTCTGCAGTTCTTCCTTCACTATTTCTTTCATCATGGGATTCATTCATCTTTGAGGTTGTCTTACTGGTTTAATCTAATCATCTGTATAGATGTGGTGAATACATGTGTTTGGATGAATTCCTTGCATATCTGTATAATCCCAGGCAAAAGATTTTGAGTTTTTTTGTAATAATGCTATTACCTCTTGTTCTTGTGACGATTGCAAATGGTTACCAATGTTCAAATGTTTTCCAGGATATATTTGAATTATTTTTGTTGTTGAATTGGTAATTGTGTTTACAGGAAAAATGTTTGTAAAGGAGCTTCGCAAGGATTGGATTGTACAAGTTTCCTTAAAACATTGATTCAAAAGATTACTTGTAGCTTCATATTGAATCTCTATAAGTTGCTCTGAAATATTTGGTTCTGAGATGAAAAAATCCATTAATTCCTTATTCTCTTCTTCTTCTCTAAGGTCAAAGACTTGATTGATACTTAGAACTGATTTAGTTTGCTTCTGTTCTTGTTTTTCAAGCATTGATTCTAAAGAAGGTGATTGTGCAAGTGAATAAAGTGTAATGTGTTTCTGTTCATCTCCATGTGCAATAATCATACTTCCATATTTGCATCCTATAAAGCCATCAGCATTGGCTAACCATGGTCTACATAAGATTAGAGGATGTCCTCCCAAATTTGTTTTTGGCTGCAAGATGAGGAAGTCAATAGGATACTCCCATGAATCCAAAGAGACTATAATATCTTCTAGTATTCCTTCTGGTACAACTTTAGATCTATCTGCTAACTCTAGGATTGTGGAAGTTGATCTAATGTTGTTTAAATGTAGATACTTCATTGTCTCCATAGTCATTACATTTATAGTAGATCCCAAATCTATCAAAGTGTTTGGAACTAAGAAAATATTTATTGAAATAGTAACCATAGGGATACCAGGATCAATATATTTTTCTACTACTGTTTTTGTTGACATGAGGCTTGCTAATTTGCCAATGACTTGGATTGTAGTAGGATCCTTCCCCTTTTTACCAGTTTTCTTAATGCATAATTCCTTTATTGTTTCAAAATATAGGGGTATCTCTTTGATTGATTTCAATAAAGGATTTTTTACATAAGCATTTTTCAATTCATCAAAAATGTCAAATTCAGGAAGGCTCATTTCAATTTATTGCTCTACTAACGTCTCAGGATAAGGTGGTGTTTGCGTTATAATAGTTTTTCCTTTCTGAATTTGTTTTTTAGACTGTGATGTTTCAGGTTGTTCTCCTTGCACATTTGGCTCTTATATGATTGGAGGAGAATCCTTTTTAAGCACCTTTCCAAACCTTAAATGGACATCATTTATGGGAAGAAAATATGCTTCTTCTTCAACAATGTATGCAGGTTTATCCATTTTATTGCTTGGATTTGCCACTGGTTTGGATGGTAATTGAGTTGGTCTAGGCTGGTTTGAAGGTAGCTATAACTGTTGTGGCTGTGTTAGTAGTGGTGGAGAATTCTGTTGCGAAAATGGCATGGATAATGGATATGCAGAATTCTGTTGTGGAAATGGCATGGATTGCGGATATTGTTGGTATGTAAATGGTTGTTGATATTGTTGAGGTGGATGATTTACATAACCATATCCTCTTCAACCTTGTGTAGGTTGGTTTTGATATTGTTGTGGAGGCCAAACTTGCCATGGCATTGGAGTATTCCAAGAATTTTGATGTGGATATTGATAGTTTTGTTGAGGGAATTGTTGCAGATTTTGTTGAGGAATCCTTGGTTGGAAAGGTTGTCTTGGTGCCACATAATAGAAACCTTTTGTTCCTTGCACTTCTTCCATTAGATTCATTTGAAATTCCTTCAACCTTAGAAAATTTTTTGTTGAATGATTTTCTGTACAAAGACCACACACTTGAATACTATCCAAATGACATTTTCTTAATGCATGTTTATTTCTACATTTGGAACAAAAGATTGCTAAAGTTTGTTCTTGTTCTTCTTTCTTATTATTTTCTTTTAGAACATCTACTTGAGTTCCTAATGTACTTAGGAGATCAGTTTTGAATTTTTCTAACAAGCTTCCTATCTCTGCTCTTGTTACTCCTGTTGCTGCTGATTTTGCTGCTTTTGAACTAACATCTCTCTTTCCAGATTTTGATCTTCTTTTAGAATATTTTTGACATAAATAAGAAATTTCATTAAATAGAAAGTTTGAAATATCACCCTTGCCCATTACATTTAGAATGTCAAAATATTCATCTCTTATACCTTTGAGAAAGATTGTTTGAATGGTTTCTTGATTTAGAGAGTGTTGTTTGGATTTTTGCAGATTATATGCAAATATTTCTAAGTATTCTTCTAGACTCTTGTCTTCTTGTTGTGTCATTTTGAAAACATCCTCTTTTGAGTCCCTATGCCTACAATAGGCTTGATACTTTTTAAGAAAGATTGATCTCATTTCATCCCAAGAAGCTATTGTTTGCTCTCCTAAACCCATGAGCCATTTTAAGGTTGATGCTTTCAATCTAGCAGGGAAGAGATGAAGTTTGTGTATGTCATCAGTGTATCCATATGTTCTACATAAGATGTCAAATTCAAACATAAAGGAATCATGATCTTCTGTCGACATTCCATAAAAATTTGGCAATACAGAAGGTGGAATATTTTTCATTTTCACATCTTCTCCTAATATTGCACTTGTATCCACTATTGGAAAGCCAAAAGTAGTTTCTTGATCACCACCATCTTCTTGTCTTTTCCTATCTTCTTCTCCTTTTCTATCATTTTCTCATTTTTCCTCTTCCTCTCTCTGTCTTCTCCACTCTCTTTGTTATCTTTCATATTCAAGTCTTTGTTCAGGAGTAAGAATAACAGATCCATGTCCCTCTTTTGCCATAGTTTCAATTGTTTCAATGCCAATTTGAGGTTCAAGTTGTTCAAATATAGGTTGACCTATGGATTCAAAAATGGGTTGTTCTTATTTAACAATTCCTTTTTGTTTTCCTAAAGTAGGTGTTGTTGTTGATGGTTGTTTTCTTTTTACCTCCTAGGCTAACAAAGTTTTCTTTTCAATTAAAGTTAATCTTTGTCCTGTTCTTTTTTTCTTCCAATTCCTCAATTATTGGCTTACCAACAACTGGTGTTGTTAGCTTTGATGGTCCTACCTCTATTGACGGGGGGTTTTCTTTAATAAATCACCTTTAGGATCTCTATTTCTAGGCATAAAGAAACATAACCAAAAGAAATGCAACTAATTTTTAATTTTTTGTTTTATGAAATTTTTAGTATTTTTGTTTATCTTTCTATTTGACTATGCTGATAATTGCCTCCCCGCCAATGGTGCCAAAATGTTGAGATAATTTATTCACACAAATTAACACAAGTATTCTTTATCAATCCTGGTTTGTAAAACTTGGAGGCAAGTCCATAATATATGTATATCAGGTATAGCCAAGCTTAGAAGATGAATCTTAAAAAAAACTAAAGAAGTACATATTACAAATATAATCCTACATTAACAATTTCTAACTCACTTTTGCAATGAAAGAAAGATGAAGTGGCTCTTAACTTAAGAGGTCCATTTGTGTTATTCTCTCTCAATTATTACTTGATGGATAGAAATTAGAAATAATGAATTAACAATAGCTTAAGATGAATAAATCAACAATGAAGGAGACTCTTAACTTAAGAGATCTTTGGGCATTTTCCATTACAATTCATTCATCATTATGCTATCATTTGAAAAATGAAAATACATAAGAAAAATTGCTTGCATGTAACAAAGGAGAAGCCTAGTTTTTATCTATCAATTTAATAGAAGGAGAATTCAACTTGAACACTTTGTTATCCAATATTACTAAAGTGATAAACAAAATAATATCCAATAATATAAATCATCACACATCAATTTATAAGAAAATCTGAAACAAAACACATAAACAAATTCTAAAATAACCAGTTCATGGAAAATTAAGCTAGTTTAACAATGAAGTGTACTTAGCTTGGAGTGGGGGCCCCTTGCTTTGAATACTTGAGGTTGATATCAAATGTTGAAAATTCAGTCACTCATCCACATAAATGAACAATAAAATGAAAGTAGAACAGGTTCTTCAATTTAATCTCCAAAATCCAAATGTCTCAGCATAAAATTATATAGAAATTACATATCATAAGCCTTCAAAGTCTTGGCTTAAATAGAAGTTTATGAAAAAAAATGATTTAAAGTCTCTCTAACAATAATATCTACTCATATCCACCTATCTAATTCAAACTCATCCAATCCATCCCAAGAAATATGGTCAATCCCATAAAATCGCAAAACTGCTCGATTTCCTAGGGATTTTCTGGGTGACTAGTCATGTTTGATCAGCCTTGACCAGGCTTAATAAAGCTTGTTTTGACCAAACCAAGTGGAATTAGTTCAGTCCTAGTTCCCAAGCTTTCAATCCATGCATTTAACTCGAGCCAAAGTGTCCTACAAACATGTCATCCACATAGCTATTACAGGAATTTCTGATTTTGTCAAAATTTGCACTTGAAATCAAATTTTCATAAAAACTTTAGAAATTGCAAAATTTAAATTAAATACCTAAATATACATGAAATACATCAAAATGGGATAGATATAATGGAAAATAGATGGAAAATATATTGATTAAGTAAGTTTCCTCAAGCAAAAATAGACCAAAATTGAGGGTCAACAACACTGTTGTTGATGGGTACAACAGTTCTGTGGTTCTTGAAAGTGAAGCAAAAAATCTAGTAGTCTCTAGAGAGAAGACCATGCCGTGGCATCAAAAACTTGGACATATTGGAGAGAAGGGACTTCAAATACTTCATGGTAAAGGTATGGTAGAAGGTATTAGTAATAGCTCTTTGGATTTTGATTTATGTGAAAATTGTGTATATGGGAAGCAGAATCGAGTGAGTTTCCCCTCTGGTGGTAAGAGGGTGAAACATATATTAGAGCTTGTGCATAGTGATGTGTTTGGACCTGTGAAGGTTCCATCATGGGTGTAAGTCTGGTGTACTATGTATCATTTTTTAGATGACTTCTCAAGGAATACATGGATATATTTCCTTAAGAAGAAATATGAAGTCTTTGAAAGGTTTAAAGAATTTAAGGCTCTGGTGGAAAACCAAATAGGGAAGAAGATAAAGGTGTTGAGGTCAGATAACGGTGGAAAGTTTTGCAGCAATGAATTTGAAGAATTCTATAAGAGGTGTGGTATTGCATGACAGAAGGCTACTCCATACACACCTGAGCAAAATGGAGTTGCAGAAAGACTAAAGAAGACGTTGATGGAAAGGGCAAGAAGCATGCTCAGTGGTGACGGGTTAGGACAAGAATTATGGGCAGAGGCAGTGGAGACAATGTGTTCTCTAGTCAACAGATCACCTTCATCAACATTGGAGGATAAGACTCCACAAGAGCTATGGACTGGTAAGAAACCCTCTCTTTCACATCTGAGGGTATTTGGATGTGATGCATATGTACATGTTCCAAAGGAGAAAAGAACCAAGTTGGATAGTAAATCTGAAAAGTGCAGATTTATTGGGTATAAGGATGGTTTAAAGGGTTATAAGCTTTGGAACCCAGTAACAAGGAAGGTTGTGTACAGCCGAGATGTGGTGTTCAGAGAAGTGAAAGATGTTATTAAACATGAAGTCCCATCAAAGGAACCTGGGAAGATAGATTTTGAGCTAAAGGAGGAGGAATCAGAATCTATAGCAGAAGAGGAATCAGAAGATGAAGAGCCACAAACTCCGGTTGTAAGAAGATCAGTTTGAGAAAGAAGGAAGCTAGAAAGGTATAGTCCATTTGCTTTTTGTTCAAACTTTTCTTTATCTATTACTCATGAAGATCCCATAACTATGAAGGGAGCAATAGATTCATAGGATGGAAAACTCTGGAAAGAGGCCATGGTTGATGAAATGGCATTTTTGCACAAAAATGAGGCTTGGGATCTGGTGGAGTTGTTGGCTGGAAGGAAATCCATTGGCAACAAATTGGTGTTCAAGAAGAGGACAAATGCAGAAGGAAAGGTGGAGAAACACAAAGCTCGGTTGGTAGAAAAATGATATTCCCAGGTGTCGGGAATGGATTTTGGTGATATTTTTTCTCCTGTTGCAAAGGTAGCTTCTATTAGATTACTTTTATCTGTTGTTGCTGCTTTTGATTTTGAGGTAGAACAGATGGATTTGAAGACAACATTTCTTCATGGGGATCTGGAAGATGAGATCTACATGAAGCAACCTGAAGGCTTTGTGGTGAAGGGTAAGAAAGCACTGGTATGCAAGTTAAAGAAGTCTTTGTATGGGTTAAAACAATCACCAAGGATGTGGTATCAGAAATTTGGTACATTTATACGGGACTGGCTTCACCAGAGCGAAAGAAATCACTGTGTTATTTTTAATAACTGGTGACCGTGTTATTTATTTGGTCTTGTATGTGGATGACATGTTGCTGGTTGGAAATGACAAAGCAATTATCTAGATTTGAAGACCCAATTGTCCTCCAAATTCGATATGAAAGATCTTGGTGCTGCAAACTATATTTTGGGCATGGAAATTAGAAGAGATTAGGCAAAGAAGAAGCTTTGGTTAAACCAAAGGAAGTATGTTGAGACAATATTGTAGAGGTTTAATATGCAGGATAGTAAATTGGTGAAGATTCCTATTCCTATTGGTGTAAAATTATTTGTTGAACAGTGTCCCAAGACACAAGAAGAGGTAGCGGACATGTCTCGTGTTCCATATGCAAGTGCAATTGGTAGCCTGATGCATGCAATGGTCTGTACTAGACCAGACATTGCACATGCAGTGGGAGTACTGAGCAGGTTTATGTGAAAACTAGGAAAGGAGCATTAGACAATAGTGAAGTGGGTTTTCAGGTATTTGCATGGCACTAGTGATTATGGTTTGTGCTACAAAGGAATACCATGATTGGACAGAGTTTTATATATTCATGGCTTTGTTGATGTGGACTGGGTTGGAGATCTGGATTAGAGAAAATCTACAAGTGGGTATGTGTTTAACCTCTTTGGAGGTGCAGTCAGTTGGATGAGTAAGAAACAATCTGTAGTGGAATTATCAATTGAAAAGGTAGAATACATGGTAGCCACTCATGCAAGAAAGGAAGTAATTTGGTTGCAGAGATTGTGTTCAAGTATGGGGTTAGTACAAGGAGCTATAAGGATAGACTGTGATAGCCAAAGTGCAATTTTCTTGGCAAAGAACCCTACTTATCATTCAAAGACAAAGCACATTGATGTTTAGTATCAATTTGTGAGGGATATGATAGAATACAAAAAGGTGTTGCTGGTAAAGGTGGACACTTTGCAGAATATTGGAGATGCATTGACAAAATCTGTGAGCTTTGATAAGTTCACTTGGTGTAGAGAAACAATGGGCATTGCAGGGTTGGATAAATGACTAGGCTCTCTTGTGGTCCCTTGTGGAAAGAAAACAACAAGGGGAAGAATGTTGGGTTGTGTTATATTCTTTCCACGACTAGCTACCCTAGTTAACTGGGGGGTTAGAGGGGGGGCGGAGGCCCCCCTTCATTGCGTAGATTACGTAGTGGGGGAGTCATAGGGGGGTTTGAGGGGGGTGGTTAGTCCCCCTCTATGGGGTCCAGGGCAACAACCTGGGGAAAATATTTTTGGACACTATATTAGGTTGGGAGGACCTACCTATGGTTTTGTGCATGGTTTTCGTACATGGTTTTGGGTGCGATGGTTTTCATTCCATGGTATTGGATGCCTCAGCATGTATAAATATGTATTGATATTGAAAGGAACATAATGAAAAATCAAGCTTGTAATGAAAGGAGTTGCCAATTCTGTTAAGGGAATAAGTCCCCTAGGGCTTTGGGTCAAAACCCCAACAGAGCAAGAGTAATCTACAACAAGAAACACACATACAACTCAGGCAACACACTTAAATAAACAAACTATGTGAGGATGAACATACCTGGATGTCCTTCATTTGGGTAGTTCTAGCTAGGGTTCAAACCCTTTGCAACTCCTGATGATCTTCGAATCTGCAAATCAACCAATTCGAATACACATAACAACATATAGATAAAGCATTATAGCAAAATCAACTTTATATCATATAAGTAAATGGTTAGTTATACATCAAAATAGTCATTCATACATGAACCATAACAATAACATCTGATGCATAAACAAAGTCGATCTCAGGAACAAGACATTGTTTCTTTTTATTGTAGAAAACTATAATAAACAAGGAAAGAGTTCACCTGAGTCTTCCTCTTCTAGCTCCAAGCAGAACCATCCTCCAAGTCCGTCCAATCCTAGTCTTCAACAACCTCCTTCCATAACCAATACCATGATATCTCAAGCAAGTGGGAGAATATCAACACTCAAGGAAACAAGGGTTTCCTAAACTCGAGGAAGTGCTTGAAGCACAGGGATACTTCAGACTTGATCAGGGGATAATCTCACTATAGTAATTCTATCATTTCTCTCCTCCTTAAGGCCTTCCCATTGAATTCTTTTTATACTTCACCCAAATTAGTTTTTTAGTTGGGAAACAGTTGGGAACAGTTGGGCCACGGGCTTTAGGAGGTAATCAACAGGTAAAACTCGTGACCTCCACCCATAATTAAGGAAATTTATTTTTTTTTAAGTGTTTTAACACATATACACGGGTTGGGTATAGACTAACCATGTGTACACGCTTTTATCACAGGGAAAAGTAGCATACAGGAAGTAAAACACTGCTTTTAAAATATTTGGACCAATTCTAGAAGGAGGGGTTGCCCTAGGCCATAAAACAAGTATCACAAATACCAAGGGTGATATTTGGAGTTATAACAATGGGATTTGGGGCAATGCCCCATGGAAAATATTTTTTGGTCAATATGTTAGGTTGGGCAGACCTACCCATGGTTTTGTGCATGGTTTTCGCACATGGTTTTGGGCGTGATGGTTTTCATTCCATGGTATTGGATGCTTCAGCATGTATAAATATGTATTATAACATTGAAAGGAACATAATGAAAAATCAAGCTTGTAGTTCTGGATTTGGGATCTAGGGGAAAATCTCTGTGTATATGTATTTGATGTGTTATGCTCTCGCATTGTTTATTTTATGTTCTTAGTATTCATATGCAGGTAATTTCTGTACAGGGTTAAAACCTACAACATTGAGTGGCAATGTAATGGATAAAAGGTGGTTTTGGTTCAAATTCATGGGTTCAAAGTAAGGGGTTATTGAACCAGTCGACCTCACCATGGATGAAGTCTTCCGAATCCACAACATATTGGTCATGGGTTTGTTACAGAAGGAAATACGCATGGTGGTGCATATCATCCCAATGATAATGAGGGGTGGTCACGGCTTCCATGATGTCTTCATCAAAGTGGAATATGGGGGGATGGGAGGAAGAGAGACCACATGACGTAGAAGATATACCTGAGGCATCTTCATGAGAGACAAGGTTCACATAGGCATTGTGTTGGGAATAGGTCCCCTATGTCAATTTTGGGGTTAAAAGCCCAAGTTTTGGGGCAGAAAGCCCAAATTTTGTATAAAGAAATGTAAAGTCTACGCATTTTTTGGTCACAGAGCATGAAGATATCAATAGTCAAAAAGGGTTTCCGCCCTTAGTTTAGATAGGTTGTGTCGCCTTGATGAGATCTGCCCTTGGTCCACTGATCAGATATTGATCAAAGACCTTAACTGTAATTAAGAATAAGGTTGTAAACAATGTACATGCAGTTGCAGTTCACATGACCACTAGTTAAAAGGTTAATATTGGCTTTTAACGTGAATTAGCATTAAAAAGGTTAATATTCGCTTTAAGTGCTAAGACCTTTATTAAGTGCCTTTTTCTTTAAAAATGAATTAAGCATGTGGGTGGTCTTGTGTTGGGTGAGGGATCCCCCCAAGGCAAGTTTTGGGGCTTAAAGCCTAAGTTTTGACTAATTCCATTGTAAAGACTCTCTGATTTGTGGGTGCAGAGCGCAAAGTTGTAATAGAGTCATAGGGTTTTCCGCCCTTACTTTTGTAAATGTAGTGTCGGTTTGAGAGATCTACTAAATAGAGCGAGGCTCTAAGTTTAAAGGGACATCATTGAAGGATAGAAGGAAATTAATCCATGAAGCAATGAGTCGAAGTATAGAGTTGGGTTTTTGGGTTCTAGAGTAGGAGGAGGCTCTGCAGCTAAGTGCACAGAGGCCTAGTAGTCTACAGCTGAGTGCGCGGACCCCTGTAGCTGAGTGTGTAGGGCAGGTTGAGTCTATAACCATTGGAAGAATTAATAAAGGGAAGTTTTACCATATTTCTATGTATCTTTTCCTATTTTATGGATTGAAGTATATTGGGTATGAATTGCAAGTTTACTGTTTATTTATTGTGCGAACTTATATAAATGTGATGAATAAGTAAATATAATATAAGGTATCTGTTTATGCGAATATAACTAATTTTTATAAGAAGATATGTAAGATCCGTAGTGTGACTTGGGGAGATAGTGCAGATCGTTGCTCCAGTAGTGCGAAAGCCCCATAACCCATGGTTAGGGCTGCGCAAAGGTGAATATAACAAGGCGCGAAGGCACCGCAGGTCAGGGAAGTGTCCGAAGGTATTCCCAGTTGGACTAAATCAACCCCTTAGACATATCAAGGGTGCAGAAACCGAGTTCCAGCATCCCCCCATATTGCTTTGGGTGAGGCCTCAATTCGCGCTCCGCGGATTGTTGCCATAAGGGCCAGTAGTACAAGGATTTGTTTGGCTAATTAACTCCAAACTTGGGTCAAGCCCCAACACAACAACAAATGGTTCCATTGTCAGGAACATAATCTACATAGAGATGTCTGATGTCATATCGTTGGAATCTAATTAAGAAAGAAATTAAAGGTTAGTTGGACAGGAGAATCCACGAGTTCACGACGCAAGAGAACAAGTATCTGCGACTATCAAAAGAAGAGTGGTTAGACTACTACTTGTAAACAAAAATACATGAAATTTCTTCACATCTTTCCCTAATGAGCTATATGAGTGGATCACGAAGTTAGTAGATAGCCAAGGAAGGTGCAAGCTTGACAGTCTTATTGTGTGGATCCCAGAGTTGATGCGCAAATTGGAAGCATCAGAGGATAATATCGCACACACTGTTGATCATTGGCTTGATCGAATTATAGGAGGATTCATCACTGAGTTCACGATAGATACTTTAGTTAGTTATAGTGAGGCAGAGTGATGATTCCTCAAAGGACCACGAGGTAAGTACGTTAAATCTCTGAACACTTGGATTAAAATGCTACTATGTGAAAAGTGGATTATATGAATACATTGATGTTTGGGGCTACATGAAGTGCAATAATTTAGAGAAAAAAAGGTAGTGAAAAACTAGAAACTAGCCCCTTGATTTCACCTCCACGAGGGGATGAGGAAGAGCTTGTGAAGGTATCACCAAGAAATGTGATCAATTTGATAAGGCAGAGGATTCTGCGTGTTGGGTGTGGAGCCTGAGTATCTTTTGTATTCAAAGGTTTCGGCCAGATGTATACCCCGGGAAGATTGTACACCCCTCCACGCAGGGGGGTGTAGGGGGAACTTGTCCCCCCCGCAGGGGTTTGGGGGGGTCGATCCCCCCCGGCTGGGGGGTCTGGGGGCCAGTGGTCTGTCGGCGGTGGTTTGGGGGCAGGGCCTCCGAAGCTAAAAAAGGATGTAAAATTGCCTTGTAAAAGTCTAGTAATTTCTAGTCAATCCAGGCTGTTCATTAGGTGGATGATCTGCTGGTAGAAGTTATGCTTAATTTAGGGTTTTTTCCCTAGAAGGAAACCCCTCACTATATATGAGGGAATTGTATTACGTCTATGGAGATCTGTATTCTAAGTGAGGAAGAGAGAGGCGATTGAGAGCGAAGAGGGTGTTACAGTGGATCTGCTATAGGTTGTATTCTTTTAGTTTGTTGGATAATATAAAAGGAAGGACTAGTTGTTTCTCCATGGACATAGCCCAAACTGGGTGAACCACGTATATCTGTGTCTCTCTTGTTTTATGCATTTTCTGTGTTTATATTTCTTGCAATATTTATGTGTTCCATTGCTCTGTAATATATAATTTTCTAACAACTGGTATTAGAGCTGAAGGTCTATTTGGCTGATAAACTCACAGGAGAGAAGGGTTCTTGGTTCGAGTGGGAGAAATGGCAGAAGATGGTAGGTTTAGGTTTGAAAAATTCAATGGCCAAAACTACCAGTTATGGAAGATGCAAATGGGAGATTATCTGTATCAGAGAGATCTGTACCTACCATTGAGTGGAAAGACAAAGAAGCCGATGAGTATGACAAACATAGAATGGAATATTCTCGACAGAAAGGCACTTGGAACAATAAGGCTGTGCCTAGCGGCATTGATAGCATTTAATATTTCAAAGGAAATGACAATAGAGGGTTTAATGTCGACATTAGCCAAACTATATGAAAAATCCTTGGCCTCAAATAAGGTATTTCTTATGAAGTGTTTATCTAATATGAAGATGTTAGAGGGTGGATCTGGTGTAGACCATTTAAATGATTTTAATACAGTTACAAGTTAGTGTAGGGGTAAATTTTGATGATGAAGTTAGGGCTCTATTATTTCTGTGCTCATTTCCAGAAATTTGGAATGGTTTAGTTATGGCCATTAGTAACTCTGTCTCTGAATCTAGTACATTAAAGTTTGTTGATGTTGTCGGTGCAATCCTTAGCGAGGAAATGCGACAGAAAAGCTCTGGTGAGACATCCGGTAATGCTTTGATTGAAGAGACTAGGGGAAGAAAAATGGAAAGAGGAAAGAGCCCAAGATATCACAGTAAGTCAAGAAAAGGTAGATCCAAGTCAAGATCGGGGATAGTGTGCTGGAAATGTGGTAAGAAAGGACACCTGAAGAAAGCCTGCAAGGCTCAGAAGGGAAAAGAAGGAGATGCACAGCAAGAAACTAATCATGAAGTGAATGTAATAGGTGATGTGTTGCAAGATGCTTTGATTCTTTCATTAGAAAATATTATTGATACCTGGGTGGTAGATTCAGGGGCCTCATTCCATGCCACACTTGATAAGAAACATTTTCATGATTATGTTCAAGGATATTTTGGACAGGTTCGATTGGGTGATGATAAACCCTATAAAATCATTGGAATGGTACAATTTTCATAAAACAACAGATGGAATAATTGCTATTGAAGGAAGTAAGGCATGTTCCAGATCTGAAGAAAAATATGATTTCAACAGGGTAGTGGAGGTGAAGGTGCCGTAACTACTTTCACAAATAAAACCTAGAAGGTCACTAAAGGATCCCTGGTAATAGCGAAAGGAGGAAAGGTTGGTACATTGTATTTATGCAATGGTATTTCTAATTCTGTTAATGCTTTAAGCTCTACAGGAGAAGATACGACATTGTGGCATCATAGGCTCGGGCACATGAGTGAGAAGGGGATGCAGATTCTTCACTCAAGAAATTTGTTGCTAGGTTTGAAGCATGTTGATTTAAAATTTTGTGAGAACTGTGTTTATGGAAAACATAAGAGAGTCAGATTCCTTAGAGTTGGGAAAGAAAAGAAGAGAAAAAAATTAGAGCTTGTGCATACACATGTATGGGGACCTGGTCAGGTATCATCTCTTGGTGGCTCTTGTTATTGTGTTACTTTTATTGATGATGAAACCAGAAAAACCTGGATTTATCGTATTTGAAATAAATATGATGTATTTGATACTTTCAAGAAATGGAAAGATTTGGTTGAAAATGAGATAGGAAAAAAAAAAGCTTTGGTTGAAAATGAGATAGGAAAAAATTTGAAGTGTCTCAGATCAGATAATGGAGGTGAATATTGCAGCAAAGAGTTTGATAGGTATTGTTCAGAGAATGGAATTCGTAGAGAGAAGACAGTTCCAGGAACACCACAAGAAAATGGTGTGTCAGAAAGGATGAACAGGACAATCATGGAGTGTGCAAGGTGCATGAGATTGCATGCAGGATTGCCTTTACAATTTTGAGTAGATGATGTAGATACTACTGTTTATCTAATAAACATAGGGCCTTTAAGTTCCTTCGATGGTGGTATTCCAAAGGAGACAAGGACAGGTAAAAAGGTAAACTACTCTTTTTTAGAGACTTTTGGTTGTGAAGCCTTTGTCCACATTAACAAAGAAAATAGAACAAATCTTGAGGCAAAATCAAAGAAATGTACCTTTATTGGATATGGTGTTAAATATTTTGGTTATCACTTTTATGATTATGAAAAACATAAAATCATTAGGAGCAGAGATGTCATATTTAATGAAAAGGTTTTGTATAAGGATCAGTTGCAGGAAAAGAAATAGGAAAAAGAAAACAAAGAATACACAGTGCTTGATGAGATCACAGAAAAAGTGATGGTGCCTGAAAATCATAATGATCAACAGTTAGAACAACAACCACAACAGCAAAAGGCACTTCAAACACCTGAAAGTGGTGTTAGAAGATCTACTACGATGAGTATACCCCCTGAACGATACTCTCCTTCATTATATTATGTATTGTTGACTGATTCTGGTGAACCAGAATGTTATGAAGAAGCAGTGCAGGTAGAAACTAGGAAGAAGTGGGAGCAAGAATGAAAGAAGGTGACGGACTCCTTTATCACATAACCAGACTTGGGACTTTTAGGTCTGCAGGTTAAAACAACATTGCAGAATAAATGGGTTTACAAGTTGAAGGAAAAGTGGAGGAAAACAGAGGTACACAACAGATTTGGTGAAGGGTTTGCACAAAAGAAAGGTTATTGATTTTGATGAAATATTTTCTCCTGTGTTAAAATGACTTCAATCAGAACTATTTAAGTCTAGAGCAGTTGAAGATTTCATCTTGAGCATTAGATGTAAAGACAACCTTTCTCCATGGGGTTTGAAGGAAAGATATATATATGCAGCAACACAGGGATATGAGGTAAAAGGAGAAGAAACTAGTGTGCAGGTTGAAGAAGAGCTTGTATGGCTTAAAACAGGCTCCAAGTAGTGGTATCTAAAATTTGACAAGTTTATGTATGAACAAGGTTTTACTTAAGGTCACTCTGATCATTGTTTATCTCAAAAGGGCAAAATGATGGTAGCTATAGTATATTTGTTTTGTATGTTGATAGAGCTGTTGTAGTTCTAACATGCAGAAATAAATGTCTCAAAAGGAAATTAGCAAACTCATTTGCAATGAAGGATTTGGGTGCTGCAAAACAAATCCTTGGTATGAGAATAACTAGAGACAGGAAGAATCACAAATTAACATTTTCTCAAAGTGAGTACATAGAAAAGGTGTTGAAAAGGTTTAAAATGCAGAATGCAAAACCAGTTAGTATACCCTTTGCTAGTCATTTCAAACTTAGTAAGGAGATGTGCCCAAAGACCCAAGAAGACATGGATTATATGTCTAAAGTTCCATATGCATCAGCAGTTGGAAGCTTAATGTATGCAATGGTCTACACAAGGCCTGATATTGCACATGCAGTGGGAGTTGTATGCAGGTACATGAATAATCTAGAAAAGGACATTGGATTGTGGTGAAGTGGATTCTAAGGTATTTTAAAGGTACCACAAATCAAGAATTATGCTTTGGTGGTTCAAACATTGCTCTATAGGGATATGTTGATGTAGATATGGCAGGTGATAGAGATAATAGGAGGAGCACAACAGGGTATGTGTTTGCTGTAGGTGGAACAACTGTCAGTTGGATCTCAAAACTGCAACGTGTTGTTGCACTCTCAACAACAGAAGCAGAGTATGTTGCTATTACAAAGGCTAGTAAAGAAATGATTTGGTTAGAAAGGTTTCTGGATGAATTGGGTAAGAAGCAGGAGTTGGGCAGGTTATACAGTGACAGCCAGAGTGCCATACATCTTGCAAAGAACTATGCATTTCATTCCAAGACTAAACATATACAGCTCAAGTACCATTTCATACCGTCAATATTGGAAGATGGATAGTTGAAGCTGGAAAAGGTACACACTAGCCAGAATCCTGCAGATATGTTAACAAAAGGTGTAACTAGGGAGAAACTGAGAATCTGCTCAGTTTCAATTGGTCTTCAAGTATGATGAAGAATATGAGAAACAACCAGCTCCAAAGTGGAGTCATTGTTTAGCAAATGAAACAGTGGTGGAGTTGCTATAATAAGTCTCCAAGTGGGAGATTGTTGGGTGTGGAGCCTGATTATCTTCTGTATTCAAAGGTTTCAGCCAATGTATACCCCAGGAAGATTGTACACCCCTCCATGCGAGGGGGTGCGTGGGGGACTTGTCCTCCCCGGCTAGGGGGTCCAAGGGCCAGCAGTCCCCTTGCGGGGCTTCGGGGGCAGCGCCCTCGAAGCTAAAAACAAATGTAAAATTTCCTTGTAAAAAGTCTAGTAATTTCTAATCAATCTGGGCCGTTCATTAGGCGGATGATCTGACGGTAGAAGTTATGTTTAATTTATGGTTTTTTGCCCTAGAAGGCAACCCCTCACTATATATGAGGGAATTGTATTACGTCTATGGAGATCTGTATTCTGAGTGAGGAAGAGAGAGGAGATTGAGAGCGAAGAGGGTGTTACAACAGATCTGCTGTAGGTTGTATCTCTTTAGTTTGCTGGATAATATAAAAGGAAGGACTAGTTGTTTCTATGTGGACGCAGCCCAAACTGGGTGAACCACGTATATCTGTGTCTCTCTTGTTTTATGAGTTTTCTATGTTTATATTTCTGCAATTGATATTTTATGTGTTCCAATGCTCTGTAATATATAATTTTCTAACACCGCATATACCACCTCCACCCACACCACCACTAGCTTCACCGCCTTCACCCCCATCTTCACCCATACCACCTCCGCCACCACCACGAGTCAATTTGGCAAGCATGATAAAGTTACCGGTGTTCAAGGGAGTAGGAAATGAAGATCCAGACTAGTTTTGGTTCGTGATAAAAGCTTTATGGGAAGCGCAGGGAGTTACAGATGACACTATAAAGAAGGCACTACTGGTCAGTGCTCTGCAAGATCGTGCGTTGACTTGGTATATTAAGCATTCTAATGAAAATCCGAATGCAGGGATCGTGGACATCCAAATTGTGCTGAACAGAGAATTTAGCATGCCGAAGTCAAAGGCACAGTCGATCATTGGGTTCAAGGAGATCATGATGCTACCATGTGAGACCCTATGGGAATTAGATCAGAGACTGAAGTGCACAATTTGCGAAGCTAATATGACTTTGACGGATGGACAACATCGTGAATGGTTTGTAGCATTGCTAACGCCGCATTTAAGGAACGCGCTGTCACAACAGAGGTTAAAAACTTGGGCAGAGGCCTTGGAGATTGTAATGAGGCTGCATGAGACATTGATACAGGATCCTAACCTGGGAGTTCAGTAGATCCACGTGCAATTGAAAAACTTATGCCTTGAGATGCAGAGTCTGAAACAGGACAGGATTGTTCACCTAGAAGTGCACAAAGAGGTATGGTGTGTTAAATGTAAGGGTCGGGGTCATGACAAGGACCACTACCAAGTGTTCGCAAATTACCTCACTGGAGGAGGACTGATGCCGTTAAGACCAAAGGCCCAAGCATGACCTATAATGGTGCCTACATTGTGGTGCGCGATTTGTCAAATAGGAGGAAAGCATGCTATAGACAACTGCCATTTGTTGCAGAAGTACACGTAGAGTTTGTAACAATTGTTCTATAATTTCTGTAGATCAGTGGGACATGATGAGTGCACCTATAGAAGCTATGAGTTGACGATGGATAAGCCTCCCACCTACAGAGTTCAGGCCAAAACACGGCCCCTTGACCAGAACACATGAGTGGTGCGAACTAGATTTCAGGGGCGTGGACGAGGCCGAGGTGGAGGAGGACTTGGAAGACGTCGCGAACAACTAATATCCTACAATTTTGGGGGGCGAGGGCATTATGCCTATGATTGTATGAATCCAATGCATCCATCATGCTTGTATTGTGCCTTATTTGATCATGAGATAGAGGATTGTCCCACACTGATAGCGATGCTGCATGACAAGGGAGCGCTCCAACCTCCCTCGACTCGGAACTTGCAAATGATGATGTTTGAGCCGTGCGAGGAAGACCCCAACGTGAACATTGTGCTCCGAAGTCGAATTATGACAGGGGATGATAAAGGAAAGCAGTCGAAAGATAGTACTTGGGTTCGCAGGGCTCCGACGAAAGAACCAGAGTTTGATTTGGAGCGTTCTAAGGAAACCTTCATGGAAGCTAGGAAGAGCTTCACTGATGCCTCCACTTCAGGAAGCAAAGACAGACCGGAGCTAGAAATGGACCCATTAATGCTCATGACGTTCCTAGAAACATGCCTAAAGCTACTGCGCGACAGCAAGGCTATAAAGGGATTGCAGGAACTCATAAATAGATGCACTGGGACCGTGCTAGGAGAACTCGCGTAGTCCGAAAGATTAGAAAGCATGCAACGAGGATGGGAAGAGAGATGAGGTTGACTGTGCAGATTGGAGAATATGAGATGGACCAAGTGATTCTAGATTTAGGATCGGACATGAACATTCTACCGAAGCAGACATGGGAGCACATGGGAAGGCCTATGCTACAATGGTCTCCTATCTAGCTGCAAATGGTGAACCAACAATAGATCATACCTATGGGGAGATTGCAGGGAATCACCGTGGATATTGAGGGGTAAGTGTGCTAGTAGACTTGGAAGTGATAGATATTTTTTATGACAGCAATCCCTATCCCGTGCTATTAGGAATTGATTGGGCCACTAACAAAAATGGGGTGATAAATCTGAAGAAGTTCAAGATGATAATTGAGAAAAATTCTCTACGTGTAGTCATACCTTTGGACCCTGCAGAAGGATTGCGCTACACGGAGCCAATGTGCGACTATTAAAGCGACGACGACTTGGACTGCATCTACAAGTTAACCGTGCGAGAGCAAGACTGGGTATATCCCACCATTGATGGACGAATCTTGTGGGAGTGTGAAAGCTCCTGTACATCGGATTCTGATGAGGAGATAGAGCGATGGAAAAACTGGTTACATAAGGTAACCACGTTGAACTGCAACATGATGACAAGATTGCTGCACTGTATATCAATGAAAGTAAGGGATCTGCTTACTTATGATGGGTTAAGTGAGTTAGATGCTTTCTTAAACATATTTGAAAGAGAGGTACTAGAACAACAACAGTTCGAGGCGTTGAAATGGGTACTACGTGCTACGCCTGTGAGGTGGTGTGGTACACACCAAGGGAGCTTTGAGGACTAGCGTGAATGTAGGAGAATGATGTGCATGCATTTTGGGAAGCCTCAGATGCAACTAGCAAGAAAGAATGATGGACAGGATGATCCGCGCACTCATATGTCCAGTGGGTATAGGCATATGGTAAACAACCTATGCGGATGCACATGGACTTCGTGTTCGGGAACACGGTTAATAAGCAGGTGTTGGCAAGGTAATTGCATGAATGGTCCCTCCAGTTGGGATGATGGATTCTGGAAATAATGCGTGTGCAAAAGGTTACCCATGCAGAAGCCTTTAATGAAGTGTGTGAAGCACTGAACATGGTATATAATGTGCAACAGAGTGATTAGGACCTGCGCATACCAGCAGTTCTATGGGATTATAGGACAACATGCAAGAAATTGACAAGGAAGATGCCTTCTACGTTGGCCTATGGAAGAAGGAATAGCACAGTTGAAGGAAGAAGAACACTTGGGACCTGAAGAAGAAATCTGACAGGGTGATCTTAGCCTCCAAGAACTCATGAAAGAAAGAGTGTGTTTATGTGAGAAAAGTGCTTTGGTAGAAATCGAAGTCAAGAAGCTTGAGGAAGAAATTTGGGGAAACCACTAGGAGTTGATCAGCTTGATGCCTTGGATTGGGTTGTATATTACTAAAGGGATTACCCATGATGGCGCGATGTAGATGGTGAAGTGTGCGACGCTGACAGTAAAAACAAAATGCATATTTGTTCCAGGAAAAGTGATGGATGACCGATTGGAACCCTATACAGGTGGCGCGACCACTTGACTAGCTGTGGGAAGTCTAGTCTTAGCACTCCAGGTAATTGAAAGGAGGTGCGGGACTATAAACTACTCTACCCAAGAGTTGCGTGATGTTGGGGTTGCACACAGGAGCAAAGTGTCACAAGGTCTATGCTTGCGCAATGGGGGGCTGCGCTGCCGCATGGGTTGGCTGGAAAGTGACCATTGTACTCACTATTCACAATGTGATTCTTAACTTGAGACCAAATGGAGTGGGTGGTAGGCATTTAAGACGAGATTTATGGGTAAGATTTGGGAAAATATACTACCAAGGGAGTAGTAATGGACTAGATTTGGGTGGAACGATCGAATTCAAATTCAAAAGGCGCTATAAAATACAAAGCGATGCCCAACAAAAAACACTTGGTCATTTGCAAATTGAGTTGTCAAGCACCCTGGTTATTCTCAACCGAGACCTGTTTGTCTTGTGGATGGTGTTGGTTGAGCCCCTGATTGAATGGTTAAGAAATTTCTAGACGAACAAGATGACAGCATCTGAGGAAGCCAGGGAAATCGCAGAGATGACCACTGAAGAAGCCGCGCAGGCCATGACCATAAAAGATGCCCTTGAGAGCGTCGGGATTGTTGCTAAAATCCCTAAATCACTGCTCATGCTGAGCCCAAAGAAACATAAACAACAAATGATTTCGGTGTGTGTGTCCCCTCGAAACCCACTATGAACTAGATTAACAATGGAGGAAGAAGGGAAAGCAGTTAACCTAGAAATTGATGAGGAGGAAGAAGACCTTGAGGATCTCATAATTGAGGAGGACAAGGACGAGGGCATGCAGGAAGAAATCAAGCCTGCACACCCTCCAACAAAGCTGCTTGCATATGTCCCCCATGGAAGGGGAAGGAAAAGGTGCCCAAGGACCTCAATGAGAGCAAGAGCTCTCTGCAGACTCCACTCCTCTCGGATGATATCATTTTTGAAGGAACACACCTGGGACGGGTGTAGAATTTGAAGTTCAAATATTGGGATCTCACTGACCACGAGAAATTCCCTCACTTGACAATCACGCAGCTCATGAAGCCGAAGCAGAACACCGTGGTGGGAGTTATAGAATTGGAGCTACACAAGTGGTTACGTGGAGTCGAAAAGGCAAGGTTGTTGAACCTGCTCTAGGTGCCACATTACCATTGTGCCCCAATGACTATCTTCGTCATCAGGTAGCTGCTCTGCCTTGTGCATGGTGGGTGTTTGTGGCTGGAGGAACGCATCCCCATCACGTACCACCTAATCCATCGAATTACCTAGCTCCCGTGTAAAGGAGAGGACCCCCCAAACATTTCGGAGGGTAAGAGCAGTGGTTTGGCTATCGCGGAGGCCATGAAAAAGAAATACAAGATGGATAAGAAAAAGAGGGGCTATGCGATCTCCAGTATCAACAACAAAACATTTAGAGTGGCGACTCAAATGCTAGCGGGTAAGGTCATGTGGAAATTTTGCGCGGATGAGGTGCCCGCGCTGGTGGTGGCACTTGCTGAAAAATGCATGGAAGGGGTCCAGTTTAATTGGTCCAAATTCTTGTGCAAGGTGTTCTTGGAGAATTGCCATGAGGCATAGGAACAAGGAAAAACTTTCCACTATGAATGGCTTCTGCTGTCCATAGTGCTAGTGGTGGGAATTGCCGAAGGATAGCTAGTTCCCCACAAAGGATCTCCTGGAGGCCACGAAGTACTATTCACTGTGGGCCACTAAGGATGTGAACTGGATTCGTGACAGTAAAATATTCTAGGTGTTCATGGAGATGAACATTAGAATGGGGATTAATCACAAGCCACAGTTATCACCCACTGTTTACAACAGCCAGTAAAGTTTTGCAGAGTTTAAAGCGGACTTTCATCACATCTACCTCAGGTCGCACAAGGAACCTGCAAAGAAGTGGAAAAAATTGCCTTATATAGCCACAAATGATGTGATTTTCGACATACTTGAGATGTGGCCACTGTAGTGGCGCGCTTCAGACATCTCTACGCTCAAAACGTCTGCTGTACAGAAAAATAAGGAGGAGGCAAAAATACTTGTGGCACAGTTGGTAGAAAAGAGAGGAAAAGAAGCAGTAGCAACAATGGCGCAGGAGTTGCGAGACGCTGCGCAGACAACAACAGAATAGAAAAAGGCCACATCAACAACATAGAAGGTAGCAGAGAAGGAGCGCGAGGGCAAAAAGTCGCCTTCACCTGAGAAGGTGCAAGAAACAAAGATAGAGGTAGAAAAGGGAGGCATGGACCCCCAAGTAACATTAACACAATTGAAGCACCAGCACCTGAGTGAGCAGATGGGGCCACGCAAGAAGGTAAAAGCGTCTAAGCTGTCTATTGACCCGATCACCCTTACTGAGGGGGATCTACATGATATAGGTGGGACAGCGCGTGATGACACCATAGAAGCCCTCCAGAACTTTGTGGAGGAGAATTAGATTGTGTTGGGGGCCCTCCAAGCGTATATTCAGGAGTTGCAAGTGCACTCTCCTCAGGCTAGTACTCTCTTGACCAGCCTCGCAGTAGGGACAGCTGCAGCCGAGGCAATGCTTCCTGCTTGTACGACCAACACAATAGTGCCGCTAGAAGGGGCACTGGTTATAGTAAATGAGGCTGACAGGCATATGGTCAGTACATTGAAAGGTATAGGGATCAACATGGCTATGCTCCCTTGGGAGATACACTATGTTCTGTAGGATGGGATTACTGCAGAACTTCGGGTTAGGGAGAGTCACGCGTTGTAGGTGCTGAGAGAGCAGAAGGTCAACATGGAGCACTTGAGCTTGTAGTGTGATGAGGTCGTGTCTCAGAATAGGCAGATGGTGTAGGTACTTGAAGAAGCCTACCAGATGGTCCCTGAGCTGACCATCTCAGCAAAAGCACCAGCAGAGGCACTCATCCAGAGATTAGTAGCAGGGGTGCATGAGGTGTGAGAAGAAATGGCTAAGGTTCAACTAGAATTGAACCTTTAGATAACAGAGCTGCAGTTGAAGGCACAACCTTGAACTCCTCCAGAGGTAAGGGAACAACGTGCCAACGCCATTACATTGGGGCTGGAGAAGATTAGCAGTGCAGTAAGGGACTACACCAGAATGTTGGAAGAATCATTCGAGGTCTTCACAAATCTGCAGGAGGACACGAACATACAACGCTTAGAAACAAAGGTACGTGAGCTACAATAGTAGTACGATAACATCAAAGGGACCGTGCAGATGGTGGCCCTCACTTAGAGGCTCATGCGAATGCAACAGGCCAAAGCGCTTAAAGAGCAAGTAGACGCAACACGACACAAAGAAGCAGTTTTGAAGGCGTGTGTTCAGCCTTGGATCGATAAGGCATTCGTATTCATAGCAACAATTGAAGGAAAGCTCGCGTAGATGTAGGGGACACAGGAATAGATGCAGGGGAGAAGTTCTGACATGTAGTCTTGGAACAATGTGTACAAGAGATACAACAGGTAGCCACTCAGTGTCCTACCAATGTTGCAATAGTCCAAGCAGAGTTGGGAGGTCTCCGTTCAAAGATCTCTGCACTGACAGAGTGACTTGAGGGCAAGTCAAGATGTTTGTGTTGGGGGCCTATTGGGCGAGGGATCCCCCGAGGGCAAGTTTTGGGGCTTGAAGCCCAAGTTTTGACTAAGTACATTGTAAAGACTCTGTGATTTTTGGGCACAGAGCGTGAAGTTGTAATAGAGTCATAGGGTTGTCTGCCCTTACTTTTGTAAATGTAGTGTCGGTTTGAGATATCTACCCATGGTCTGTGGACCATGGGATTGTATAAATAGAGTAAGGCTCTAAGTGTAAAGGGACATCATCGAAGTATAGAAAGAAATCCCATGAAGCAGTGAGTCGAAGTATAGAGTTGGGTCGTTGGGTCATAGAGTAAAAGGAGGATCTACAGCTGAGTGTGGAGAGGCCTACTAGTCCACAGCTGAGTGCACAAACCCCTGTCGCTGAGTGCACAGGGTAGGTTAGGTCTGTAACCATTGGAAGAATTAATAAAGATAAGTTTTACCATATTTATGTGTATCTTTTCCTGTTTTATGCATTGAAGTATATTGGGTATGAATTGCAAGTTTACTGTTTATTTACTGCGCGAACTTATATAAATGTGCTGAATAAGTAAATATATTATAAGGTATCTATTTACGTGAAGATAACTAATTGTTATAAGAAGATAAGTAAGATCCACGACGTGACTTGGGCAGATAGCACAGATTGCTACTCCAGTAGCATGAAATCCCCACAGCCCCTGGTTAGGGTTGCACAAAGGCAAATATAATAGGGCGTGAAGGCCTCACAGGTCAGGGAAGTGTGCGAAGTAACCTGTGCGAAGGTATTCCTAGTTGGACTAAATCAAACCCTCAAACATCTCAAGGGTGTAGAAACTTGGTTCCAAAATCCCCCCATACTGCTTTGGGTGAGACCTCAGTTCGCACTCCATGGACTATTGCCAAAAGGTCCAGTAGTACAGGGAGTTGTTTGGCTAATTAACTCGGAACCTAGGTCAGGCCCCAGCAAGCCAACATGTTGGAAAGATAGTAAATGGTTTCTCGTGTGGGCGAAAGGCTGGAAGCCACAACTTACCCAAAGCACGTGATTCCACTCAATAGGTGACACGTAGTAGGGAAAAACTACTTTTGTCGTGCGCCCTTGATTTGATATCGGTCGTGCATAAATTTTTGCGAGATTAAGTGATGTTCATTGGATCGAGCGGGGTCACGTCAATGGTGGAGATCATCTGGGCTAGTTGGCCAGTGGACGATGCGACAACTCTTGGATGGATGGTATAGATCGACGGTTGAGAGTTAACCTAATTGCAAGCTCTATGGAGGATTATCCCTAACCACCGGGATTATACTGCACATATATGCACCCAACAATTATGCTAACGGCTACCTCTGACGGTCAGCTTGGAGGAGTGGCTAAAATTTTGTGGATATGCTAAGTTTAGCTGGAGTCAGGTGCAGTTGCTAATATTGGTGGAGATATCACATAAAAGCACTCAAAGAGCAGTTTTAAAATAGAGGAGAGAAGGCAGAGTCCAGAGAAGACAGAAGCAGAGCCCGAGATATAGAGGTAGAGCTCGAGAGACAGAGAAATTCAGAGAGAGTGGAACAAGAGGTTTGCTAGGCTAATTAGAGCCTTCTGAAGCTGATGGGATAGTCCATAGAAATTGAGGAAGTCATCTTCATGGAGAATTTCATCTAGGAAGATTGATTTGGAGCTCCTAAGCCACTAGAGGTTGGAGGAAGTTGTAGGAGCTACCAATACTTATTCTCAGTGATCCAATAGTCAATTCTGACTGTAAAGGACCTTCTAAATCCATTGCAGGGATTTGTAGAAGCATTTGGGGACTCCTAAGGGCCAATAAGCTACAAGTAAGTTTCAAACAACAAATGATTAAATGATTAATTTGTTGTAAGTGTCTGATATGTGCTGGAGAGAGAAGAAGAAGTTCCAGAGATAGTTGAAGAATTCTGAGGGAGTTAGTGCCATCAAGAAGCTCAAGACAACCCAGACCACTGATTGAAGCAATCAAGTCCAAGGAAGCTTAGATCTGTTTGTAGAGTAAGGACATATAGGGGCATATATGGTATTCTAAGCCCATTGGTTTAGTTTAGTAACATTTGGAGTTAAGTGTGGAACTTGTAAAGGAAGCTTTACCATAATCCCAAAGAGCCAAGTCAAGTTGACAAGAGCTCAAGGAGACATAGCCCATGATATTAGGGTGAACTCCTAGATTAAATATGTTGTTATGTGTGTGTTGCTCATTTGCTGCATTATGTTATTGTTATATGTGTTTTATATTAGCAGAAACACTTAAAGCACTAAAACAATTAAAAACAAACGAAGACATACACCTGTTTCAAGTACTTAATTATGCAATTGTCAACATAATCTAGATAATATATCTGTTAAGATTTGAAGTGGGAGGTTCTTGTAAGTATAACAAGATGTTAAATCCTCATTTCAGATCAAGTGGTATCAGATCTAGTTGCTTGATTAACAGAGCATGATTTCTTGATTGACAGAGCAATAGGATGCCTGATAGATATAGCAATAGATTGCTTGTTTGACTTGATAGGTTTTTAATTAGTACAAAGGATTTGACTGTTTGATTGTTTGTAAACTGAATATTGTTTAAGTTTTCAAAGGTGAAGGGAAAGCTACAGATAGCTAAGTCTAGGAGAGGACAAGAAGGAAGAAGGGCTGAAGGCATTCTCCTTACCCTAAGGACCTCAAGGCAATCCTTGAAACACAAGAAGGTTTTTTTGCAAAAGGCTGCTTGAATAAGCTCTTTGTGAATTTTGTTGAAGTTCTTTTGTTCATTTCTATAATGACAACTTTTGCATGTGAGTTCTCCTCCTTCACAAGATTCTTTGATGAAGCCTTGAAGCAAGACTTGTTCATCATGTTGGATATGAAGCAGACATCCTCAAAAGCACAACGAAAATTGGAGGAGACAGCATGTGGAGCACCCCTCCTCACAGGTATGTAACTGATAACATCTCAATTAATAACAAGGCCAATATAGATAGGTTGGTAGTTAATAATCCAAATATTAATAATAAGTTAGATAAGATGAATAGAGAGAGCAGTTATAAAAGCACTATTCAGAATTATAAGATAGATAACTATAGAATAAAAACTAACACTATAATTGAAAACTTGGATTCTATAACTATGAACAAGAAAGTGGTTAATATCTCCTCTTATGATCTAAAAAAGGAAGAAGCAGAGGTCCTTAACAAAGGTCTAAATTTCGCCTTGGCCCCTAACAAAATCCCCAATGAAGAAATCATTTGCAGTTTAGAAGATGGAATCAAGACGCTTAAAGATGAAGATAAAGAACTCATTAGACAAGAGTGTGCCGTTATCCTAAGAAAAGCCAAACCTCCTAAAAGAAACCTAAACCTTGAGCAACTAAAAGCCATAAAAAGTCTTAGAAATAATAATGACATTGTAATTCTGAAGGCTGACAAAGGCGGCGCCACTGTCATAATGAATTATGAGGATTATGTTAACAAAATGAAAGACCACTTATATAATAGTGGTAGCTACAAGAAATTAGAGAAAAACCCCATCTCCAAAATCACGAACCTGGTAAAGAAAGCCATTAAAGAAACCAATCTAGACGATAAACTTAAAAAGCGACTGACCCTTAATAGTGAAATCACACCTCGTATTTATGGAGCCCCTAAAATACATAAAAAAGAAGTCCCCTTACGACCTATAGTCAACACTATAGGGTCACCCACCTATGAGTTAGCAAAATATGTCGCTAGCATTTTATCCCCGCTAGTTGGCAAGGATAGCTCTTACATTAAAGATTCCAATCAATTTGTCAAATTCATTAAAAATACTAAATTATATCCCGGAGATAAAATCGTTAGTTTTGGCGTAGTCCAGCTCTTCACCAAAATCCCCCTAGATGAAGCGATTCAAGTGGTTAAAGAAGTGGCAGACCCCCAAACTGCAAAATTAGCTGAAATTCGTCTTCCCTCCACCTTCTTCTCCTTCCAAGGTGAAATATTTGAACAAACTTTGGGTGTTTCTATGGGATCACCTCTTTCACCGATCGTAGCAAATCTCTTCATGGAAAAATTCGAGAAGAAGGCTCTGGATACATACCCATTAAAACCTAAATCTTGGGTTAGGTTTGTGGATGACACCAGTGTCAATTGGCCTCATGTTGATAATGAACTTAATAAGTTTTTGAACCATCTTAATAGCATATCTGAAGACATCAAATTTACAATGGAGATAGAAGAGTATAATTGCATACCATTCTTTGACATTCTCCTCATAAGAAGAAATGATGGTTCCATAGGTCATAAAGTATTTAGAAAGAAAGCTCATACCGATAACTACCTACATGTTGATTCACACCACCACCCAACTCAAAAGATGGGGGTACTGTAGACCCTCTTCACTAGAGCTTGTATAATCTCAGATGAAAACCATACTGAAGAGGAGATTACTTACCTAAAAAGAACATTTGCCAACTTAGGATACAACAATAAAAGCATATTCAAAGCCATTCAAAAGGCCAAATCTGAAAATAATAAAAACAAGGCAAAAGACCCCTTGACTTCTAATGCCTACCTTCCACACATTCAAGGAGTCACTGACAAGATAGCTAAAATCCTCAAAAAGAAAGATATAAAGATTGCATTCAAACCCAGGTCAACCATCAAACAAAGAATGAGATCAGTAAAGGACAACCAAGAACAGCTTCAACAGAAAGGGGTGTATATCATCAATTGCTCATGTGGGGAACAATATATAGGGGAAACGGGTAGGTCTATGAGGATTAGGCTCAAAGAGCATAGTGCAGATATCCATAATGAAAGAACCCACTCTTCAGCCTTGGCTGAGCATGTAGGTAAAACTAATCACCATATATGCCTTGAAGACGCTAAAGTCATTTCTAATGAAGATCACCATTTCAAGCAGAAAGTTAGAGAAGCTATTGAAATCATAAAACACCCGTGCAACCTTAATAGGGATGGAGGCTTGGAAATTAGCAAAAAATGGAACTCTTTGCTCACCCCCCACGAATAATTCATCTCTCCCTTCCTTCTCCTTCTCCCTCTCCCTTCCTTATCTTGGTTGTTCCTCTCTTAGTCAAGAGATTCCTATAGAACCATAAGAGTTTTGGCCTTTTAGCTCTTCTTTAATCAAGGATAAATCCTCTTGATGCCTAATCAATTATCCTTTAACTTAATCTCTTAAGAACTCCAAATAATATTACCTTTAATTAAAATATATTAATTGAATAAGCAGCATAAAACTATTCCCACTTTTTAATTTTAATCATACATAGATAATAATAAAAAACCTTATCAACATTAAGAACATAAACATATAACATAAGTTCTCTAAAATACTTGAAACTAGGTTAAATATAGAACTTAGTAACTAATTTAATCAATTAATAAAATAACATATAACTAATTTCTCTATTTAATTTTAATAAATTAGCAACATAATAAATTAATAATGTAAATCAATGAATAAACATAATAAATTAGCAGCATAATAAACTTAGTATATAAATAATTTATAAATCAATAGAATTAATAAATTAATAATAGAACTTAGTAACTAATTTAATCAATTAATTAAATAACATATAACTAATTTCTCAATTTAATTTTAATAAAGTAGCAACATAATAAACTTAGTATATAAATAATAATATAAACCTCTAAAAATTAATTATCGCAAGACATTAGAAATTATAAATAAATAACATAATATAATGGTACTTATTAGAATAAAACTTATTGATTAATTCAATCAATTAAATAAAATATCATATAACTCATCCCACATTTCTATTTAATTAATAAATTAACAATATGATAAACTTATTATATCAATAATATTATAGACCTATTATAAATTAATTACAAATTAATTACACAATAATGAGGAATTATAAATAGATTACATATTATAATAGAACTTATTAATTAATTTAATCAAATAACATATAACTAATCTCACAATTTAATTTTAGATTAATTAATGAGTAAAATAACAAACTTATTATATCAATAATAATATAAACCTAAATAATAAATTAATTACACTTAATCATTAACATGAGAAATCATAAATAAAGAATTATCATAAAATAACAAGTAAAAATTATAAGATAATTAGTAAGAATAATAATAAGGAGAAGTAATAGTAATATATTCAGCAAACAAAATATGATATTAATTTAGAAATTAACTAAAATAATGGTAAATAATAATATTAAACAGTCATATGGTCGGCCAAACAATCTTTACAGCAATCCTATTACATATTTATCACAAACCCTTTTTCTTTTCTTTTCTCTGTAAATTTGTCCTAATGATGAGTCTTGGTCTAGAGTCGAAACATCGACAAATGTAAAGATGAACACTGTGGAAAATCCGAATTCCTCTCAGAAACCACACCACAGTAATCTACAATCCAAAAAATGTTGGATATGGTTAGGGAAATGTATGAGGATGAAAGGAAGAGCACCAAACTTCGAGAGCAATTGAATTCCATGAAGGAAGAGAAGTAGTTGCTTTATGACAAATTACAGGAAATGGAGAGTCAACTTCATATTGCAAATATGAACCTAGAAAGGATGCATGATATGGAGACACAACTCCCTTTTTCCAAAGAAGCCTTCGTCAAGTATCAGCTTGAATAAGAGGTAAACAATCCTAGTTTGTCTTCAATTTCCTCTTATAATGTTTATGTTGGTTCTTTCGAAAAATATACAAGAGGCATAGGGTCCAAGTTGATGTCAAAAATGGGCTATGAAGGAAAAGGATTGGGCAAACATGCATAGGGAATTGTTGAGCCAATAATGGTTGAGGAAAGGCCTAAGTAATTGGGTCTTGGCTATGGACAGTCTTATGCAGAAAGTTCTAAAGCAGCCATGAAGACAAGTGAAACAATTCCTAGAAGGATTTTCATTTCAGGTTCTCTACCTCAAGTTTGTAAAGATTGTATTCTTGGGGATTGCAATAATTTGAAACACACTTTGCAAGAAGAAGGTGTTCATAAACACGAATTTGAACAAGAGAGTTGTGAAATCTCTAAAAGCATTGAAGAGATTGATGGTGTTCCAAAGGGAGCCACTCCTTCATTTGATTCACCTCCTCATGAAGGTAACAAAGGTGAAAGAGAAAGGTATAAATCTGATTTCAATCATATTTCTTTTGATTATGTAAAGCATGATAAATTTCCACATAAGCATTGGAAAAAGATTGCATGTTCCTTTTGTGGTTTGGATAACCATAGTGTTTTTAGACATTGGAAGAGAATGGCCAGATATAGGAAACTTTTGAAGAAAAGGAGGCAAGAAACCAAAGGTCCATTGGACAAGGCAAATCGTATTGTCAAGAAGATGCACATGTGTTGCACTTACTGCCATAAGCAAGGACATATTGCTGCAAAGTGTTGGACTTTGAATCCAACAATGCTTCCACGAAATTTGAAGAAGGTGGAAAGAGAAAATGGCAAGAATGGAAAGGAAGTTTCCATAATTGATGTGTTGCAGGATGATTCACATGTTGATGTTAATGTGTACACAAAGGAAGCACCTTAGATGTGGATTGGTAAGAAATGGTTAGAGTTATTATCCAATTAAGGTTGCATGCATTTTGATTTTATGCATTTCTTTGCTAATGGAATGCAAGTTGCAGGGTTTTACCAAAAAGGTGAAGGGAAAAAGTTGAGTATGAGACTCGCTTTATTGCAACAAAATTATATTCATTTCAGCTTTGTAAGTACATGTACATATGATCCAGGATTTGGTACTATTGATTGTGCTTAAGAGAAAGTTGAAGAATGGAATACATACATGAGAATAGTATGTATGAACACAGGGATGTTGATGATTTCCTTGTATTTGAACATGTATATGTAATTGAATTGATGGTTGATTGCTTTGTTTAAACATGCATGTAATGTCATATTGAATTGGAAAAAGTTGATTTTGTCTCCAAGATTGAAAAAAGAGATAATGATGAAGTGTTTCACAAGAGGTGGAATTCTTTCTACTTTGAGAAAGAATCATTAAGTTCTTTTTGTACATGCTTGACTTGAAAAGTCAGTTCTTTGAAAAGGCGTATTTTTGTCGGCTTGTTATTCAGTCAATCATTTGTAAAGACATGATGATGATTCACATGATGTGAAATTGGTTTCTTTTGATGAAGCAAGAGTTTATGTCATCAAGTTGTCTTTCTTGTATTATGTTGTTTTTGACAAATTGTTAGAAGAACGTTCATTTGAGACATCTTGGATCAATGATTAAGGAAGCGATGTTCAACTACCTTCTATAAGCTTCTTAACAAAAATTCTAAAGGAAAACCATTCTTAACAGGAGGACAAGTGCATTCAAGAAGGAATGTGTTGACTACCTTTGAGTTTTGGTTCAAAGGCACTAGCTTTACAAGGCAAGTGTATGGAGGCTGAAAGAAGAGGGTGTGGTACTCTCATCTAATGTACAAATCAATATATCAGTCTTTTGGGGTCCAAAAGATTCTCAATGGCGAGGAGTGATCAGATCTTGATCAATGACCTTAACCACATTTAAGAATAAGGTTGTAAACAATGTACATGTGGTTGCAGTTCACATGGCCACCAATTAAAAGGTTAAACGGTTAATATTAGCTTTTAACGTGAATTAGCGTTAAAAAGGTTAATATTTGCTTTAAGCACTAAAACCTTTATTAAGTGCCTTTTTCTTTAAAAATGAATTAAGCACATGGGTGGCCTTGGAAAGATAGTAAATGGTTTCTCGCATGGGCGAAAGGCTGGAAGCAGTAATTTACCCAAAGCACGTGATTCCACTTAGCAGGTGACACGTAGGAGTGAAAAACTACTTTTCTCACGTGCCCTCGATTTGATATCGGTTGTGCAGAAATATGTGCGAGATTTCACAATGTCCGTTGGATCGAGCGGGGTCACATCAACAGTGGAGATCGTCCGGGATAGTTGGCCAGTGGATGACATGAAAACCATTCGATGGAGGGGATAGATCGATGATTGAGAGTTAACTTGATCGCAAGCTCTATGGAGGATTATCCTTAACCGTCGGGATTATATTGCACATATGTGCGCCCAATAGTTATGCTAACAGCTACCTCCGACGGTCAGCCTAGAGGAGTGGCTAAATTTTAGCGGATATGCTAAGTTTAGTTGGAGTTAGGTGCAGTCACCAATATTGGTGGAGATGTCGCATAAAAGCACTCAAAGAGTAGTTTTAAAATAGAGGATAGAAGGCTGAGTCCAAAGAAGACAGAGGTAGAGCCCGAGAAATAGAGAAACTTACAGAGAGTGGAACAAGAGGCTCGCTAGGCTAATTAGAGCCTTTTGAAGCTGATGGGATAGTCCATAGAAACTGAGGAAGTCATATTCATGGAGAATTTCATCTAGGAAGATTGATTTGGAGCTCCTAAGCCACTAGATGTTGGAGGAAGTTGTAGGAGCTACCAGTACTCATTCTTAGTTATCCAATAGTCAATTCTGACTATAAAGGACCTTCTGAATTCATTGCAAGGATTTGTGGAAGCATTTGTGGACTTCTAAGGGCCAAGAAGCTACAGGGAAGTTTCATACAACAAATTATCAAATGATCAATCTGTAGTAAGTGTCTGATATGTGCTGGAGACAGAAGAAGAAATTCCAGAGATAGTTGAAGAATTCAAAGGGAGTTAGTGCCATCAAGAAGCTCAAGACAACTCAGAGCATTGATTGAAGGAATCAAGTCCAAGGAAGCTTAGATTTGTTTGTAGAGTAAGGACAACCAGGGATATAGATGGTATTCTAAGCCCATTGGTTTAGTTCAGTAACCTTTGGTGTTAAGTGTGGAACTTGTAAAAAAAGCTTTACCATAATCCCAAAGAGCCAATTCAAGTTGACAAAAGCTCAAGGAGATGTAGCCCATGATATTAGGGTGAACTCCTAGATTAAATCTGCTGTTATGTGTGTGTTTCTCATTTTCTACATTATGTTACTGTTATATGTGTTTTATATCAGTAGAAACACTTAAAGCACTAAAATAGTTAAAAACAAACAAAGACATACACTTGTTTCAACTACTTAATTCCGCAATTGTCAACATAAGCTAGATCATATATTTGTTAAGCTTTGAAGTGGGAGGTTCTTATAAGTATAACAAGATGTTAAACCCTCATTTCAGATCATCCGTGGACCATGGGATTGTATAAAAAGGAGGTCGTAGAGGAGTCTATGGAGTCAGTTTAGTAGAGTAGATAGAGAGAGAGTCATTGATGAGTTTGTAAGGAGCTAAGAGCGAGAGTCTTAGCGTAGGAAGAAGGCTCTGAAACTAAGTGCGTAGAGGCCTAGGGTAGAAGTCCGCAACTGAGTGCGCGGACCCCTATAGCTTTGTGAGCAGGGTAGTCAAAGTCTGTACTAAAAATCTGGATCATCAATAAAGAAGAGTATTTTGAAATTACTGTGTATTTTACTTCTTTCAATTACATGCGAATATGTTATGTTAAGCACTAGGTTTATGTGCAAATATATATGTTTTCCTCTATTATATGAATGCAAGTAGATATATATGTTTACGCAAAGATAATATAAATTGCATGATAAAATTGGTGAACACTTAAGATAATTCAGAGAACTATACAACAAAGTAGTTACAAAGGCACATAAGTGTCGAGATTGCTTGTTAGGGTTACACGAAGGACAATCGTAGAGCTTCGTGGAGGTTTTGAAGGACTAATAGAGAAGTACATTGATAAGCCCTAAAGGCTTATTGATATGTGCGAAGGCAGAGTTAAGCTATAAAACTAACATCACAACCATCTCAGGGTGTAGAGACTTGGTTCTTGCATTCCCCCATACTGCTTCGGGTGAGACTTTAGTTTGCGCTCCGTGAGCTAATGTTGAAAGGGACACTAGTGTAGGGATTTGTTTTGCTAACTAATGTTGAACCTGGGTTAGGGCCCATCAAGCCAAAAAATGTTTTTTTTGCCGAGACCGGGATCTGCATAATGAGATGTGTGATATCGCATCACTGGAACCCAACTAAGAAGGAGATTGAAGATTGGTTGGATAGAAAGATCCATGAATTCACGATGTAAAAAAACATGAATCCATTACTGATGAAGGAATAATGGTTGGATAGATATTTGTACATAGAAATTCATGAAATCTTCTTCTGTTCTTTCCCGGTTGAATTATACAATTGGATTGCGAAGTTGGCAGACAGCTAGGGAAGGTGGAGGCTTGACGGTCCAATTGTGTAGACCCCAAAGTTAGTGAGGAAATTGGAAGCCTTTGAAGATAAGATTGCCTGCACTGTCAATCATTGTATCGATCGTATCATAGGAGGGTTTGTGGAAGAGTTTGCAGTTGATACTTCGGTGAGCTAAAGTGAGGCAGAGAGTCGCTTCTTAAAGGGAGCATGAGGTAAGTATTTGAAATAATTAAATACTTAGATTAAGATGTTCTTGTGTGAAAAGCGGGTCATTTAATTACCTTGATGTTTGGAGCTATGCAAAGTGGAAGGTATTTCAAGGACGGAGGAAGAAAAGGTCCTGAGTATAGCCTCCTGATTGAGTCTCCTCTAAGTGATGACAAAGGAGCATCACAAGCTTCTCCGCTGAGCACTATTCAGTTGATAAGAAAAGGGTTCCTGTGAATACCTACACTGCCTCCATCCTCATCCCATCCATCCACACCACCTCCATCCTCACCTCTATCACTTACCTCTTCACCCACACTGTCGCCACCTCCACCACTATTCAACATGGTGAACTTCGTAAAGCTACCTGTGTTCAAGGGCATAGGAAATGAAGATCCGGACCAGTTTTGGTTTGTCGCGAAGGCTATATGGAAAGCTCAGGGTATCATGGATGATCAAATGAAGAAAGCAACATTGGTTAGTGCCTTGCAGGACCACACACTAACGTGGTACATTAAGTACAATACTAATAACCTGATGTCTGCATTGGCAGATATCCAGACTGCGCTGAATAGGGAATTAAGTAGACCTAAGTCTCAAGCACAATCCATTGTAAGAATTAAGGAGATCATGATGAACCCAAGGGAGATGCCCTGGGATTTGGATCAAATATTGAAGTGTACAATCTGTGAAGCCAACATGAACCTCACTGATGGGCACCATTGTGAATGGTTTGTGGCCTCGCTCATACCTCACCTAAGGGTTGCGCTATCACAATAGAAGATTGGGACCTAGGTGGAAGCTCTAGAAATCACTATGAGATTGCATGAGACACTAATGTAGGATGCTAATATGGGGGTTCAGCGGATTCACGCGGAGTTGTAGAACCTTTGCATCGAAATGTAAAGCCTGAAGAAAGACAAAACAACTCAACCAGAGGCACGCAAAGAAGTTTGGTGCATGAAATGCAAAGGTCAGGGGCATGACAAGGATCACTATCCTGTCTTTGCAAATTATGTTGCAACAGGGGGACCAATGCCTCTAAGGCTAGAAGTTGCAGCAGGGCCAAGTACAGTGGCCATGCTATGGTGTGCTATATGCTAAGTACTTGGGAAACATGCAACTGATAATTTCCATTTGCTACAAAAACTTGTACAGACACCACAATAGCTCTTCTTAAGTTTCTGTCAATCAGTAGGTCATGACGAGCACAATTTCTGTAGTTACGAATTAATTATGGACAGGACACCTACATACAGGGTGTAGGTATAAATGCAGCCTCCAGACCAAGGCACTTGAGGACCGTGAGGTGAGTATTAGTGGTGCGGCCGAGGCCGAATTGGAGGAGGACCTATAGAGGTTGAGGGCAACTTATTGTTACAATTTTGGAGGACTAGGACACTACATAAGAGACTACCTAAACCTGATGTGACTGTCATGCCACTATTGTACTCAGTTTGATCATGCAACTGAGTATTTCCAAATATTGTTGGCTAAGATTCGCAAAAAGGGGGCGCAACCTTCGCAGCCGACTCAGAACCTACAGATGATGAGGGCTCAGCCTCACGAGTAAGACCCTAAGGTAAACATTATGCTGTGGAGTGGAACAACAAAGGGTGAGGATAAGGGGAAGCAACCTGTAGAGGGTAAGTGGGTCTGTAAAGCACTAGAAAAGGAGACTAGGTTTCATCTGGAATGTGCAAAAGAAACATTTATGGAAGAAAAGAAGAGTTTCATAGAGGCCTCTACCTCAAGAAGTCATGAGAAACCGGGTGGAGAAATGGACCATCCATGATTACCATGTTCTAGGAGACCTACATGAAACTACTCCGCGATAGTAAGGCTGTGAAGGGACTGTAGGAGCTGATAAATCGATGCACTAGCAAGAACAACGCTACTGGAAAATCGCGCATAGTCAGAAAGCTTGGTAAGCATAAGGCAAAGTCTGGACATGAGATGAGACTCACTTCGTAGATAGGGGAATCCAAAATGGACCAAGTTATCTTGGATCTAGGGTTTGACGTGATTATTTTTCCAAAACAAATATGGGAAAGAATGGGGAGATCTGCACTCTAGTGGTCTTCGATCTAGTTAAGGATGGAACATCAACATAAAATCATCCCAATGGGAATGTTACAGGGTGTAACAATTGACATCGAAGGCATGAGCGCACTGGCAGATTTTGAAGTAATAGAGATTGTGGATGATAAAAATCCCTACTCCGCACTCCTTGGGATCGATTGGGCCACTTACATGAATGGGGTAATCAACTTGAAGAAGTGAAAGATGATATTTGAGAAGAAATCGCTCTGCCTAGTGCTGCCACTGGATCCTGTAGAAGGACCATGCTATATAGAACTAGTTCACGATTATGAAAGTGATGACGATTTGGACCAGATTTACAAGACAACAATGTGAGACCAAGATTGGGTGAATCCGACAGTAGATAGACATATTGCATGGGACCGTGAGAGCTCCTACACATCAGATTCGGACGAAGAACTAGAGCACTGGTAGAACTGACTAGATGAAGTATCTATGCTACGCTGTAATATGATGACCAAGTCGTTGCTTTGCGTATCATCAGAGGTAAGAAAACTGCCCCACTATGATAGGTTAACTGACATCGATTGCTTTTTTGATGAATTCGAAAGGGAAGTGCCTGAGAAGCATCTCTTCTAGTTATTGGATTGGGCATTGTGTGCTAAACCCATAAGATGGTGGGGTACAAACATGGACATTTTTGAGGATTGGCACGAGTATAAAAGGATGATGAGGATATGCTTTGGCCACCTGAAGGTAAGACTGACAGAGAAGTATGAAAGGAGGAATGATCCAAGAGATCATTTGGCCAAATGGACTGAAGTATATGGAGCAAAGCCTCATCTGGAGTGGGTCCATCTATTTTGTCATAGCTTGGATGTTATACCAATGAATTGACACTTGGAGACAGAACTCTGTCATGGCACTGAAGAATGGGATATTTTGCACCAAGGATTTTTTATGACGTTTACTTTCAAGGATGGATTTGAATCTATCGATGAAGCGTTGCAGGAGGTGAAGGAAACCATCTTTAGGATACCGCAGGATCCTTTAGACCTAATTCAACCTGATTGGACTACCCAGCTGAGCCACGCGCTGGAGTGTTACAATGTAACAACAGAAGAAGAAGACAAAGACCCAAGAAAGATTAATATCCTAGAGATTGAAGGTCACTGTGGAGTTGAAGGACCACAACTAGAGAACCCAAACATAACTAAGCCACTCAAGACCAAGAAGGTGAACATTGGCATGGAGGCAGGACTGAAGATTGCAAATATTGGGGACTATTGGGACGATGCAACAGTAGATAAAGTCGCTGAATTTCTCCATGAATATCAGTACTTGTTCCCAAAGAAGTTTTCCGATTTGAAAGGAATAATAGGATAGCTAGGTGTCATGAAGATCACCTTAAAACTAGATGTGAAACCTATGAAACAAGGACCTTACCGCCTCAATTTGAAGTATAAGGAAAGTGTTCATGTTGAGTTAGATAAGATGCTCGTGGCGGGTATCATTGAACTGGTGGAAGAATCTGATTGGATACGCCCAATAATGGCTTAGGAAAAGAAGCAGGAAGAAGAAATAAGGATGTGTGTAGATCTCAGGAAGTTGAATGATGCCTACGTGCATGATCCCTTCCCAACCCTGTTCACTGATAAAGTCCTGGATAATGTTGGTAGCCAAGAAGCATATTCGTTCACTGATGGGTTCTTTGGGTACCATCAAATCAAGATTGTGTTGGAGGATAGAAGTAAGATGGCCTTCGTGACTAAATGGGGATGCTTCCAGTATACGGTGATGCCTTTTGGGCTGAAGAACGTGCCGACGATCTTTTCGCACATAGTCATCATGGGGTTCAAGGATTTTATTCATAAATTTCTGGAAGTATACTTCAATGATTGGATAATGTTCAAAATAGTGAAGCGCCATGTGAAAGTCTACACTTGATGCTAGATACATGCTGGAGATACCAAATCATGCTCAATCTGAAGAAATGTTTGTTTTGTGTTCCTTTTGTGATTTTTCTAGGCCACGTGGTATGCAGACAAGGCTTGATGGTAGACCCAGCTAAGATCGCGGTCATAATCAACATGGAGGTGCCAAGGAGTGTGAAACAGTTGTGCGCAACACTGGGGCATACATGATACTTAGGAAATTCATCAAGAGCTATGCCCAGATTACCACCCCGATGGAAAAATTGTTAAAAAGGATGTTACGTTCTATTGGAATGAAGATGCCAAAAGAGCTTGGATGTGTTGAAGGAGAAGATGGTCATTGCACTGATCCTAGTCTTCCCGAATTGGAAGAAGGAATTTCATGTGCATGTGGATGCGTCATGTATTGTGTTGGGAGTAGTACTAACCCAGGCTGGTGAAGGGGACTTGGATCAGCTTATAGCATTTGTAAGTAGGAAACTGTCCAAAGCAGAGAAAAAATATCACAATAGAGCTCAAAGGCTTAGCTATGGTGTACGCACTCCAGAAGTTTAGGCACTATTTGTTGGGCTGACACTTTAAGATGTATATGGACCATTCTACGTTGAAATACCTGGTCAATAAGCCTGTGTCGGGGGGAAAGATATGCAGGTGGCTATTGTTGTTCTAGGAGTATGATTTTGAAGTTATTGTGAAACCAGGACATTTGAATGTTGGACCAAATCATCTGTTGCACATCGAAATGAGAGAGAAACCTACTAATTTAGAGGGGCTACCTACCACGTATCTCTTTGCAGTGCGCATCACGAATAGTCACTTTGAAGATATTATACACTTCCTAATGACATGTATGACTTCAGAAGGATATACAAGCCAACAGAAGAAGGAACTGATGGTGCACGCAACAAAATTTTATTTCATTGTAGGGCACGTGTACAAAATGGGGTCAAATGAAATATTGTGACGTTATGTGCCAAAGTTTGAAGGAAACAACATCCTCACTGAGGCTCATGACAGAGCCATGGGAGGTCATTATGCATGAAAAACAATAATGTAGAAGCTTCTACACGCTCGGTTATGATGGCCAACCTTGCATAAGGATTCAAAAGAATATTTTAGGGCATGCAACGCTTGCTAAAGGACGAGGAGACCCTTGCACAGGGATGAGCTGCCGCTAAATCCGTAGGTATCACTACAACCCTTCGAGAAGTGGGCGATTGACTTTGTAGGACCAATTCAACCTCTAGGAAAGAAGATGGGTGTGCGGTACGTCATCACCGCGACTGAATATTTAACCAGATGGGTGGAGGCATAGTCTGTGAAAGACTGAAAGAGTGCAACAACAACAAAATTTATCTTTGAGTACGTCCTAACAAGGTTTAATTGTCCAAAAACTCTAATGAGTTATTGCGGTACACACTTTATCAATAATACAATCAACACGATGACAAAGGAGTTTCAGGTGTACCATCAGAAGAGCACACACTATCATCCACAAGCTAATGGGATGGTGGAAGCGTTTAAAAAAATATTGGAGAGCGTGCTCACAAAGGTTTGTAATGCTCAAAGAAATGACTGGGATGTTCACGTACCCACAGTGCTATGGGATTATAGATCAACTTGCGAGAAGTTGACTAGACAAATGTTGTTCAGACTGGTTTATGGTGTCGAAGCTATGATGCTGATGGAGTACATTGTACCTAGTCTGCACATAGCAATATTCATGGGAATGGCGGATCGTAGAGCCCTGGAGGAGAGGCTCGTGAAACTAACAGAGATTGAAGAAGATAGATTTCTAGCTGGATTCCATCAATAGGTTCAAAAGGAGCACGAAAAGGCATGGCACGATAGGCACATCAAACTGCACACCTTCAAGGTAAAAGATATGGTTTTTTTATATGACAACAAGTTTGATAAATTTCCAGGGAAATTTAGGATGCATTGGCTGGGGCACTATGTAATCAAGGAGATTACTGATGGTGGAGTAGTTCAGTTGGTAAAATTGAATGGAGAACCATTCCTAGGATGGGTGAATGGTAGCCGATTGAAGCCATACACTGGCGATTCGGCTAGATGACTACATGATGGCAGCATAGTCTTAGCGCTCCAGGTAGCTGGAAGGAGGCGCAGGACTATAAACTACACTACCTGGGTTGGGGAGCTGTGCGATTGGGGAACTGCGTAGAATGAAGAAATGTCACAATGTTAGCAGAAACGCATAGGGAGCTCCGCTATCCAAGAAGGAACCACGTAGGGTAGCCGAAAAATGACCGTTATGGTCACTGTTCATGACTTAACAGTGGGAAAACACCCAAATGGAGCGGGGGGCAGCATTTAAGTTGAATTTAAGGGCAAGATCTGTGAAAATATGCCACCAATCCAACATTTATGAATGAATTTTGGGGGGAATGGTTGGATCTGAATTCGAAAATGCCTATAAATTACAAGTGGCTGCCCAACGAAAAACACTTGGCATTTTGAGAATTGAGGTATCAGGCTCTCACGCACATATGAACCTTGAGATATTTGAAGCTCTGATAACAAGTTCAGTGTTTGATAAATTGCCAACAAAGACACAAGAGTTGTTATCTAACATTATTTCGATGCCCGTAGAAACCGTGAATGCAGGAGAAGCAATGGAAGCTGAAGGAACTGCCCCGAAGGTAGTAATGGCAGCTGAGGGAGCTGCCCCAGAGGTTGAAAGCATTGAAGTATCGACAGAAGTGCCTAAATCATCAAGGACACCTAGGCCAAGGCCTATGCTGACCAAGGGGGGTCCAAAATCAAAGAAGGATAAGTAGAGAACGCAACAGCCAGTGCACACATCACCTAGAAAGCACCCACAGAGGGGAAAGCCCACCACACAGGAGAAGGGCAAGGTGATTGACCTAGAGCCTGAAGCTGATGTTGAAGAACTCCATGTGGGTGCAGATGACATTGATATGGGGGTGGAGGACATTGATGTGGAGGGGTCTGACCCCATTTCTAAACTGCATGAGTACATTCTTCCATGCAGAGGCAAGACAAAGGTTCCGAAGGATATTGATGAAAGCAAGGTCACACTACACACACCCTTACTACCGGACCAAATCATCTTTGAAGGAATGCGCTCGATGCACATCCCCCTTTTAAAATTGGAGGAATGGGATTTGGCTAATATGGAATGCTTTCCCCATTTAGTGACGGATCAACTCATGCACCGCGTCTTCTACAAAGACTCTAGTATTACCTTGCTAAAGCCAAGGAAGTGGGTAAAAGGGGTGGATAACGCGGGTCTGTTAAAGATGCTGTGGGTATCACATTACAACTGCACACCCATAACCATGGTAGTGATCAAGCAGTTGTTGTCCTTGGTGCACAATGGATGTATGTAGCTAGAAGAGTCGATACCCATCATTGACATGTTGATCCATATGATCACTCAGCAGCCGCACTCAAGAGAAAATCGGCCATGGCATTTGGCGGAAAGACAGTCGAGTGCAACCTCGCTGAAAAAATGAAGGATAAATTCAAACTCACTAAGAAGCAGTGCGGCTACGCCATCAGGAGTATAACTAATCCCTCGGTCAAAGTAGCAATGCAAATCTTGGTAATAAAGATTATGCAGAAGTGTTGCACAGACAAAGTGCTCACACCAGTAGTAGCCTTAGCAGCCCAGTGTGCGTAGGGTGTACAGTTTAAGTGGGAATGCTACCTCTGCAATGAGTTCCTCGTGAACTGCAGAGAGGCGTAGGATCATAGAAAAACATTCCACTATGCATGGATGTTGCTATCTATAGTGCTGGTCGCTTGGGAGTTAGTAGAGGATAGCTAGTTTCCTCTGGTCATGCCTAACCTACCAAAAGTAGTGAAGTTCGCTTCACTATGGGCTACAAAGGACCCTCAATGGGTCAAGGACAACAAGATCTTTTGGATCTTGATGGAGATGAGTATCCATATGGCCATCAACCACAAACCATAGTTGTCAGTAACCATTTTTGATAAGTTGCAAGAGTATGTGGAGTTCAAGGCCAACTTCCACCATGTCTTGATACATGCGCAAAAGGATCTTGAAAAAAAATGTTATGACCTTCCATACCTTGCCACAGACGATGTGGTTAGAGTGGTCCTTGACCACTGGCCAACATATTGGCGCTCTGCCTTGGACTTGATAGCTGGGTCTAGCAAGTCCATAGCACAGTGAAAAAGGAAGAAGCCATGCTGAAGATGGAACAGTTGGCCACGAAGAGAAAAAAGGAGGCAGAGGATAAGGCCAAGGCAGAGGGCGTTGCTGCGAAGTAGATGGGAGGACAGGTGGAAGAAGAGGAGAACTGCTCTAATAGGAGTCAGAATTCACCTTCCCCGGAGACAGAGGAGGAGGACCAGTAGTCAGAGTAGGGAGAGTAGACCCAAAGACTACTTCATTCTTCATTAAGCGCAATAGAGATCTGATCACCTTAAAATAAGGTGATTTGAATGATATCAATGATATGTTAAGGGATGCCACTGCGAAACTGCTGCAGTAGTTTGAGCTACAATAGAAGCAGGAATTGGGTGCCATTCAAATGGGTCTGCATGAGCTACAAATCCAAGCATTGCAGGTATAGACCAGTGTGGGATGAAGTAGCATGATGTCAACTAGTTTTGCGCCCAGCACATCGGAAGGAGTAGGGATAGTGCACACACTAGATCCAAGGGAAATAGTGCTGCCAGAGGGAGTGCTAACCATAAAGACTGAAGTTGGTAGGCCACTGTTAGTTCTCTCAAAGGAGTTGGGCTCAATTTGGTGATGCTTCCTAGTGAGGAGCTTCACATTTTGTAGGATGGCGTGATTACGGAACTTCAGACCCATGAACGACATGCATTACAGGTAATCAATGAGCATAAAGTCAATAACACTCAGATGGTTGTATAAAGAGGTTCCACTATTGACCTTGTCAAAGCCATCACAGACAAAAATAACTGCACGACCAAGGTAGTGGTTGAGGCATGCAGGTCTATCCTAGAGCTAGACATTCCCAATGATGAGCTAGTAGATGTGCAAATTCAGAAGCTCGTTGCCGGTGTGCACGATGCAAGAACAAAATTGGTGAAGGTTCATTTGGACCTAAACCTAAATATTGTAGAATTGCAGTTGAAGGCCTAGCCTTCAACTCCACCAGAAGTCAGAGAGCAACACGAGACAACTGTGAAAGACACCATGGCAGCACTGGACAATGTAGTAAAGGATTGCACTGTGCTCTTTGAGCAGTCACTCGAAGTAGTCACCAACCTGCAAGAGGACCCCAATGTATAGAGCCTAGAAATGGAGGCGTAGGAGCTGTGGCAGTGATATGATGAAGTTAAAGTGATGGCGCACACTGTCACCATAACAAACAGGTTAGCATAGCTACAGGAGGCAAAGGCGCTAAAAGAGCAGGTGGATGTAGCTCAGCACAAGGAAGCAATGTTGAAGGCTCGCTTGAAGCCTTGGTTGGATGAGGCATATTTGATCACGGACACTATTGAAGGCAAGTTGGTTATTCTGCAGGTGACTTAGTAGAATATATAGTTAGATAATGTAGGGCCAACGATGGAGCAGATGGTCGAGGATATGAAACAGGAGGAAACACAGTGAACTATCGAAGTCGTAGTGGTCCAAGTGGAGCTGGGAGGTCTTCGTGACAAGATCTCCGTGCCAACCTAGTGACTCAGGGGTGAGTCACCATGTTTGTGTTGGGGGCCTATTTGGGACGAGTCCCCTGGGGTCAATTTTGGGGTTAAAAGCCCAAGTGTTGGGGAAAGAAGCCTGAATTTTGTATAAAGGAATGTAAAGTCTCCACATTTTGTGGTCGTGGAGCACAAATATATCAAGAGTCAAAAAAGGTTTCCACCCTTAGTTTAGATAGGTTGTGTCGGCTTGATGAGATCTGCCCTTGGTCCCGGACCATGGGATTATATAAAAATAAGTGTTAGAAGAGTTTTTAGTAGGCAAGTCATAGTTGGAGTCATTGATGAATCTGTGAAGAGCTAAGAGTGAGAGTTTTAGCATAGGAAAGAGGCTCTGTAGTTGAGTGCGCAAACGCCTAGGGTAGAAGTCTGCATTTGAGTGCGTAGACCCCTACAGCTATGTGTGCAGGGAAATTAGAGTCTATACTAGAAATCTAAATCATCAATAAAGAGAAGTATTATGAAATTACTGTGTATTTTACTTCTATCAATTGCATGTGATTATGTTATGTTAAGCAATAGGTTTATGTTTTATTGCTAATTTGATCGCAAATATATATGTTTTCCTGTGTTATATGAATGCAAGTAGAGAGATATGTTTACGCAAAGACAATATTAATTGCATGGTAGGGTTGGTGAACACTTAAGATAATTTGGGAAACTATACACTAAAGTAGTTACAAAGGCGTGTAGGTGCCTAAATCTCTTATTAAGATTATGCGAAGGACGATCATAGACCTTCATGGAGGTTCTGAAAGACTAATAAAGAAGTACATCGGTAAGCCCTAAAGGCTTATCAATATGCACGAAGTAGAGTTAAAGTGTAAAACCGACATCACAACCATCTCAAGGTGCAGAAACTTGGTTCCTCCATCCCCCCATACTGCTTCGGGTGAGACATCAGTCCGCCCTCCGTAGGCTGATGGCAAAAGGGCTAGTAGTGTAAGGATTTGCTTGGTTGACTAATGCTGACCCTGGGTCAGGGCTCATCAAGCCAACATAAATCATATAGCAACTATGAGCTCTTATGGGACAGAGTTACAGTATAGGATCTTGCAAATAGGACATTGGGATGACAAGTACATGGAAATCATGTACATGTTACAATAGAGTACAAGTCTAGGTATAGGCACAGGTGTTGGTGTAGGTACAAGTACAACATAGGTACATGTGAAAGTACATGTATGGGTGATCAGGATATAGATTATCATCTCACAGAAGATGGTTTGATGAGGTTTAGAGACAGGATATATGTGTTGAAATGCAGTGAGATCAAGAAGCTTATCTTGAGGGAGTATCAAGTCAAGCCATACTCGGGTCATCCAAGATATCATAAGACATTACCAACAGTGAAGAATTTATATTATTGGCCAAGTTTTAAGAAGGAGGTGGCAGAGTTCATGGCTAGATGTTTTGATTGTCACCAGGTAAAGGCAGAATGTAAGCTTCCAAGTGGGTTACAACAACCTATAGCGATTCCGTAATGGAAATGGGAAGTCATTTCCATGGATTTCATCACAAGTATTTTGAGGATAGTGAGGCAACATGATTCTATTATGGTCATGGTTGACAGGTTGAGCAAGGTAGGTCACTTCATTTTAGTGAAAACTACATATTCTGCCAATGAGGTAGCACAGGTGTTCATTAGAGAGATAGTGAGACCGCATGGTGTTTTGAAGAAGATTGTGTCAGATAGGGACACAAATTTCACTTGCAAGTTTTGGATGGAGCTATTTGTAGGTTTGTGTATAGAGTTGACCTTCAGTACACCTTATCATCCACAGACAGATGGACAGATAGAGAGGGTCAACAGGATCTTGGAGGATATGTTGAGGATGTACATGATGCACCAACAGAGGAAATGAGAGGAATATCTTCCATTAGTTGAGTTCACATACAACAATGGTTATCAGAAGTCATTAAGGATGAGTATTTTCGAGGCATTGTATGGACAAATTTGTATCATTCCCATTAGTTGGAGTGATCCAGTCAATAGGGTACTTATTGGACCAGATATATTAGCAGACATGGAGAAGGAAATGCAGGTTATGAATAAGAATCTAAAGGAGACACGGGATAGACAGAAGAGTTATGTCAATCAACACAGGGTATTCAAGGACTTTCAAGTTGGGGAGCATATGTATTTTCACATCAAGCCAAAGAAAAGTTCCTTGAGGATTGGATCATGTGCCAAGTTGGCACCATGGTATTGCGGGCCTTTCGAGATCCTTGAGAGGATTGGACCAGTGGCATATCAACATGTACTGCCTCCAATAGTGAAATTTTGTGATGTTTTCCATATTTCGTTGCTTAAGAAGTATATACAAGATGTTGATCATGTTATTGATTGGTCTGTACTGCAGGTGGAGAAAGAAGGAGAGTTCTAGTCAGAGCCTCAATGCATATTGTAGCAGAAACATCTCATTCTTAGGAACAAAGCCGTAGAACAATTTAAAGTGTAGTGAAAGAATCTTGGGCCTAAAGAAGCTACATGGGAGATGGCAGATCAAATGTGAGCCATGTATCCTTCATTGTTTTCCAGTTGAGGCAAAGGAGTTTTGGTTTAATGTTGGTATATGTGCAGAATATGTTTTGCTGATGTTTTAGTATATGTGTGTGTGTGTATATATATATATATATATATATATGGATGTAGATACCACCATGAGATATGTTATAAAGCTCCAATAAGTGGTATGGGTGTCATGTTATTATGATTATTATCTTGTCATGTTTTCATGATGGTTTGCTTTTGAGCAGGTCTTTCATTTTAAATACTGCAACAAGCTAAGTTATAAAGCTCCATGGACAATACATTTTATTTTCAGTGGTTTTTCTAAGGTCATGGTGTGGTTTAACATTGAGTATGGTGGGTTCTGTAATAACCCTGGTGAAAATTTCATGTAATAAAAGTCAATAAAGGAAAAATAAGACCATGGTTAAGGGACACTTATTCCAGGTTGAATGTTGGGAAAAGATATCCTAGTGAGCATCACTAGATGTTTGTTTTGGGTAAGGAAAATTGGAAAAGGCTAAGGCAAAGGAATTAAAAGGAAAAAAGGAATTTTTGGCACATTGATTTGAAAATAAAGGAAATTAGGAGAAAAGTAAGGTGAAAGGTCACAGGTTGCATGTGTGGAGGAAATTGAAGGAAAATAATTGAAAACGAAGAAAATAGAGGCCTCATTAATAAAAATTCTTTTGAGGATCAGTGGGTAAGCTTTTTTCAGTTCAAGTTTGGAGCTCTCTCTCACTCCTTGTCAGTTAGAGTTTTCTTGGAGCACTTTAGCCTTGGATCAAGGAAGGAAAGGCAAGCAGAAAGGAAAGGAAGGAAAATCATGATGATGCAACTTCAGGTGGAATATTTGCAGGTAACCTTTTTCATGTGTGATTTCCTAGTTGGTTTGGACATGCATGGATTTTCATGTTGGTGTATGGTTCTCTTGCTGTCGGTGGCATGGTTATGCCGGGTTATGATAGTGGTTTTCAGCCCACCCTTGCCTTTTTCTGGATGCCATGATGTGTTGGGATGTTTATCTCAGTTTTGAGCTTTGGTTTTCCAGGTGGAATTTAGAATCCAAGGTGGAGGTGGTCTGAAGTTTCATTCCCAAAGGCCTAGGAATCCCTTGACCAGTTTTGGTGGGATACACGTAAATCTTGAGGGAGGAGTCTTGATTTAGGACCTAGTGATCCAGGTTTGGATTGCGGTAAATCCTGAGAGATTGGTATCAATTTAGGACCTAGTGATCTGGGATTGGATTTTGGTAAAGCCTGAGAGACAAGGAGACGGAAAATTCCTCAAGGATAGTGATGGATTCCGGATGGCATTAGTTCGGTTCAGTTGTGATCATAGCACCGGTTTTGGTGTCATCATGGTTTGATGAGGGTGGAGGTAGTTTAACCTCTAGATTCCCTTGATGGTTCTTGGATTGATTGTTCTATGAGATCCCACATTCATGCTTGGAATATGGCACATGGGTGACTGATTGAAAGAAAGATTTGGTTCAACCATGTATATGGTCGGGAGGTATGTGGGAGTCCCAAACATGATTAGATTTTCCTATGATTAATAAAATATAAGCTCTCTTACTTTTGAACTTGTTTATATGTGGATTTAGTGGCTGTTGTATATTTGATATTTATATGGTTTTATGATGGTTATAAGCATGCTTATATGACTCATTCATGTCATGGTTATTTCATGTATTTACATGTAATTATTAAATGGATGGATGCAAGACCTAATTCATGATATAATAGTTCAATGGAATAGGTGGTGATCCTTCTTGTTATGCTTCATAAGAATTTTTGGTCATTCATTCTTTGTCTTGTATCCTAGACCAGTAGGTTGCATTGATGCCAAGTGTTTGACAGAATGTTAGTCCCAGTTGGGGATGCTCAGGCCTAGTTCTAAGGTTGATTTTGATTTATTAGCATTGTCATCATGTCTTTTATGGATTTTGAAGGTTGTAACAAGTTCTGGGTAGAGGCCAAAATTCTAGTCTAGAAAAGTGGCTCAAATCCCGGGGATGCTGTCATAAGTCTGTTGAAAAGAGTCCAGGGATGCTAGTACATAGGTTTGTGAGAGAAACTTTAGGTTATGGACATTGTCATGCTTATAGCATGAGAGTGACCAAGGGTTAAAAGGCTTAAAACATCAGTGGGACTCAGGGACAGGATGTCTGAGTGGCTGACATGTCTCCTAAGGGTGTTGTTGCTAATGTGGATGGGTTTCTTATATATGTTTTGTTGATTCCATTTCCTTAAGGTCACCAAGGAGGTTGAATCCCTTATAGTGACCTCTCTCATCGCATGTTTAACCCGACTAATCAGTTTCTTAGGCAGACCTCGGAGGAGGGAGTGCTACATTTCCTTTGATTAAAGATAATATTGATAGTTATAATATCGCTGATAATTCCTAATTTATAGATGTTGTTTCTTTAAAAAAATTGATTTGTAATTGTTGTTTCTTTACTGTTGTTTCCTAGAGGTTATCTCTTAATTATTGGAGCTTCAATATTATTGTTTCCTTTCCTCCCACTATTTCTTCTTTCCTGTTTCATGAATATGGTTTTCTAGTGTTATTGTTTTAATCTTGAAATTGTTGTTTCTTAAGTAGCAATTTAGAATTCTACAGATTTTACTATTGTTTCCTATTAAATTTGTAGTGATCAGAATTCAACGATTTTGTGTAGTTTTTAGAGAATTTGGTTTGCCTGAAAGATATGTCTTTTGAACGCATGTTTTAATATAGGAATTGATTATTTTTCTTTTAGTTAATTTTCGTTTTGTTAAATAACTAGCCAATATTAGTTTTAGAGCCGTCTCTTGCATATACTTTGCAGGAAGCCTTGAAATAAAAAAAATGAATCTTTGAGTTGATAATTTAATGTGTTATAGGTAGTTGATATTTTAGAATAATTAATTGTCCTGACACCCTGGCTCTGTTATATTTAGTACTGAATATGTACTAGGCTTGAGAATTCATTACCCAAGTGGAGTTATAGTCCCATCATTTGGGTGATCGGTTGCCGAGAGGGCTGGAGCAACCTAGTCTACAAATGGGTAGTATGTCCCAAGGCCTGCAACTAGCTGACAAGTTTTCACAAATAAGTATCTGAGGCATGTCTTATGCATGCTTATGGTTTATATTTATGCATTTTTTCATGTTATTCTATCAGTTTATGCAAATGTGTAGTTTATGGTTATGGTATCAATGTTGGTTATGTTATATTTTTTGTGATATATAGTATCAATTGTGAGTGGCATAACCCCAACTTGGTAGATGGGGGATGTTACAATCATGGTATAGAGAGTTGGGTCTCAAGCTAGTTTCACTTGGGAATAATAACTCTCCACAACCCAAGCATCGCTCCATGGTAGATGAAAAGTGATATGATGGATTAGGATATAATGTCAAGTTACTGTTTAAGGAAGCATTCACATGAAAAAAGAATGAGATGATAGAAAATTTCTCCCAAATCCTTTGACAATTACCAATGGTAATTGAGGAACCTTCAACAAGTGATAATTTTCTAGGTGCAACATTGTTCAAGGTATAATTTAACTTGGATATCCACTTATTTAAAGGAAAAATAGATATAGATAATTTGGAGAAATGGTTGAATTAGTTAGAGGACTATTAACATGTCCATTTTTTTTTAAAATGGAAAGATCACCTTCACATTCCTAAAATCCCTTCGCCATGTCAAATATTAGTGGAAAGGTTACTAGGAGAGAAAGAATTGAGATGAGTTTGAAATATTCAAGGAAAGATCTTCTTCACTAGTTTTTGTTGATGCGATCAAGTAGGAATTCTACCCTATAGGAAACTATGATGACTAGTACATGAGATAGAAAACTCTACATGAGGGAAGAAAATAAATATTACTCAAGTATGTCAAAATTTTCCATACCTCGCAGTCAAATTAGGTATCGAGGAATCTAAGAAAAACCTATTTTTGAAGTAATATAGTGGCCTACACAGAAACATCCAAACAAAGATAGAATTTTTGGACATCTTCGCAGCAAGAGCCACTTATCAATATGATGTCAAAATTGACTGTAAATTGAAGCAAAGGAATAAGTGGGAGTTCATGTCTGCAAATGCACTGCAACATAAACCTGGAAAAGGTGGCCATAACTCACAAAACAAGGGATATAGTAATAAGATCCAACCTCAAGACAATTATCTAAAGTTATAGAAAAATAAGGGTAATGGGAAGTCAAACAAGAACATTGGAAAGTGGTGTACATTCCATCAAAGCCCCTGGCACAACATTGATGAATTCCAATCAAAACAATGATTATTGGTTGAGATTAAAAGAAATGGACTCTGGATGAAATTTCAATCTAGAAGAGGATAAAATAAAATAAAAACCATTAATGAAGAACCTAGTGCTACCATCATGATTACAAATATCCAACCAAAAGAGTTAGAAGAGCCTAAGGAGGGGGAGCACCTCTATCATTCAAAAATTTGGGTGAAGGTGACCCCACTACATTTCATTGTTGACAGTGGGTGCTGGAAGAACCTGATATTTGTTAAGGCCGTCTATAGATTGAAGCTATCACTAATTCCACACACCCAACCATACACCATTGGTTGGTGATGGCTCTCAGTATTTCAACAATAATGTTGTAACTACCAAGGGTATCTACTTTAATTATCAACTCTCAGTATGTGTAGTAGAAATATTTATGTAGGTGGTAGTCTTTAAATGAAGGCTAGATGCATAGATACCAAGTTAACTAAGTTATGATATAGGAAAAATAAATTTGCAGAAAATGACTTGAAAAAAAGGAAATGGTATGCAAATATATGCTAATTGCAATGAAATAAAGCACACTTGTTGAATGACACACACACTTTTATGATATACGAAATAAATGGAAAAGTACATTAATGAAATGAGATATTATGAATCAAAACCCTAATTTGTAGGAAATATAAATTTTCATAAACAAATTGGCAAGAGCATCCATAAGGTCTCTATACTTCAAATTTTCATTATCAATGTTTCAGAGGCATTTTAATATGCCAAGGAAGACAAAACATGAGTTTATTGTGAAGCTAAGTGAGTATGGGAGGTTGGTTACAAGTTGCTACAAGTCTTTATTTTTCTATAGGAGACATTCCAACGAGCATGTAAACCAAGCAGAATGTGGATCTAATATCTGAGGAATCTATGAGAATTTTAGAAAATGATAACATCAAGTTTCTAACCATCCCTCCCCACATTTACACGCTTTTACCGTTGCTCCAGTTAAATATGCAGTTGTGTGCTACTATGACATGACCTGGCCTCCACTGTTCTAGTTAAGGAAGTGGGGCAAATAAACTGACAACTGTATTGGCATCCCTCAGAGACCACATACCACTCAATATGCCACAAACCACCTCAGGTGGTTAATCCCTTAGATGGAACCCTTTTTCACTGGCCTGACATCCCAACTGCACACAAAACAAGAAAAGGGTGTGGTTATAGGCCTCTAACTATACACACAACAAGGAAGGGGTGCAATTATAGACCTCCAACTACAAACATAGGCTTGCCTCCATGAGGTTATGACTTAAATTCCCCAGTTCAATACCTAAAGTATCGATATCTGAGCCACTTTTCCAGGATAGCCTAAAAAGTATCGCCCATAATTTCTTGTAACTTTTCAAAATCATATTTGACATAGCAAAAATGCTAAACCTTCAAACATGAATAAGAAACTTGACCTAGACTACCTAGAACACACTAGACATTTCATCAAACATATGGTAAACATGTGACTTACAGGTCATGAATGTATCTGATCATAAATATTTGAACTTCATCTGAAAAACACTAAGAAGGTCTAATGCCCTCTCAATTAGATGCAACAACACTTGTTAGCCCATGATTAGAATATTAGAATATTAACCATGACAAAACAACCATCGAAACAATTTTATGACAAGTACAAGTGCTTATAAATCACAATACAAAAAATATCTCTTATTAACATGTGAAAAATCTAACAAAATCAGGGACTTCTGATGAGGCTCATCAATAGGTAAATCATATGGGACTTAATTCCACTCTCCAGCTTATTAAAATAACCTTTTCTCATATTTCTTTACATATTTTATTAGATTTTTCTTAGTGAGAAGGGTAGAGGTGAGATGTTATGTCATGTGGCCTAATATGCATTAATTGAAAGATTTAGGGTAGTTATGGGCTAATTTAAGTGCAGGAACTCAAAGTAGACAAGAAAGAGATATTTTAGGAGAATTGGTCTCCCTCCTTAACTCCTTAATCACTTGAAGATACCTCCACCAGATCTCACTAGCTCGGAGTTACAAGCAGCCAAGCCCACCGAGTTCATTGGCAGTCAAGCTAGTGATAGTTGAAGATAAGTCAATCTCAAGTTTGGGAGCCAATCCTCAATAGTATTTAGGAATTTGTTGGTAGATTCAGTTGTATAAATAAGAATCCTTAGGGCCTCATTAGCATTCAATTTTTTGATTATATCCAAGAGGCAGTTTCGAGATAAGATATTGTGGCTTTTATTCTCATGTTATTTTTGAAATTTTGATCATAATGAAAAGGGTTTCTTTGATCCAACACTGAGTTGATTTAGAGGGATGAAGCTATTAGGTTAGGGCCCAACCCTAGCAGTAGAGGTTCCTCTTTTTGTACATGTATTCTTAGATTAGAATCATAGATTATCTTCTGAAGTTATCTCTTCGTTGTTTAATTTACAAGTCTTTGAATGATTGGTTAGTTTTTCTTCCATTAGTTAGAAAAGTAGATCAGTGTTACAGTAGTGAAAGAAAATACTTAAGAAAATCTTGTGACAGTGGCCTCTTTGTCATCTACCTCATGGGATTATGGTTTGAGGGCCCCACTCTCACAGCCCCAAAAAAATGATTTATCATTTGGTTATTACATATCTTATGGTTTCTTGTTGAGTAGATTTCTGAGAATAACCTACAATTGTCATTTTGGTTTCTTGAGTTTATTGTAGATTAGGGAGAATTCCAATCCATAGATTTAAGCCATTAGCCATCAATAAATCAGTTTCTCAAATTCAACTCATCTTTTCCACATTTACATAAAGTTGTGCATAAATGAAGAAATGAATATGTGTTGTTGCACGAGTTGTTGATCTGCAAGGAGGAACTCATTCCATTAGCCTCATCTAAGTCTTCTACACCTCTCGCCCAATCCTACCAACCACTAATTAAAATTTCTATTTTGTAGCCACCGTTCACAACCACCTTGAGAAAATCTAATCATCCGGAAGAGTTGGGTTGATCCTTGGGTAGTGTACACCTTCCCGATACCTTATTCAACCATCATATATCTTCACAACACTTCCTTTCACCTTCCCTACCTTCCCACATCATTAAGCTAAGTTTCCTATAGTAAATCAGAACATCCTATAGTAACTACTGGAAAACTTGTTGCAACCATAAGAAGCCCTGTAGTAGCCCGTTTTATATTGTTTTGGGCATAAATGATTATCAGAGCCTAGGGCAGACCTTCAAATTGATTTCCATACCCCTCAATGCCATTTTGGACTAGCTTTCCCATACCTTCCTCCTCTACAAAAGATCAGATTATCATCTTAACATTTACATTCCTAAATTGAAAACCAAAATACTCTTTTATGCAATATTTAGCTAGTGCATGCATACATCAATCATAGCAATGTTAAGATAACTTCCATGCCTACTTAGTCCATATAGCTATATTATAGAATGCAAGGTTAAATTAGGCCATTTTTGCAAGTAATGTGTGTTAATTCTTAGCTAGGTAATTTCACGTCATTTCATATCACTTTCTATTCAGCACTTTCATTTCCTTAAAATAGGCAATCATTTACTTTCTGCATTAAAAATAGCTTTACATTCAATGTCAGTAGTCGACCTCCTTCTAGTCAATAGAAGATTGGTTTGAGAAACCATAGTGGTATATATCCCCAATTGAAAAGTGACAAGAGTATATTGTTGCATCTGTTGTGCATATAGCACTATCACCTCCATTTTTTTATGAACCCCGGGTTGATAAAGTAAATTTGGTCATCCTAGGAGTTATAGCATCCCAGCTACAATACTGAGGCTCGTCAACTTCCATGTACCACCTAACCATAGATTGAGGTGAACCAAATATTTCTTTCACCAATCACACCCATGTCATATTCTAAGCATGAATGTGGGATATCGTGGGATAAAACAAGACATAATCAACCAAAGACTCAAAAGGTTAAACCACCTCCCCCCTCAAGCTACCATGATCTCATCTAAACCGGCCCTCGAATCTCAAAATCAAACCAAACTTGGATGCCTTAGAATTTCTTCACAATACCTTGAGGAAGTTTCCTATCCCCACCCACCGATCAAGCGATTCTTAGAGAAAACCATCTCCACCTCCAACCCTTGGGAATTTTCTTGAGACCACCTCGCTTGGTTCCAAAACCTTCCAGAAATACAAAGCTCAACCAATTATGAATCCCATCACACCATGGCTATCCAAGAAATGGCAAGGCAAGGTTGAAACCATTGTCAAACTACATAAAACCCATGCATATGACAATAAATGAACCAAACAAACAAATGCATGTACCATGCATTCATATCCTAGCAATGAAATCACACATGCAACCTGTTACCTGGAAGATCTTCCTTATGAAGTTGCTAATCCAATCTTCTCCTTGCTTTACATCACTTTCCTTTACTTTCCTTTACTTGTCCTTTTCCTTCCTTTGCTTGATGTCTTTCTTTATCCTCTTGGTGCTATCTCTCTCTAACATTATTCTCAAGCCAAAAATAATAAAATCTAAACCAACAAAAGTTATGATTTGATGCCCACTATAGTGCTTTTCCCAGAATTCAGCTTGGCACATGCGTCCTATGACCTAGGTCTTATTTTTCCTTTATTATCCTTTATTACATGAATTTTAACTTGAGGCTATTATAAACCCTTCCCCCTTATGGGAACAATGTAATCAGTATTATGTGACACCTATGAATAAAATTGTTGAAAAAAACATATTTCCTGTGGAGCTTTATAACATATCTTGATACAGTACCTACGATGACATCCCACTGAAAAGAAAAAAAAAACATACCACTTATTGGAGCTTTATAACACAACTCATTGTAGTATATACAACCATACACATATATACATACATATATCAAAATATCATTTTCTTGAACTAGAAAATAACGAAGGATACTAAGCCCACATCTGATCATCCATCTCCCATGTAGCTTCATCAGGCCAAAAGTACTTTCACTACACTTTAACTTGCTTGATTGCTCGATTCTGGAGCATGAGTTATTTCTTCTACAATATACACTAAGCTTCTAGCTATAATTCTCCCTATTCCACCTACAATACAAATTTAAAAACCTCTGGGGTAAATGTGCATATAAACAACATAATAGGAACAAAAATACAATAAACATATCAGCCATCAAAATCATAAATTATATCAGTACATTTGCACACGAAAATCAAGGGAACTAATTTTTTCATTAAAAAATGCAATGAACCAACTGGAGATGGGACTACCATGTTCCACCCGACCATAGATTTGTTGATCCCAATATCTCTTCATCCAATCACCCCCGTGCCATCTTCCAAGCATGAATGCGGGATCTCATAGAACACATCAATCAAAACTCATCCAGGGCTTCCAGAGGCCACCCACCTCAACCCATCAAATAGTGATTCCACCTCATAGTCAGAGATCACCAAAAACCATCATCAAATTGGTCTCCATCCAAGCCTTTCAGGGCTTCTAGAGCATTTTTCCAACCAAGGCTTATAGAACTAGTAGCTCAACCCACAACTTATACAGGGATTCCATAGCGTTTGTCAAACCAAGGCTTCCAGGACTAGTAACAACACCCACCAAGGGCTTCCAAAGCATTTTCCCAACTAGGGCTTCCAAGACTTGTAACTCAACCCAAGATGTTACAGGGCTTCCAGAGCATTTGTTCAACCAGGGCTTCCAGGACTAGTAACTCAACCCAAGCTATGGAAAAATGAGAACCAAAACAAAGCAATGAAATTAAACCCACAATCACCATGGCTATCCAGGAAATGGCAAGGCTAGGAAATCCACTGTCAATCCCAACCATCCTCCATGCCAATGACAAATCATAACCAAGAAACCACATGCATGTTCCATGCATGTCAAAACTAGTGAATAAATCATACATGCAACTTGATACCTGCAAGAAAATATGATGTAGTTGTTGATGTCGATTCCTTCTTGCACTTTCATGTTCTTCCTTTGACTTCTTTCTCGAAGAATCCAAGTATGCCACACCCTCCAAGAGTGTTCCAAGAAAAATCTAAGTCTCCAAGAGTATGAGAGAGAGAGAGAGAACAAGAGAGCTCCAAAGTTAAACTGACCAAGTCTTGCCCATTGATCCTCATAAGCCTTTTTATTAATGAGGCCTCTATTTTCTTCATTTTCCATTATTTTCCTTCAATTTCCTCCTCACATGCAAAATGTGACCTTTCACCTTCCTTTTCCCTTAATTTCCATTATTTTCATAAATAAATGTGCCAAAATACCTATTTTCCTCTTTAATGCCTTAGCCATTTCCTTTGCCAACTTCCTTAAGCATAAATAACCAAATGAACACCGACTAGGATGTCTTTCCCACCATTCATCTTGGAATACATATCCATCATCCGTGGTATCTATATATTTTTACATGGAATTTTCACCAGGGTTGTTATAGAACCGTCCCCCTTGGGAGAACACCGTCCTCAGTGTTCAATGACACCTATAACCAACATGACTACTGAAATAAAAATATACTACCCATGGAGCTTTATAACTGATCTAGAATTGATCCAAGACAATTAATAAGGTATTACAAACTCATGTGCATGGATGTGCCTATGTTATTTTATGTAACGAATCATTAAGATTGCGAAATACATAAGCATTGAAGCAGTTATAGAAAACATAACAGGCACACATATAAACAAAACAAGTTTAATAAGAAGTTCACCCAATACTCCTAGGCTACGTCTCTTGGTCTAGCCTTCAGTGGTGGCCTCTCTATTATGTTTTCAAAGAAGAGTTTTTACAACATTGAGCTCAATTTGAGTCTCGCACACGGATATAAATCAGCAAGACTGTACTTGGATTCCCTGAGTCTCTGGAGTACACAGACTCTCCTTACTAACTCTCAACCTCTATTGCTCACAGTAGTATGAGTCCAATCTGAGACCCATATAGGACAGGCATTATAGAAGAGTGTGCTTGAACCTCTCAAGCCTTCTCTGGAGCACACAGACTCTCTAACTCTCTCTATCTCTATATTGACTTTGGCTCGATGCTTCCTTTGTTTCTATAGGTCAGCTTGGCTTCTTCTCTCTACTCTTAGCTTTCTTAACTTGTTTTCTTCTCTCTCTTTCAGTTCGTGGCTTTAAAGCCAATATGATTTCTGGCTATTCATTTCCGCTTCCCGGCTTTCTGGTTCCCCTGCCTCTGTCCGTTTGAATCCCTCTATTCTGCGTAATCATCACTGTATAATGCCTCATAGGGAGGTGGCCACCTAATTCATAATGGATGAGTGTCAGTTTTCTTGGACATATTCGAAACGACCGTTTATTCTGTTAACTCCAAGAATGCCCGCGAAACATGACCTCTCGCCAACGCATTGTCCATATCAAACTTCAAATCTTATACAACTCTGCCTATTGACCCCGCCAAATCCAGTCATTCATTGGAACACATCTTCGTCATTGATTTGGGGCCTCCAAATCCTACGGTCATCGTCCATATCGGGTAGATAAGTAACATGACATTTACCCATCTGATGCGAGTGATTTTCTCTCTCTTTCACCAGACGCATGGCAAGAATTGTATGGCATCGAGCGGGACTCAGTTGAAACTTCTTACCACTCGAAGCCCTTCTGATATCCTGCTGGTTTTTGTGAGACCTCACTTCTGACGGAATCAGAATGATATCCATTGCATTGCGTAAATATTAAATCTCTACTAGATACACATCCTGAAATTGGTGCAAAATTGGATACCTATTCATGACTTCATCATCCTCAACATCCTTCTCCTTGTCACTAGAAAAATTCACTACAAATAATACACACCCTTCCCTATAGCTACACTTAGCCTACATAGTTGTAACCATTCTCACTGATGTAGGCTTCTTCTTTCCCCGAAAGATTATCTTCTCTCCATAATCATCCAAGCACTTAATGGCCTTCTCACAACAATATACCTTGGTCTTTTGAGTAAAAAACCAATCCATACCTAAAATCATATCATAGAAACCTAAAGGAAGCACATTTAGATGTGTTGATGTAGGCATACCATTAAGCTCAAATGCACAAGCTCTTACCCAATGATGAACTATTTTCTTGGTCCTTGTAGACAACTACACCAACCAAGACTCTACATGCACTTCTTTATTCAATCCACACTTATCCACCAGGTCAGGACTAACATAACTATAATTATATCCAGGATTAATCAAAATGGAAACAACTTGTTCACAAATCTTACCTTCCATCTTAATAATGGATGCCTCATGATCCACTTTCCTATTGTCAAGTTCTACATAGATATGAGGAATGTTATGACCAACATCCATAATTGTCTTATCCTCTTCAATACTATAAATCTAAGGTTAGCCACCCTACACAATGAAAAATCCTTCTCATGATGACCTTTGCCATAAATCCAACACTACAATAGTTATTTTCCACTACCTTTATTATGCTTATGTCCAGGTTTGGGTCCATGTCCATTCTCAACTGCATTAAACTTCTTGTAAGGAGCCACATTTTCTTTCTCACCTGCATCATGAGGTATTTCCTGATTAGGAGGCCATTTTCATTTAGCATTATCATTCCCTTTTCAATTATTCTCAAACTCAGACTTACGCTTTGACTACTCATAACAATTCTTCAATTTCCTAATGACTTCCTCCAATGATCAAGGTTCATCATGCTCAATCTTATCCTTGAATGCTAATGGAAATCCACTGATGAACCTTTGAACCTTCGTATTCTCATCCTTGATGTAGGGAACATACCTCAATGACTCTAGAAACTTCATCATGTACTCTTCATCTGTCATAGATCCCATCTTCATCTCATAGAAAGCCTTAGCCTTTCCATCATAATATCTCTTTTACAAGTAATTATTCGTAAAGAGTATTTTGAACTCATGCTAACTAACATATCTATCTTAATGCCTCTAAGACACTTCACATCTTCCCATCTAATACACTTCACATCTTCCCACCAAATATTTTCATTTCCTTTAAGACTGAAAATATCTATCCTGGGTTTTATGTTCTTTGTATAATCATGCAACTCAAAGAACTTCTTCATCCTAAGAAGTAATGATTCTACATCTTCCAACTTCTTTAGCTCTCCATCAAATGTACGAGGCTTGTCTTTCTTGAAATCAATGGAAAAGTACCCCCTCTCACTCCTCCTATAAGAATTATGGCGATGATGACCATGATATCTATCTAAACCAGAACTAGAATAAAACCCATAATCACTACCTCTCGTGTCAGGTGTATCCAACCATTTTCCACCTCTAAACATGTCATCCTTTTCCAAGCTATGATTTGATCAATACCTACTAACGTACTCCCCATTAGTCATTTCCCCATGTCCACAATTGATCCTTGGCCATCCTTGTCTCTACAAATATGATAAGCTCTGAAGGATAAATGCATCAATCTCAACTTGCTTTTCCTGATATCTAACAATCATTTCTTATGATTGAATTATCCTGTCATTATCTTCCTTGTAACTTATGATTTCTACCTTCAGACTTCTCAAGGTATATACTATGTTAGGAGAGTAGTATTTCCCATACTACTCAGTTAATCTATGAGGAGAGTCCTGTGAATTGTAATCCACATTTTTTCTTGCCATGTTTGATCTTCTTCTTCCTACAAATATTCCATGTTAGATAAACCAAATATAAACATAATCAAACATGCCTTAGTGAAGTTTAGGGGAGGTCATCTCGTCTACACAAATCAATACAGATTAGCACATATATATGTATATACACATAATGAAACCAACACATCAACCTATCAAAATCATCTCAATCATCATGCATGATGCCACAAACTATAACACCAACTATATGCATTAAAACCATAGCAACTTTAATGCATGCATAACAATCACCTCCCTCCCACCCAGTCCAAGTGTTGAGCCTAGAAGCTCTGATACTAATATGTAACAACCCCTCCCCACATTTACCCATTTTTACAAGCCCTCTGAGTAAATATGAAGTTGAGTGCTACTATGACATGACCCAACCTCCAATGTTCTAATTAAGGAAGTGGGGCTGCCAAACTGACAATTGTACTAACATCCCTCAAAGACCACATGCCACTCAATAGGATACAAACCACCCCAAGGGGTCAATACCTAAATTGTAGCACTTTTTCACTAACCTAACACCCCAACCTCATGCACAACAAGGCAAGGGTGTGGTTATAGGCCTCCAACCACACGCATAGGCTTGCCTCCATGTGCTTATGACCTAAATTCCCTAGTTCAGTGCTTGCAGTCATGAGATTTGAGCCAATTTTCTAGGCTAGCCTCCAAACCAATGCCAAGAACCTCATGTAGCTTTCCATAATCATATTTGATATAAAAATAATGTTTAACCTTCAAACTTGAATAAAAAAATTGACTTAGACTGCCTAAAACACACTAGAATTTCGTCAAACATATGGTAAACATGTGAGTTATAGGTCATGAATGCATATCTAATTAAAAATATCTAAACTTCATCTAAAAATATTCAAGAAGGTCTAATTCCCTCTCAATTAGTTGCAGCAACACTTGTTAGCCCATGCATTCATCAACCATTCAAATACTTATCAAATCATGAACAAGAGCCATAACTAGACCACATCATAGAACCATGCTTATAACCAACATATAATCAGAATATTAAGCATGACAAAACAACCATCAAATCAACATAATGAGAAGTACAAGTGCTTATAAATCACAATATGAAAAATAGCTCTTATTAACATATGCAAAAGCCAACCAAGTCAAGGACTTCCATGTACCACCCAACCATAGATTGCGCTTAACCAAATCTTTCTTTCAACTAATCACCCTCGTGCCATATTCCAAGCATGAATGTGGGATCTCATGGATAAACCAAGACATAATCAACCACGGAATTTAGAGGTTAACCCACCTCCACCATAAAGATACTATGATCTCCCCTAAACCAGCCTAGAGATCACAAAACCAAACCAAGCTTGGATGCCTCAAAATTTCTTCACCATACCTTGAGGAATTTTCCTATCTCCATCGACCCATCAAGGGTTTTATAGAGAAAACCATCTCCACCCCCAACCCTTGGGAATTTTCCTGGGACCGCCTCACTTGGTTCCAAATCCTTCTAAAAATCCATAGCTTAACCAATAATCAATCTGACCATACAATGGTTATCCAAGAAATGACAAGGCAAAGATGAAACCATTGTCAAACCAAGAAAAACCCATGCCAATGACAATAAATGAACCAAAAAACAAATGCATGTACCATGAATTCATATCCCATCAAGGAAATCACACATGCAACCTGTTACCTGGAAGATCTTCCTCCTGAAGTTGTTGATCCAACCTTTTCCTTTCTTTCCTCCAGTTTCCTTTGATTTTCCTTTTCCTTCCTTTGCTTGTTTTCTTTCTTTATCCTCGTGGTTCTCTCTCTCTCTCTAATACTATTCTCAACCCAAAAATGACAAAAGTTGTGAACTGGTTCTCTAATGCCTTTTGATTATTAATATCTCCTTTCTCTTCATTTTATTTAATTTCCCTTCTGATTTCCTTAGCATGAAAATTGTGTCCCTTCAACTCCCTTTACTCCTATTCTCCTTTATTTTCATAATTTAATGCCAATTATTATCTCTTAGTCTTTTCCAATGCCTTTGCCACTTTCCATAGCCATAAATAAATCAAAAGTGATGCCCATTATAATGCTTTTCCCAGCATTCAGCTTGGAATATGTGTCCCATGACCTTGGTATTATTTTGCCTTTATTATCATTTATTAGATTAGCTTTAGCCTAGGGATGTTAAGAAATTGATCAAATCTTTAAGGAAACCTAATGCAAATTTATCCTAGTGAAACCAAATCCTGTGTGTTTCTTGTAGTTGCAAAAATGGTTACACAACAAAACAGTGAACAATAAAAATTGTAACAAGAGAAATGAAGTGAATGAAAATATGAAATGGAATTAATGAGTTCTACTACAACAATCAACCACACAAATAACCTATAAGAAATATTTGCTCATAAAATATTCTATTTAACCATGCATAAAAGCTATGAAAAGATAACTTTAAGAAATGTTGGAAAATGAATAAAAACATAACACTAACAAAAGCGTAGGATGAGTTTGAATATCCCAGGGCCTAAACCAAGGATTCTCAAAGTCCTTAGAGGAAATACAAACTAAGAGATGAAATAGAACACTACTTTCATTAACTGAGAAATTATTTTCACATTATAGGATTTGAAAACTTGCTTGGAAATGAAAATATAATCTTTCCTCCTATCTTCACACTCTTCTTTATATCTCTACTAGGTTACTCGAGCCTCTTATTTATACAAAGAGTGAGAAGAAACCTCCTTGAGAGTAGGTTTTATTTTCCCTCTAAAATGTCATAGAAAGGGGTATATTTCCCCTAGTACACCTCACAAAAAAATGAAGGGGCATTAAATTCCCTTAGATAGTCGAGTTGAGGCCCTCTTGTAGTAGGGAACAAGTCCTGAAAAATTCTCCACTGCTAGATTTCTTGGAATTTTTGAAATATATCTTCAATTAATAAACATTTTAAGGCACACATAATATGAAAATGTCATTTAACTCTTCTAAGAACCCATTAAGCTAGGAAAATGTATCATTAAGTGCAAAAGGTGGGTTTAATATAATTTTTATGTGCTTATAAGTGGATTGATGAGTGTTTAGGGATAAATTCCCCTAGGGTCTTGGGTTCATACCCTAGCAGATCGAAGGTTATCTACAAATAAAAACACACATTCCACACAGCCATGACACTAATATAAACAAACTACTTGAAAAGAGGTGCACCTGGGGGTGCTTTGTTTGGGAAGATCCAGCTAGGGTCCAAACCCTCTTGGAGTTCCTTTTAGTCCTTCAACCTGCAAAACTATCAATTCAAGAAAGTACATCAGTATATTGACCAAGCATCATAAAGAAATCATCTTCATAGCATATTGAAAGGTAGTTAGTTATACAATTAAAAGAACCATTCATATGTGAATCATAACATTGATATCATAAACATGAAGAAGATTTATATCAGGAACAAGACAAGTGTTTCTTTTATTATAGATAACTAAAGTACAGAAAGGAATGATTTCACATGAGTCTTCCTTTTGCAAGCTCCAAGCAAAACCGTCCTCTAGATTCATCCAGTCTCAAGCCTTCAACAAACTCCTTCCATGGCTTGCTCCAAGATATCTCAAGTAGTGGAAAGACATCATAACTCAAGGAAACAAGGGTTTCCTATAATCGAGGAAGTGCTGGAAGCACAAGGATCTTAAGACCTAGTCAAAGATAATCTGAGCAGAGTGATTTTTCTCTCTTTATTCTCTCCCTTAGGCCTTCCCATTGACGCCTTTTTATACTTCTCCCAAAGTAGTTTTTTAGTTGGGAATTCGTTGGGAACAGTTGGGCCATGGGCACTAATAGGTAATCAATTGGTAAAACCCGTGATCTCCACCTGAAATTAAGGAGATTTATTTTTTTTAAGTGTTTTAATACATATATGCAGGTTGGGTATACACAGATCTGCGTACACATGCATTTAACTCAAGGCAATGTCGCGTATAGGGAATAAAACACTCTTTTTTAAGTATTTGGACCAGGTTTGGAAGGAGAGGTTTCCCTAGGCCATGAGTGCATCATCACAAACATCAAGAGTGAGATTTGGAGCTATAATAGATGCCCCCTAATGTATGAAGTCAGAAGGGGTACATGATGGCCAAAATGTATTAAGTAAGTACATGGAAAGGAAACCTGTCAAAAAATGAGAAGGACTTCACTAGAGTTTATCTTTCCAAGCCACAAAAGGAGATCAGAAAGAAACACTATCTAAGGTGGGCATATCCATGCTCAAAGAAAGTAAAGCATGTCTGCATATCAAGTACAAGTGGATCCACTAAGTATACAAGTATAAAAGACTGGGAAATACGTAATGGATCATCTGATCATGATCGAACAAGTACATGTCTAAATATCACATATAAGAATGTCAATGATGCTAAAGGATGAAGTGGATCACTAATATCAAAGACTGATCCCACAAGTACCAAATGAACATGATGGAGTAAGATGGTACTACACTATAAACTCAGGTGCCAACGTATAGAATGTTGCCATGAATGAGTGCAATATATAAGCTGGAGTGGTATCAACTAGGAGCAACAGGAGCAACTATCAAGTGAACCAATGAATGTTGATGTAACCTGAGGTCTTCACCAACTGCCATGGTACATTTCTACACCATGGGAATAAATGATTTGAAGTCGACCATGTGAGAAATCGTTTGATTACCAGTTATTGATGTATACCGTTAACAAATGTGAGACTACTCATTGATAATGATAATGAGTGTCAAGGTACCCAGTACAATCTAACAAGTGTGAATAGATGAGTTGGAGTCAAACACCTGTAAGAATCTATCAATCAAGAGAAAATGATGGTTTCCCACTGTCAATAGTGAAGGATCTGCCACTAATGACTGCAAACCCCAAGGTACTACCAAATGGACTCTAGATCTTTTCCCTAGAGCAATGAATCGCAATCGATAGGGAAAGATCCACTAGAAGGAAGGCATTAAGGCATCCTTCATCGATCTAGCGTGAGTGTAACCCGTAGGCCAATAATGTGGAGGAAATCAGACAAAAAAAGATGTAGTAACCCGACGGAAACACGTTTCCGACGTACACAAGATGTGGCTAGCATGTGACAGAAACCCTATAAACCAACCAATAATGAAATCTATCACAGAGGTGAGGTATCCACCAATAGGGTCAAATGGAAACCAAGGTATTACATGAATCCCAATGTGTGATAGTGTAAGTTGATGTCAAACACAAGGGAAACCACTCAGACAAAGACCCATAATACTGATCAATGCTGAGCACAAGGTGACCTATCAATAATGAAAATAGGGCCAAGGTGCATCTCTAGGCCTGTCCTCAGAGCAAGATGTCGTCATCGATAAGGACAAGACCCGCCAGCAAGAAGTCAATGGAGACCTTCTCAAACCAGCACGAGTAAAGGACCAATATAGCTAATGTGATGATAGATAAGACACTGACAACCAGGGATGGACGACTGAAAAATGAGTCAAGAGACACCGCAGAGAGGCTGAATCAAGCTAACTTCCCTTGAACAAAAGCACGACTCAATGTGACTATGTGGCAGCATATGATGACTCTGTATAAGTTTGTCATGCAGGAGGCACGAATGAACCCTCCATATGATTGGAAGAGATAACCAATCAGGGGAGAACTGACTCAATAACAAGGTTAAGGCATACCTAAGTCAAACTAAATCCCGCCCACACGGAGGAGACTTTGTTTTGAGTGCTTTGTTCAAGGGCGACATGACTGACTCTAGCTGCCAACAATAAATGGAAATACTGTCCCGTTCCCGCTCTTTTTGGAATATTTAATTTCTTTTTCTTTTTCTATTAGCTTCAAAAAGAATAAAAGAATGTTATGGTATAGTGGAAAGAATGAGTGTCGGTGAAACAGATGATCTAGTTCCTAGGAATGGAACATTCCTATGCTCAATGCAGGGAGGTGAAAACTGGTTAGTGACACTCAAAGGTACGTTCCTTCCATGGGTCAAGGTGTGTCAAGCTACAAAAGTCAAAAGGTATGCAAGGTTGATTTTGCAGTCGTCATGGTCAAAAGTTGGCCTAAGCACGAGTCTAAGTGAAGCCAGCTCTAGGCCAAAAGGTGCAAGTGGTCAACATGCAATGCAGTAGTACAACTCAACACAAAGGAGCCTCTAGGGTATAAGGCCAGAACAAAGCGAAGAAGCTAAGAGGAATGAGTCCTCAACACATAAGTCATGGCGGGACTACAGAGGACTCCCGAGCCTACTCAGATTGGAGCAACATGGGCAACAAATGTCAGTGAGGTGCTAACTACGATGCCCATGTAAAGGATGGCTCTACCATCGTGTCATGATTTCAAAAATCGGCGAGTGAATATGGCTTACGAACCATAACACAATGGGGTCGACCCTATGGCAGATGTATCGACAGATGGAGGCTAATATGCATGATGCAACGTAAAAATGGTGCCTCTAACCTATATGCCAGTGAGAAAACGATCCCTGCCATTACAAGTCAACAGTCATGGAACCGTCTCGAAATTGTCGAAAAAACGTCCAAAATGTCCTGAAAAACAAACCATTCTTGACATTCCAAGCTCCCAAGTTAAAAGTCACATGAGGCCAAATAAAATTAAATTTTGAAAAAATTTTGAATTTTCAAAACTTATAAAAGGGATTTTGGACTCACCATTTTTACCATTTGAGTTGGAGAGCAAAGATTTGGAGCAAAAGGAGCAAACTTCCCGTATACCAAATTCGACCGTTCAAATTCTTCAAAAACCTCCAGGTAACTCTTATACTTAGCTTGCAATTGATTGTGACTAGTTTTGAGATTTTTAATTGATGTTTCACCGCTGAACTTTTGTCCAAAATTTCACCGTGGCCTATATGCGGGTTGGTAATATGAAACCCACGTACACGCGGGCCCTATACGCGACTGTGTGCAAAGTAACCTGCGTATACGCCGTGAACCAATTTTAAACAAAAACTAATGGTTGCAAATCGTTTTTTTCTTAGAATGCCAGTCACTTGGCGTGAAAGAGAGCATGCAGCGGTGGACAATGAACTCATGAATGATCCTCAAGCTTTGGATGCCTTATGGGGATGCGGTTTTCTTAAATTCTTCAAACTGCCGAACATGAAAGCCAATGTACCACTGCTTGAGATGCTCATTGATTATTGGGACGTCGAGGAGGAAGCCTTCATGATTGACCAAATGCCACTCAGGGTAGAAGTGGAGGATATCTATTTTATCACGGGCCTTTCCCGAAGGGGAGAGGTAGCACATTACCGGGGCAGGACACGGAGCAGTCTCACCATAGAAGACTACGCATAGATATATTGCCCAAGACATCCCAAGAAGGTTGGGAGCCAGATTTCTATCACACATTGTTACACAAAAATATTGTCACCTTGATTATTTGCAGTCGGTATGGGTCTATCACCACCTATGCCAGCTTCCTAAGCAAGTCTCAAA
>APFE031527496.1:0-10378 GCA_000404065.3 Pinus taeda
AAAGACATGAAGAAGTCGTGATAAAGTTATATGTGCTCTTTTTGGGACAATAGAATTGTGGTTCTCTTGAATACTCTTCTAGTCCAAAGATGGTCTATTCTCTCAAGACTCTGATGAAGAGCTTTCTCAGATTCCGTGGTCCAAAATCACAGGGTTTCAAAGGTACCTACCAGCACTTGGGAAATCTAATCCCTAAGATCTGTTGGGGAAGCCTCCATTGTGGGGATGGCATCCAACCACAAAACAGTAAGGGAATATTTATTAATGTGACAGTGGTACTGATCCCATTGTTGCTCTTAATCTAGAATGCTTTGTGAGACTTTGTACTAAGGTGCTAGATTTTGCAGTAAAAGGGCACACATGCAATTCTCAAACTACAAAATAGGGCACCAACACTGAGAAGCCAGAAAGCTCACCAAACTCCATCAACCCCAAAGACTTCTAGAATTACAGTGGAGTTATATTGTGAAATCTTTCAGTTCAGCAAGCTTCTCAGAGACCTAGACAGATGTAATGTTATGCCGAATTATGAGGATAAATTGATTTCTCTTATGGAGAAGCTGGTTATCCTGTATTGAATTCCCAAAAAGAAAATGAAGAGGAGGAAACCTTTCAATGAGAGATATGCAATTGCTTGGAGTATCTGACATATTTCATGACAAGGTAGCAGCCCCCAGTGTATGTAGAGGAGGAAAGAGGCCTGGGCTCAAAAGGCACTCCCCTGGTGCATAACATTATGCCATTCTTCTCTCTTTTTTTTCTTTTTTTACTTATGAAGTTAAGTATGCTACTGGTTCTGGTCATAAGTCTAGATTGGTTGTTTTTTTTTTTATCAGTGTGGTTCTGTGTTCTACAACCCGTAAGCTAATATATTTTCTTTTATCAAAATAAATACAAACCATCGTTTCTTCTTTTTGTTTGAATTTTATTTCAAAACTCTCATTGAATGTTTTATAAACTCAAATTTATATATTCTGATCAGCCTCTTTGATAAGTAATATTTCTGAGTTCAATATTGTATAGGATCTTTCTCAACTATTACATCTTTTCCAGCTATCAAATCAAAATATTGCTAAGAGTATTTCAATGAGATGAATGGGAGCTTATTCCCATTGATAATGCATTGAAAGGTTATTACCAAAACATCAGTTTATAAACAGAAAGAAAATGTGCTTGTGAAAAAAAAAATGATAACATTAATGAAAGGTCAAGCAAATTAGCAATATCAGCAATGAAGAATAGCGAAGGGGTTGAATGAATGCCACAAATAGGGAGCCAATGGACCATGTTTCAGGGATTTATTGTTGAAGAAGCTATTTACCCTAGCACCTTGGAGAATGTGTTTTAAGACTTCAATTTTGATTGTTTGCTATTACTTGGCACCATGAAGGGCTAGTAAAGAGGTACTCCAAAATTATTAATATTACAGAAAATTCAATATTTACCATTTAGACATGGACAAGCAACGAAAACTTTTAACCAGCATCGTTCAGAGAAAAACAACCAAACAAGCAAGTAATGTATTGAATATCCAAAACCTACCACCCAAAGAAGTGAACGAGGCTTCCGAGTTGTGATATTATCTATAACCAGCTTGAATCCTTGATGTGCATCAATTATCTCAACTATTGTCATGGCACCCAGCAGGAAGAATACTATCTCACTAACTTCTTGAGATTTTGTGGCCAATTCCTCAACAGCTATATCAGCTGATGGAGCATGACACACAAGATAAGCTAAAAACTGAGCAACAAAGGGATATAATAAAAAGGAATAGAAACAAAACTGGGGGGTCAATATTCATGGCCCTTTAGTACAGCTGGGCTGAAATTTATAGGCAACCATCTATTCTTGTCTGTGTCTACAAAAACATTTAAATAACATTTCAGGAAAAAGAATCAAACAAGAGATATCAGTTTCTTACTCCAAATCGGTCTTGTAAAATAGATCAGGATCTTCTATCAATAGCACCGGACAGGAAATCAATCACACGCATTGAATCACCATTGAAGATACTGTAACAAGAATTTCAATTTAAAAAGAAAAGACTTACCCCAATACTCCTAATTACCCATAAACTGACAGCCATCAAAAGTCCAACACCACTTTTGTTGAAAGCAAGGGACTCCTCAAAAATAATGCCAGCATATCCCAATGCAAATACCAATACCATTGCCAAATCCTGATTGGCAACTACCCAAGAATGATTGATAGCCACTGCTCCAGCAGCTACAGAGGCAAAAATAGTAAGAGCCTTCAATAAATCAGTCCTCTTCTTGTAATTAGCTTCAAAGTCTTGTGAACTGTTTTCATCCACTAAAAATAAAGGATCACCTGCTCCAGGAAAAGAAAGGGCTTCTACAACATGGTTGAAGAACGAAAGTGAAGAGGGAGAGACCTGACATTTGATCTTTCGGTGTCAAGTACTTCTTCCTTTCATCACTGTGAGCATGTCCATCATGAATTCAAGGACACGAGATTCTGATATCCTTTGTGACATGGAAAACAGGATTCCAAACGCTAAGAGCGACATCCACTAGTTCTTGTAAATATGGGCAATGAAACAGGATTCTTTTTAGATACTTGAGCAAAGACTAAAACCTCTATAGAAGGGACTACATAAATCTGTGTGAATTCATTCAACAAGACAGAAAGGTCATTTGCTTGGACTAGTGGAAAGAACAGGAATTTGCTTTTCTTTTTTTTCTTTTTTTTTGTTGAGATCTTAACGCACAATACAAATGTCAGACGTGAAACAGTATTTACATTTATAAGTTGTTTGAATGCTGACCTTAGTCCTAGCGGTACATAACACATATTGACTTCATCACTATGTCCTAAATCTGTGAATTTGGATAGGGTTATCAATGTGTTGTCTGAGATAAGGATCAAACAATTTATTTTAACATTAGATGATTGAGGTTTGAGCTGAAACTATTACATTTGTGGTGTTTAGCATGACTTTTATGGAATAGCCTTGGGATATTCTAGTCATTATATAGTAGTTCTGGAGGCATGCTACGAGTAACTGTGAGCAGATTATAGAAGAATGGAACCTATGGCGGTTCGTCCTGTTGAAACAATAGACCCCTGTCCTCAATTTCGACTGTGTAAATGATGAAATAGTGGAGAAATGCTCCCTTAGTGCTTCCTGATGTATACCAATTAATGAGCGTTCAAGTGTTATTTCAAATATGAATCAAATTCGAAACAATGTCAAAATTTTCCAAATTTTCAAGAGATCAGTGTTGTTAATGAAACTAAAGTTTAGATTCCAGCATACAATGGTCAAACTAGTGTCAAATAAACACATTAATGATGTTTAGTTATGACAGAAGACACCAGCCCCCAAGCACAAGGCTATGTATGTAAAACAATGCATTCGCAATAACAATAAAATAGAAGATATATACTAGTTCCAGAACAAGAAAGTTGACATAACAATGATGCAATACACCCCAAAGTTTGATTATTCATACGGTAACAATTGAGTAGACATTGTCTTAGTGTCCCAATAAAATACCTATCTTTGATGAGAATAATTTACGTTTGAAACTGCACGTCAGGGGTAGCCCGAGTAGTTGGGACTAATGGTGTTACTGCCGCCCACCTCAGTTCGAATCCTAGCTAAACTGCCCAGTATGATTTGCAGGTTATTATATCAGGCCAAGGGGTTATAGTGGCAGCAGTACAATACAATCTCTGGGTGCCATGGATGATAGTGTGTTCTAGATACCAATATCTCCTTGTACATGTATAATAATAAAAAAAGAAATTACATTTGAAGCCAACGATGTATCAAACTCAACTATACATGCTTGAAAGTAACCCTTTGAAGATTTTGAGTGATATAAACGCAACCATTATGTATTAAGTTAAACCAAGCCTGCTTGAAAGCAGTCCTTCAGTGATTTCCATTGTTATTAACAAAATTTATGTCATCTTAAAGAATGGATGAATAAACTAGAAAGTGTTATTCACCATCCAAACAAAACCATTGGTATTGAAGAAAAGGAGATGGGGAAAATTGTAGAAGAGCATAAACGACATTTTCCTAATTTGCCATCAAAATTACAGCTAAAATATAGAATAGACTTAATTATTTATTTAGAATTAAAGCCATTGGAATGAAGCATAAAAAGTTTTTTTTTTTTTTAGGATGACTCAGCACATGACTGAACTAATATATATTTATCTTCAGTCTGTCAAGCAGTGTGGCAAGTTGATGTGCTTGTCATGATAATGACAAAATTTCAATACCCTTCAGCCATGCTTCCTGTAGTAATGCCATTCACAGAATCTTTTTGAGATGTAAAGTCATGTTAATGTGACAAAACAAAAGTATCATGCTGAAGTGGAGGTGTTGTTTATTGTAGTCCTTATGCTAATGTGAATTTTGGAGGGAGTCCAGGCATAAGTCTTGGTTGGCTTCAATACTAACAATTGCTCATAGTGGTGCAATGGCACTCCGACAGAATCTGTAGTATTAAAATGTTGTAGCCTAAGTTGTGTTTCAGATATACAAGTGTAGCTGGAATATCTAATCAAACAGTTTGAAAAGATTATGATTGTATTTGTTTAGGATCTTGAGACTTGAACCTTCCGTGAATTTGAAAAGGAATGTATAATTTCCTGAAAGCTTAATTGTGGCATTTCTACAAACTTCAAACCAGAAATGTAGCCTTACAACTCAGCAATAGAAGCTGAATTGGAAGTAAGTTCCAAGTTTAAAGTAGCATCTCTCTTGAATGGTATTTGTTTTTGTCTTGGTTGAATCGATTTCCAGGGCTCTGAAGGATAACTATCGCACTAATTAGAGCCTTGCCAAACTTGTAATGTTAATTCAGTTTTCCAACAACTTTTGAATATTATTTGGCTTTGTCTCTATTGAGTCAATTTTCGAGGATCTGAGGGATCACTATCAGACAAATTTGAGCTCCACAAAACCTGCATGCCCCCAAAATGGGAGGAGGAGAGCATCAAAGAGAGTCAGGAAATGGGCACATAAGACAAGGCAAGAAGAGCTTCTGATGTCGTCAGTGCCATAGGAAGGAGGAATGTAGAGTTGCAACTGGAATAAGAGCTTGTCGTCAAAACCATTGATCATGTCCTTAGTCACTAATGGCGATCTAAACTAAAATTGCTTCTCTAAGCTGTTTGACCGATCATGATTACTTGTAGTTTATTGTTTTGTTCATTGTCATCATCCAAGCTAGAGGTGTCCTAACTCCTCCCTACAAAGAGTATGCCGCCAAGGAATTTGAATTTTGTCTAGTCGAATTTAAGTCAGATATTTGTTTCTTAACTGAAACACAGCCACGAAACTGGTTGTTCAAAGGTTGAATTCCCTATCCTCAAATGTCAGTTTAGTCTTTGTCCAACAGCAATGAGAGTGTTGAGTTTGTGTCAAAATCAACAAGGTTCAATCTTGGGCTTGGCTCAGACATCAAGGCCATGAGCAGTTGTGATATCCATGAAAATATCAGAGACAACATGGCGATGTTCATGTAGATTTCGAGAACAGCCAGAAGAATGAGGAGGGTACCCTTGACTGAACTCAACCCAGTAACGTCCATGCTAGAAGCATGTACCTTTCCAATAGGAGAGCATATTAAATGAAGAGAAGCTAGTTGAAAAAATGCTTTTCGTCTCCCACTAAGGCAAGTGTGCACCTTTCCTATGTGAAAAAATCAAAAAGTGCTTACCCCTAAAGAAAATAAGGGACCGAACAGGGTATAGCGATAAATAGACTCAACATAAGAGAAGGAGACCAATTTTTAGCACGGATAAACAAGGTTCAGAAGATTCAATAGTATAACACGCCAAGAAGTAGCAGAAATTGAGAACAAATAACGGATTTGAGATAGATGAATATGAATTTAAGGCTAAAAATAATTTTACCTTATCAAGACAAGAAAGACAAATTTGAAGCAAAAATTTCAAATTTAACAATGGAAGCACAAATCTTTAACAACAACAGAAATTTCAGGGTGAAAACATAAAAATTTGATGTCACATCCCAAGGAATGTCGTGAGATCACAATTTTTAGTAGCAGAACCTGACATTAACACTATATTGGTGAGCAAACTGCAACGAAGCAGAATGTAAGTCTCAAAAAAACAGTAGATTATAGTGCTTAATTGTATAAAATAACCTAAAACATCATAACAGGCAAATAAAAAGCACCAGAAAAACTGGTTCAAAGTCGAAAATCAACTTACAAGTCATGATTACCTTCATATTTTTAAGAGGGCTGTGAATTTTTAAACACTTGGAATCAAACCTGAGTTCTGGAGCAATGTTTTCTCGCTCATTTTTCCTGACCATATTTTTTTTTCAAACTTCACCCATATGGCAACGCCAAAACACCATGGAAACGATCAGGTTAACCTACTTGGCAATTAAATCGATGACCACTATCCACCACTTGTATCCAGCTGACATTGTAGCCATTACTACAACCATTAGGTGTTGTTTTGTCACTATATTGAATGCATCAACAGCATATATTTTCTTTCCATTTATAAGTTTAAAAGTAACATAAATTTGATTCAATTGTCACGACTCACTATGCAGCCCAGTGCACCACGCTGAATGATATGATTTCTTCCACGTGCTTGGAACTTCATATATCTGCAAACAATACTTCAACACCTTTGATTTATTTCATCTGTGCGTTGACAACTCCAACACTTAGTATTCTCTCCACAAAATTCACATTCAACATCCGTACATAACGGTTGGAAGCAAAAGAAAGTGGCTCGGCGATGGATCTCATACCTGCAAAATCATATTTACTCTATGCAACATCTTGAGTAGGATCAAGAGTAGCATCACCTCTCTTACGATTCTTCCTATTCTTTTTTTTTTGGTTAGTTTGGCCTCATCATACTATTAACCGTGACAATCAAAGATGGGCCTCATGATCATCTCAAGTTGGCTCAAGATTTGGTGGATCACAAGAACAAAAAGGCGTGGATTGATTCCTCTTTACGCAGATCTGGGCATCACCAAACCAATCGCTCAAATTTACCTCTAAATGACAGCTGGGCTAAGAGTGGTCGGTTAGCAACTGCTTTCCAAAAGGATGGGAAAGCTAAACTAGGTTTCGATGGAGTTGCTCAAACGCCAGCAAGGTGGAATTATGTGAAGGATAGAAACAAGAAGGGTTCGGATGAAGCCTACAAGCATTGGGTTTTAGAGATTAAGGCCAAGGCATAAAATAATAATATAAGAATTGATAAATGGATAAGAAAAAAATGAGTGTTGGCAGGCTGGGAATAAGCATGACTTAGCGAGGTCACCACAACAGAGAGTAGAGAATAATTGACAATCTTCCTGTAAGGACTTGAATTGGCAGAGTTCGTCTTCACCATGCCGACAATGGAATAACATAGTAAGCAATTCACCTTTGGTATCCGGACTTTAATGCATCATTGGCATGGCAAGCCTGCCTTCTTATGGATCTGGACGTTGATAGATGTACCGTATTTCAAGCACAATCTATTGTTATTCATTGCCTTGCCATACATAGAAAAACAAAATCAGAATGCATTATTGAGTAGGCCATATTGTCTCCATCACCATCACAACTTTGTCCACCTATCAACAATTTTAATGTCGGTTGAAGCCATTTCACTCCAAATTCTACTCATGAAGATTTCCCAATCGACATCCTTCAATTTCGCAAACCAGGGTTCTCCATAAGCAGGTTTCAGCGATTCGGCTCCGGCTTCTTAGAGCCGGTGGCAGATCCACAACAATTTCCCATGCTATAGTCGCAAAGATTTGTACAAAATTTTGAAACAAAAGAACAAAAGTAAAGGAATTCATAGAATTCGAACCCTGGACTTGAGAAAGGCTCTCGACGATCGGGAAAGAATGAATGCATGCGTGAATTGCATGCGCAGAGGATCCGAGAAGGAGTGTGATCTGCCTTTGGTCAAAATAGGAAAATTCAAAAACTAACAGATTTGCAAGACTGTTGGTAGCGTCGAAGGTCCCGAGGTCAATTCCTGGCGAGAGCTTCTAATTTGCTTAAATTTCGAATGCTTTCTATGGTTGTGAAAGTTTGTGACTCCTCATAATATCACAATCCTATTCTTGAATATTTATACAACTCCAAAAAAAAGGATTCAACCCGATTCCGAAATGAGAAGAGCAAAAAGCACAAGAAATCAAATACTATATATATATATATATATATTATATTATATATATATATAGTTATATATTTATATTATATATATTATATGTATATACTATATATATATATATATTACACTTGCCCACCAAAAGACAACATTATTTCCGCTCGGCATACTGCTGATTATTATTTTTTTTTTTTAATCCTATAATTAAAAATCAAATCTATTAGTGTTGCAGTCCAAGTAATGGCTATAGAAAGAAAATATTGGGGTTGAGCCTGCAAGGCCGGCTTTTGAGAGAAAGACAACTTCACCCTCCATCTGAAACTAATAAGTAAAGGTAAGAAATGGAAAGCCGTTCAATATACAACGCTCTGCATGCTAACTCCTAGGCTAGGGTTAAGACACTCGTTCTGGATGTGTATGGGGCAGTAATCAGTAACCCCAAAATTATTCATTTTGTGTTGTCCTTCCTCTCCAATGAGATGCAGCAGTCACAGATCTTCAGATTTGAAAATCGTCATTTGCTGTAAATGTTTTAGCTTACATTGATGTTCTATTCAGTAGGTTAAAAAAATTGAAAATCCTAAGTTAACCTACTTCGATGCAAACAACAATGCAAAGTAAAGCGTTTAAATCTGAAATTATGCTGAAATAGAAAACCTAACATAAATAAAATTGAAATATAAAACCAAGTTGAATTAAAAAGAAAGTGAATCCCGACTAAACTCAGAATATAAACCCCTTCTACATGAAAATCGTTGCAACAGAGCTACAAAGCTAATGAGCATTGGCGAAACGCTATAGCAATGCTGAAGACATCGCAATCCATAGACAGAGGGTAAACATATAGAACAACATCACAATCGATAGAAACAGAAGCATTAGCATCAAAACAGGAGAACAACATAACAATCCATGGTTAGCATCAAAACAGGATGAGGAAGGGTATCAGAACGATAAAATGGGGGCATCCATTAAGCGTAAGAAGGTAATATTGGGGTGGATACCCTTCTCGCAATGATGCAAGGGAAGCTCTTCGTCAATGGGAACGACAGCGAAGGAGAAAAAGGGTTTGGATGCTCTGGAAAAGGGTTCGAAAGTTCTAGGCTTTACTTCGAATATTGTTGATACGATGAAGCCTTCATCTCGTAATAACTAACCTATGCTGCCGCATGGATATAAAGCACAACCGAATAAAATAAAACAAGTATTCTGTACTTTTTGGACATTTGAAAGTGTCATGGATTATGCATTAGTTTTATGTTAAGCTGCTTCTCGCACATGGTTTTTCAAACCATGGCTTTTGAAAAACCAAAGCGCTTTTATAGAACGTATATACAGAGGGTTTTGACCGAAGCTCTTTTACAAAACCTAGATACATAGGAGGGTTTTTCCTTGGAATAGCTCAGTTTGTTAGAGCGTGTGGCTGTTAACCACAAGGTCGGAGGTTCAAGTCCTCTCTTCTAGTGATATTTGGGGTTTAGTGGGCCTTTTTAAGTCCAGATTTTGAACGTGGCTCTGATACCATATGTAAGAACCTGATTCCTATTATTAGAGCCTCAATCTATTTAAACACTAACAGATCTATTTCTTTTTTATTTGCAAGTAAAAAAAGGAGCTTGCTGACCTTCTCACAAAGCTTTAAACATTTAACATCTTATCATTTTGTCATAAGCAACATAAATTAAGGTGAGCATTCCATTGATATCAACCTAACAAGAGTAGTCCATGGAAAAATACCTGTTCGGGCGGTTGATGATGATACCTTTGTCTTATAGCTCCAGCTGAACGCTCCTTCTCACCGACCCAACCGGATTTACCTCCCAGCCAACTAGGAAACAAATTCCTAGCCCAGGAAACCTCCACAGGTTTCCTAGCCCTCCGTGCCCAAGTCCAACCCGATATAGTGTGTCCTCAAGAAGAACGTGCAAAACCAGATACAATACTTTCCTCCTCTCAAACCTAGGAAACCTCCATAGGTTTCCGAGGTCTCCCCAAAATCATAACAAGTCCAAAACAATCACAACCAACCCCCACAATCATAAGCAAAACCTCCCAAAAGTCCCCCCTTTTCTCCCTTCCCCCTTCCCTTTTTATACCCTCCTTCCCTTCTCCATCTCAACCACCTCTCATTAATTTCATTCACTTCTCACCCATCCCTATAGTTGACTTCTCTTCTTCCAAGTAGGCTAGGAGTACATTTGGAAATGTGAGATGTAATTACATG
>APFE031527507.1:0-94833 GCA_000404065.3 Pinus taeda
CACCAGACTGAGAAGCTTTCTTGCTCTTCCCTTTCTTTGCTTTGGCAGCCAAAGCACAATTCTCTTCATCAGCTCCCTTGACGAAGATCCGTCCCTGGTACTCCGCCTGATCTCCTCCTGCACAAGATCTGACCATAGTCTTTCCCATCCTGGCAACTTCTCCCGACCATTGACAGAGTCCTGATAGGAATGCCAACTTTTTGGAAGACCAAGGAGAGCCAAGCTCACCAAGTCCTCATCATCGACAGTAACCCCCACACTTCCCAGCTCATCTCGACACTGAGTGAACTTCGTGAGATACTTGGGAATACTGTCACCCTTCTCGCATTTGATGTTTCTGAGTTTATCTTTGAGCGCCAGCTTCCTCTGATCGCTCTTGCTTTGGAATAATTCTGTTAATGGTTTCCACATCAAATATGGAGTAGCCTTTCCATGGAGGCTGGACACAATGTGATCCTTCACGCCCTCCAACAGAATCCTTCGACATTTTGCGATCTTCTTTTGCCAAGCATCAGCTTGAGTAGCATCAGTAGGCTTTGGGATATCCGTATCTATGAACTCTTTCATCCCGTTATCATCCAATACTGCCTCCATCCTGTCCTTCCATGCAATATAGTTTGAGCTGCCCTCAAGAGCATACTCCAATCGCAATCCGTTTAAAGACATTGCTGCGTTTTCACCAAGAAAACACTGCTACAAATTCGAATTCCACCAGCAACCAACTCAACCGCCTCGGATCTAAGATTCGTGAGAACAAAATATTTCTCGTATAGAGATTGAATGTATGGGATTTTACCGGATATTTCACCTTCCAAAGGAAGGATGAATCCAGAGGCTACTTGGCCCGATTACAGGCTCTGCCTAGAGAAATAGAATGTAAACACTTCCTGAATAGTAGATCTGATGATCAACAGCTCTGATACCATGTAGAAATTTTGAATAATTTAACACATATTCAATGAAGATTATCCTGATCATGTACTATTGCGGAAAACATACACAATACATAAGCTCCTCTACGTTGATCATCAATATAGCAGCATCAATAACAATAAAACATCAAGAGCATTCACACATTAACACAGTATGTATCCTGGGGAAAGCTTCTCGCTAAAAACCCCAACTATCTGTATATTAATGATTGAGTCATGTAACATTACACAGCATAATACTTCTCACAAGTATCTCCACCTCTGTTACACACAATACAGCTCAGATCTGATCTCCAAATCTCTTCCACTGATTGCCTGCCTCCACTGCTCAATACCTGCTCAAGAACTGATGAGAATGGCTCACCAAACTCGTTTTTCACCTCCAAAATAGTCACTCACACTTTGTGGACGTGAGAATAAGCTAAAATGTGGGCAAATACGTGGGCAAACTCATTGGCATACTCAATCCCTTGATTGTGCAAGATCTGGTGCACAACTATAGTCACAACTGATAGCAATCTGATTCTCTACCACCTGTTCCTGTTGAACTGAACATGCACTGACATGCAACTGAGTTAACTGATGTATTCATTAGTTGTATTATGAGTTAATAACTTGTGAATTAATTAATAACTAATTCACCCAACTCATCTCTAGTCTATTTGCCAGTTAGGCTAAATACAACCAGTTTAACAAAGCTAAACTGAACACAACTCCATCAACTGCACAATCAACTCCACCAAACTCAACTGATTGAGTTCTAACTGAAGTCATGCATGCAACAACTCAACTGACTCATAAGAAAAGCGTATTTCCTTCTAACAGCTGCATGTGCCACCTCTGTAGCTCAAACTGAAGTGCTCCAAGAGAATAAGATTAAGTTTATAGTCCAAATATTATTGTGAGATAATAATATTTGACTTTTCTATTTTTGACAGCGAGTCTAAAAATAGACTTGATCACTCACACTGTGATCACTCACACTTTCATCAAAAATAGAAGTCCATCTATTTTCTCAACTTGATCAATCATCCATAAATAGCAACCTGCAATCCATAGACATGATCCATATGTCTAAAAATAGGCATAGTCTAAAAATAGACTTGCGCCAAAAATAGCCTGCGGGCCCACTTAGTGAAGGCTACTCTTTTCACTAAGCTCCATCATCTTGTTGCAATCTCAACAATGATAGTGTTTTTTATTCAAAGGGAATTATAAGTGCTAGTTTTTTATTTTTTTAGAAGGGTCCCTATTTATTTAGTGTTATTACTAATACTAAATAAAAAGGGGGGTTGTTGATGGCCACAATAGGATGGTAGCCCAACTATATCTAGATCTTAGCAGTACACAAAAGGAGACATTTCTTTAGTTGAATGATTTAGATGATTTTAGAATGCAAGCCCTTGCACACACAGAGGTAACTCAACTTCAAAGGAATATATGGCATGATAAGAACATTAAGGATAAGAAATTTCAAGAAGGTGATTGGGCCTTGTTATATGATTCCAAATATAAATTCTTTAAGGGCAAGTTAAGGACAAGATGGCTAGGACCTTATGTTATAGAAAGATGTCATGATAATGGCTCACTGTAAATCAGAACCATAGATGTAGAGGCCATTTCTTTACTTGTTAATGGACACATATTGAAAGTTTACAAAAAACCATTGTCAAAGCAAGAGTTCATTGATGGTATCAATAAAACAGTGATGGTGGTGGAGCAAGTTTCAGCTCCTACCTCATCAAATCACTAAGAGAAAAAAATAAAAATAAAAATAAGGTCTCAAGTGAAAACCTCCATGAGGCGCCTGAGTCCCACTATTGGGCTGAACACCTCTTGGGGTGGCCCAATGGTGTCGAAAAAAAAAGAGAGAGAAAAAAGATAAAATTAAAAGAACTCTAGGTGAAAACCTCTCTTGGGGCACCTAGGGAAAACAACTAGTATGAAAACCTCTAAGAAGAAGACTAGTTGTTTTCAAAACAAAAAAAAAAAAGAGAAAAAATCATGAAAATTTCTATTTGTAGGTCAGCAAGGAGGATGATTAGAGAACGAAATAGAGGAAAAAGGGAACCTATTTCACTCACATTTTTAATTTTCCACCCATCATCATTCATCACTCCACCATTTCTTTCATTTTTTCACTCCTTTGCTTCAGTTTACATGGGGACTATGTTTTCTATAAGATCCCCTGTAAGCCTATAGGATCCCCTAAAAACCTACAGGATGATCTTGTAGGAATTACAGTGGCTCAGGAATCCTACAGGAAGTGACCTTAGGGCAAGAAAATGACCTTCCATGTCAAAGAAATAACCTTCCTACACCATCACTTCATTACCATACCTATATCCACTTTGATCACCCCTGCATTTACCATAAAAGAAAAATAAATTTCAAAAAAATATATATTTTTCACAGTATTCAAGAGAAAACACGGAAAAAAAAATGAAATAGAGAGTAGAAGGGAGCAGCACCTGAGTATTTCTCATTCTCCACACTCCTAGTCTTCCTCTCAATCCATGTCATCATCCTCAAAATCCTAGTAGAGTGTATGATTAAAAGTTCTAAGGGAGAAGCAGCTACAAGACATCTTGTAGGAATCCTGTAGCAGCCTGTCCCACAGAATACAAATCATGATTGCAGCAAGCTTCTAGCTTCGAGATCCAAGGGTAGAAGGAGCTCCAGAGCAACAACAACACCATCATCTTCAACACGAGGTACTTGCACATCAAAGGAATCATCAGAGGGCAATGAAAAAAAGCAAGGAAAAGTAGCATGCAGCCAACACACAAAAAGAACCACCGATCTTCAACAACTGCAACAAGGTATTAGTACCACAGTTAAGTATCTCGCTTTACTCTCTCATTTGCATAATGTAGTGAAAAGATGTAAAGTTTAGGAGCAAGTTGGTTTATAAGTGAAAGGTGGCCAGTTAACTTAGCCACCTTTGTTCAGTTGATGAAGACAAAGCAGTTAGTCCTCCCACACATGGCAGCAATTAAGTCAAAGAAATAGAGGAGAAGGACAAAAGCAGTTAAGTCTACAAGGCATGAACTAGGATGATTGCGAGGAAAGGGGAATGATGAGGGGGTAGTGGGGACCAACGGTCTAAAAATAGAAAATGTACCTCTATTTCGAGCACACCACCTCACATAACTCAGCCGTAAGAGGAAATAATCGTTGATCCCCATCCACTCATGCATTCATTTCCTCGAGGATCATTATAGCAAAGTCTCTCTCACACCCAGGCAACCTACAGAAGATGGAAATTCCACCATTCTCTTGCATAGGACTTCCTGCAAGATTAAGTAGGAAATCCTACAGGATCGCACAAGAATCCTACAGGATATAGACAAATAGTCTATAGGATTGGTCTAGAGGAGTCTCAAAGGGGAAAACATGGGGGTTGGCTACAACAAACACTATGAGGAGGTAGGCTCTATAATTACTTCCCTTTTTCAAAGTGAATTAAATAGAAAAACTCCTAGTATTGAGTGAATTTGGTAGCTGTGTAAGGGAATTGTCTCCATAGTTCTTTTAGTTATTTACTTCTACATTCAAAAATTGTATCAACCATCTCAACTCCTCAAAATTCACCAACCAAGATGACAGGGTGGTTTAATAGAAGGGATCCCATTAACACTACGAGAATCCACCAGCACCCTCAAGTGTTAGAAATCTTCACAAGGCATAATTGGATGGGGTATTTTGAAAAGCTAAGAGGGTATGATGATGAAGTGGCCGTAGATTTTTCTCTCTCCCTCATTCCATTTCCCAGAGTCCATGCCACTGTTTTGGTGAGAGGCCTCTCAATAGAGCCCACCCCTGAACTCATAAGCATAATTACCACACTTCCCCTAGGAGTGCCTTGGAGAAAGTAAGACAAGGGAGATAGCTAGATTTCTAAGAAGAAGTTCTTTTTAGAGGGTGAGGAGCCCATTGAGGAAAAGAATGGAGTAAGGAGAACAAGCCTACCATATCCCTAGAATGAAGTGAGATACCACCTTATCATACATATCATATGAGGGTAGATATAGTGTGGTTTATGGGTATCACTTTAGGCTTCTTGAAGAATTGAGGTTTGGAGCAGAAACACCTCCTCACCATAGGCTCAGCATACCATACTTCCTTCTGCAATCACTGATAGATAAAAGCATAAAGGTGCAGGAGGGAAACTACCAATACTTAAACAACCATGGGTTAATTAGAATCATCATAGAAGATTCCCTCCACAACCTCAGAATTCCTATCCAATGGGAAAATTCTAGAGACATGTAGACATAAGAGGATATCAAAGCCCTCACTTATGAAATTAGTCCTACAACCATTGAAAAAGATGAGGAAGAAACTCAAACAAATGGAGAATAAGCAGAGAGGGATGAATATGAGACATACAAGGAGGAAGAAGAGGAGAAGGATAAGGAAGGTGATGAGGAAACATAGAAAGATGTCAAGGAGGAGATTGATAAACAAGATGAGGATCTAGAAGGAGGACAAGAGGGGTAAAACATAGAGGAAAATTGCAATGGAAAAGAGGAGGCAGAAGACAAGGAGTAGTCAATTACGGTGTCTCCAGAACCAACTGAGAGAGAGGCAATGGCTGCCCTCAATGCTCTTAACAACCTTATCAAACAAAAGGAAAGAAGACAAAGTAGACCCCCTTATATTTCAGAAGAAGGAAAAGCACAAGGATAAGGCAGGGGAAACCCCAAAATCCAACCAAAATTCCCATTGCAATTGAGGACTCACCTAAACAACAGGAGAAGATGCCTCCCGTAAATTTCCTATCACCTATATGAGAAGGCCTGTAACTAGATCCACCTCATCCAAAGGAAAAGAAATACTATAGGATACACAGTAGGACTTACAAGAAGCAGAAGCAGTCTTATACGAGATTTTGTTAAACCTACAGGAGACTCAAAAATTGGATAAGGAGGGAAACCTACAACAAGAAAATAAAGAAGAGGACCCAGAGCTAACAAAACCTAGACCCCAACCTAACCTTGACTCCTACTACAAATTTATTGAAGGGGGTAGGGTCATTCCACAAAAAATTTCTATTCAATTATTATTTGAGATTGAGAAGGAGAGAGACAAAATGTTGCTTTCAACCTCGTATAGAAATTACCTGCATACAAATTCCAAAACGCAGAAAATAAACAATTCGAGAGAATAACACATAAAACACATATACATATAGATTTCCCCTGGATCCTAAAACTGGGACTACCAGCTTGACTTTTCATTATGTTTGTTTCAATGTTACAATACATATTTATACATGCCGCAGCGTCTAATACCATGGACTGAAAACCATCATGTCCAAAACCATGGATTGAATACCATCATGTCCAAAACCATGTGCAAAAAACATGAACAAAACCATAGGTAGGTCCGCCCAACCTAATATAGGGTCCAAAACCAAAATTTTCCAGGGCGCTGCCCTGGACCCTATAGAGTGGGGTTACCTGCACCCACCAAACCCCCTATGACTCCTCCCACTATGGAATCGACACAATGAAGGGGCAGCTCCACCGCCCTTCTAACCCCCTGGTTAACTATGTGGGCTAGTTGTGGAAAGAATTTAACAGAACCCAACATTCTCCCACTTTTTGTTTTCTTTCCACAATGGGCCACAAGAGAGATTATTCATTTATCTAATCCTGCAACACCCAATGTTTCTCTACACCAAGAGAAATTCTCAGAGCTCACAAAATTTGTCAATGCATCTGCAGTATTCTTCAAAGTGTCCACCTTTACCAGCAACACCTTTTTGTCCTCTATCATATCCCTCACAAAGTGATACTAAACATCAATGTGCTTTGTCTTTGAATGATATGCAAGGTTCTTTGCCAAGAATATTGCACTTTGGCTGTCACGGTCTATCCTTATAGCTGCCTGTACTAACCCCATACTTGAACACAATCTCTGCAACCAAACTACTTCCTTGCTTGCATGAGTGGCTGCCATCTATTATACCTCTATAGTTGATAGTGCCACTACAGATTGTTTCTTACTCATCCAGCTAACTGCACCTCCAAATAGGTTTAATGCATACCCACTTGTAGATCTTCACTAATCCATATCTCTAGCCCAGTTTGCATCAACAAAGCCACAAATAACGAACACTCTGTCCAATCATGGTCTTCCTTGGTAGTACAAACCATAATCACTAGTGCCATGCAAATACCTGAAAAGCCACTTCAATGCTATCCAGTGCCCCTTCCCTAGTTTTTACATAAACTTACTCAATACTCCCACTACATGTGCAATGTCCCGTTGAGTACAGACCATCACATACATCAGGCTACTGACTGGACTTGCATATGAAACATGGGACGTGTCCTCTTCCTCTTCTTGTGTCTTGGGACACTATTTAGTAGATAACTTTACACCTATAGGAATAAGAACCTTCGTTGGTTTACTATCTTGCATATTAAACCTCTACAATATTGTCTCGACATACTTCCTCTGGTTTAACCAGAGCTTCCTCTTTGTCTAATCTCTTTTAATTTCCATGCCCAAAATATAGATTACATCACCAAGATCTTTCATGTCGAATTTGGAGGACAATTGAGTCTTAAAATACTAGATAATTTCTTTGTCATTTCCAATCAGAAACATATCATCCACATACAAGACCAGATAAATAACATGGTCATCAATTAACTTAAAATAGCCAAAAGCAGCAGCAACAAATAAAACTAATCTAATAGAAGTTACATTGGAAACAAGAGAAAAAATATGACCAAAATCAATTCCCAGCACCTCGGAATAACCTTTTTCTACCAACCGAGCTTTGTATTTCTCCACCATTCCTTCTACATTTGTCTTCTTCTTGAACACCCATGTGCTACCAATGGGTTTCTTTCCAACTAGCAACTCCACTAGATACTAAGCCTCATTTTTGTGCAAAGATGCCATTTCATCAACCATGGCCTCTTTCTAGAGTTTTCCATCCTCTGAATCTATTGGTTCCTTTACAGTTCTGGGATCATCATAAAAAATAGATAAAGCAAAATTTGAATAGAAAGTAGATGGAATATACCTTTCTAGCTACCTTCTTTCCTAAATTGATCTTCTCACGCTTAGAGTTTGTGGCTCTTCATCTTCTAATTCCTCCTCTGCTGTAGAGTCTGATTCTTCCTCCTTTAGCTCAAACTATATCTTATGAAGTTCCTTTTGTTGGAATTCATGTTTAATAACATATTTCACCTCTCTGAACACCACATATTGGTTATACACAACCTTCCTTGTTACTTGATTCCAAAGCTTATAACCTTTTAAACCATCCTTATATCCAATAAATATGCACTTTTCAGATTTACTATCCAACTTGGTTTGTTTCTCTTTTGGAACATGTACATATGCATCACATCCAAATACCCTCAGATGTGAAAAAGAGGGTCTCTTACTAGTCCATACCTCTTATGGAGTCTTATCCTCCAACACCGATGAGGGTGATCTATTGACTAGGTAACATGTTGTCTCCACCACCTCTGCCCAAAATTCTTGTCCTAACCTGGCACCACAGAGCATGCTTCTTGCCCTTTCCATCAATGTTTTTTTCATTCTTTCAACGATTCCATTTTGTTGAGGTGTATATGGAGTAGTCTTCTGCTATGCTATACCATACTTCTTACAAAATTCTTCAAATTCCTTACTGCAAAACTCTCCACCGTTATCTATCCTTAGCACCTTTATCTTCTTCTTTGTCTGGTTTTCCACCAGAGCCTTAAATTCTTCAAACCTGTCAAAGACTTCAGGTTTCTTCTTAAGGAAATATATCCATGTATTCCTTTAGAAGTCATCTATAAATGATACATAGTACACAGAATTACCCAATGATGGAACCTTCGCAGGTCCAAACACATCACTGTGCACAAGCTTTAATATCTGTTTCGCCCTCTTACCACTAGAGGGGGAACTCACCCGATTTTTCTTCCCATATACAAAATTTTCACATAAATCAAAATCCAGAGTGCTATTTCTCATACCTTCTACCATACCTTTACCATGAAGTATTTGAAGGTCCTTCTCTCCAATATGTCCAAGCCTTTGATGCCACAGCATGGTCTTCTCTCCAGAGACCACTAGATTTTCTACTCCACTTTCAGGAACCACAGAATTGTTGCACCCATCAAAAACAGTGCTACCTTGCAGCTTGTACAAAGTTCTAATATGAACTCCCTGCATCAATACCAATGCTCCCTAAAGCATCTTGCAAGTATCCTTCTCAAACACTATTTTTACAACTACATCATCCAGCTTGCTTACAGAAATCAGATTTCTAGCCAATGCAGGAATATGTAGAACACCTGGAAGTGTTCTAACTTTTCCACCTTGCAACTTCAACTTTACTTTTCTGCGACCAACGATTCTAGACTTCCTATCATCCCTTAAGAGGGCATCACCACCATCGTATTTCTCATACTCACAGAACCACTCTCTGTGGGGAGTGAAGTGAAAGGATGCACATGAGTCAATTAACCATGCCTCATGATCTACATGTGTACTTGAAGAAGCCAAGTACACATCCCCACCTTCATCTAAGGTGGTTTTCCCCTCTACAAAAGGAGCATCATCAGATCCCTTTCCTTTGTCAAGAGCTTTAGATTTACAGTCCCTTTTGTAGTGCCCTTCCTTTCCACATTTCTAGCACACCACTTTTACAGGTTTTCCTGGAGATTTAAATATCCCTCTAGATTTAGATCTCCCACTCGATGACTTATTTTTGTTTCTTTTTTTGGACCGTCGTCATATAGACAAGGCATCACCATTCTGGCTCTCCATATTTTCCCGTCTTGTCTTGTCTGTCAGCAAGGATGAGAATATTTCATCAAACTGCAAGGACTTTGTATTGCTACCTATTGCAATAACCAGACTATCCCACAAATCTGGTAGAGAACACAAAAAATTGATGTAGTTATCTTCATCTAAACTTTTAATATCAACAGATGATAACTGACTTTCTATAGTATTAAATGCATTCCGATACTCTGTCACTGAGTCTCCATCCTTCATCCTCAAGTTATATAGCTTTTTCCATAGGAACAATTTAGTCACCAAAGACTTAGATTGGTACAAAGTCCCTAACTTGTCCCACAAAGACTTCGCTGTAGCTTCCCTTGATACATTCATCAATACTGAATCTGAGACACACAATCGCATTGTGCTCTTTTCCTTATGATCCAACTTCTTCCATTCTTCATCGGACACTCCTGTTAGCTTAGTACTTGGATCTACCACAATCCACTGATCTTTATCCACCATTAGATCCTCCATCTTGAGTTTCCACAACTCAAAACTCTGATCATTAAATTTCTCGATCTCTATCATTCCACAACTCGACATCTTCTTTCGCCACTAGAATCGATCTTGTAGATCTCCCACTAAACGGGGTCTACCATAGGCCTGAGCGAAACCCCTCAGCAACAAAGGCATCCTCTTGAAGCCAAAACAATTCTGATACCAAATGTAGGTTTTAACCCCGTACAGAACTTACCTGCATACGAATTCTAAAACACAGAAAATAAACAATGCGAGAGCATAACACATAAAACACATATACATAGAGACTTCCCTTGGATCTCAAAACCGAGACTACCATCTTGGTTTTTCATTATGTTCCTTTCAATGTTACAATACATATGTATACATGCCGAACAATCCAATACCATAGACCGAAAACCATCGCATCCAAAACCATGGACTAAAAACCATCGCATCCAAAACCATGGACTGAAAGCCATCGCGTCCAAAACCATGGACCGAAAACCATCGCATCCAAAACCATGTGCAAAAAACATGCACAAAACCATAGGTAGGTCCGCCCAACCAAATATACGGTCCAAAACTAAAATTTTCGAGGTCACTGCCCCGGACCCCTAGAGTGGGTTTACCTGCACTCCTCAAACCCCCTATGCCTTCCCTCACTAAGTAATCAGCACAACGAAGGGGGGGCTCCGCCCGCCTTCTAACCGCCCCATTAACTACGTGGGCTAGTCGTGGAATGAATATAACACAACCCAACACAAAAATCATAAATGGATGCAGATTTCCAAGTCCAAGGGGGTGGAGGATATTGGTCACATGGAGGAGAAGCTCATGGAGATGGGAAGAGAACTTATTAGCTCAAGAGATAGAGAGGCCATAATAAGAAATCAGTTAGAGACAGAAAATTCATGGTTGACAGGATAGTTGCAAGAAAGAGAGAATAAATTGGAATCCATGGCAAGTCTCTCTTTGGAATAAATCCAGTGGAGGATGGTAGCTAAATCCTATACCATATACCTTAAAGAACAGTGGTTGCAATTCCAAATCAAGACTCTAGCACAGAGAGGCACTATGCCATTTCAGGATTATAGATAGTTCATTAATCTTTGTGATCAAAATACATTGGAAGTTAGGGCCAAGATGTTAGAGTTTTATTTGCATAACATGGCCTTAACAAACATGAATCTATGGGATTCTAATGCCAAGCTAGGATATTTATAGTTGATGGCTTTGGCATCATGGATGAACCAAGAGGAAGAGAAAATCAAGAAATATTGGCAATACTAAGGTTTGAAACTCGAATGGGACAAGGGAGAGAGATTGTAGGAGGTAAATCCTCCTCATTTACTATTCCCCCACTCGAATATTCCTCCATTAATCACACTAGCTCAGAGTGCAAGAAACCAAGTTATGAAGATCAAAAGGTAGTCGAGCAAGTGATAGAAAAAGAGTTAGTTCATCTCGAGTTTGGGCGCTAAGCCTCCCTAAATTTAAGGAAGTAGTTGGGGAATTTAGGTGTATAAGTAGAGAGGCCTAGAGCCTCATTAGGATTTGAATTCTTGTTATAAATACTCTAGTTATTTTCGAGCTCTAGATTTGTGGAAGACTTTGATCTAATTTTCTGTTTTGGTAATAAGAATGAGCTTTTTCTTGATCCAATACTGAGTTCACTAAGAGGGATGAAGCTCTTGGGTTAGGGCGAAACCCTAGTAGTAAAGGCTTATCTTCTTGTATATGTATGCTTAGCTTAGTTTCATCGATTCATGGTTAAACTATCTTTAGAAGTAATTCATTGTAAGTAGTGTAGATTTGTTTAATTGTTTATTATTTGTCTTCCATTTGTGCCTTACTTTAGTAGAAGTTTAGAAGGAATAAAATAAGCATCACAATGATGTCAGTAGGTGTCCTGGCCTCAATTCTTCCTTATGGGATCAAGATTTGAGGAAAAGACCCTTATGCAGCCCCAAAAATACATATTTCCATTTCTTTCATTTGATTTAGAGTTTTCTGTACTTAAACTAGCATTTGATCATTTTTACAAGTGTAGGATTTCATTTCCATATCTCCTATACTCATTCTTGCAGTAGATCTCATCCATGATTCCATTTTATTCAGCAATTTCCTCATGCATAAGGTAGACAGTTAGTTCATTAAATTATTCTTTTCTAGCTTATGAGAATTCTTCTTGTTTACATGACTTTTGGAAATTACACATGTTTGATGCAGAGTAGGTGCTTCAAAAGTAGAAATATATCTCATAACAAGAAACTACCTTCCAACTTCATCCACCGATCGACATTTCTTGTTTTCATCAAGACCTTCACCATTTTCATAGTTTTACATAGACATTCCCTCAAGCATGTTGAGTGAATCCAACCATCTCCTAAACTTGGTTTTTGGTTCTGAGTGATCCTAGGCCTTTTCTCACTCCATTTTACCCATCAACCACCTTCCCTAAGCCTTCCATCACCTCCAACACCCATCGTTTTTCTCTCGATTGTATCCTATAAAAATAGAGGGAATCCTATGGGTTTCAAGTACATCCTGTAAGTTTTCCTATAGTGACCTGTTTTGAGGCTGAATTGAGGGAAAACCTCTACAAAACCACCCAAGGTCACCCAGGGGTCTCCCAAACCTTCCAACCATATCCTAAACCTTCCATCCATCCACCAGCATCCCTAAACCACCTGCCACATCACCAAAAGAGATTAGCTTGCACACTTGATTTTTCATGAAAAGCATAAAAAGTTAAAACATATTTGTTACAGTCCTTTACATGCACAACAACAATGTTTGATGTTTTTAACTTCCATGCTTAGGATAGTAGAATTTTTTTCACGTGAATTTAGCATTATTGTAAATCATAGCTCTTAACAATTAATTAGAAAATGTTGTGCCTTAGCATTGAATTTCAGTCTTTTTCATTATTACAGTAGATCAGTTCTCTCTCTTAGAGTAGATTTCTATTTCTTTCACCAAGCAACCAAGCTTCTTCTAAATCCATAGAAGTCTCACTTGAAAATCCTAGTGGTCTCTTGCTAGTTGAATAGTGACAAAAGGTAGAACCATCACTTTTACTTGTGTATATAGCATTGTCACCTCCAAGTTTGTACGAACCTCGGGTTGAGAAAGTAAAGCTGGTAGCCCAACAGTTGCAACATTCTTGTTGCAATATTGGTGCTCATTAGGAAGGAAGAGGAAGAAAGAAAGGAGTACGAGGAGATAGAAAGGAAGGTAGGATTATAAGCTCAAGAAGAGGAAACCATAGCAGGGGCATGGGATGTTAGGGAGACCATGAGGGCTATGAAAGATATGGATGTTGATTGAGTTGCTCAAAGGATGAGAAACACTTTTAGTAGGGGGGTGATGATGAGCCTTATCATTGGGTAACTATATGGACCTTAATTCACCTCCTAGCTTAGTCAAATCAACTCCTATCACAATTTATTACATGCTTTGATTATATTTTGTTTAATGAGATGAGTCAAAGTTAGATATTATGCCTTGTGGACTAATGTGCATTGAGTCCAGGTTTGTGAGAGAAACTAAAGGAATTTTGGCAAGATTGAGGGCTAAAAACTGAATGGTACAAGGAGATATTGTAGGAGGTAATTCCTCCTCATTTACTCCTCCCTCACTAGAATATGCCTCCATCAATCACACTAGCTTAGAGTACAAGCAACCAAGTCATGAATATTAAAAGGCAGCCGAGCAAGTGACAGTAAAAGAGTTAGCTTATCTTGAGTTTGGGAGGCAATCCTTCCATGATTTAAGGAATTCATTGCAGACTTTAGTTTTATAATTAAAGAGGCCAAGAGCCTCATTAGGATTCGATTTATTGCTGTAAAAAAAATAGTTATTTTTGAGCTCAAGAATTGTGAAAGACATTGCTATGTAATTTTCTATTTTGATAATCAGAATGAGCGTTTTCTTGATCCAGAGCTGAGTTGACTCAGAGGGTTGAAGCTCTTGGGTTAGGGCCCAACCCTAGTATCAAAGGCTCTTCTTGTATCTGTATGCTTAGATTGATTTCATAGATTCATGGTTAAATTGTTCGTAGAAGTATTTCATTGCAAGTAGTGTAGATTTGATTAGTTTGTTTATTAGATTGCTTCCATTTGTGCTTTACCTCAGTCATAGCTTAGAAGAGATAAAGGACCAGAAAAAGCTATCAGTAGGTGTTTTGGCCTCACTTCTTCCTTAAGGGATCATGATTTTAGGAAAGGACTCTTATGCATCCCAAAAAAGACAAAATTCTAGTTTCTCATAGAATTTAGAGTTTTCTCTACTTAAGCTAGCATTTGATCAATTTTCAAGAGTAGGACATAGTCATCATTTCTTCCATATTCATCCTTATAGTAGATCTTACCAATGATTCCATCCTATTCTACAAGTTTTCCTCATGCATGAAGTAGACAGCTAGCTCATTAAACTCTGTTTTCCTAACTTATTGAAATTATCCTTATTTACATGATTTTTGGGAAAATATCAATGTTTGATGAAGTGCAGGTGTTTCAGAAGTAAAGAGAGATATCATAGCCAACAATCTCCTTCAAACATTATCCATCCATGATCATTCCTTGCTTTCACTAACACACTCACCAATTTCATCATTTTGCAGGGAAACTTCTCCATTCATGTTGAGCAAATCCAACCATATCCCAACCTTGGTTTTGAGTTCTGAGTGATCCTAGGAATTTCCTCACTTCATTCCATCTACCAAACACCTACCCTAAGCCTTCCATCACCTTCAACACCCATCATTTTGCTCTCGATTGTATCTTGTAGAAATACAGGGAATACTAATGGTTAATCCTAAAGGCTTTTAGGACATCTTGTAGGTTTTCCTGTAGTGGCCTATTTTGAGGGAAAATCCTATAGGAAGCTATAGAAGGTCACCTAATGGTCTCCCAAACTTTCCAACCATCCACTAGCATTCCTATGCCACCTGCCACATCACCAAAAGAGATTAGCTTTCATACTTCTCCAAAAAAATAAGACAAAAAGAAAAAACAAATTTATTTTAGTGTTTTACATGCATAGTAGTATAATGTTGAAGTTTTGGATTTACATGCTTAATATAGTATAATTTCATACATGTTAACCTAGCATTCTTTCCAAAACATAGTCTCTTAGTAGTTAGTTAGAAAATGGTGTGTTTTCAACATTGGATTTCAAACTTTTTCCTTATTGCAGTACACAAGCTTTCTCTTAGAGTATATTTCTCTTTCCCTCATCAGTAATCAAGCTTCTTCTGAACCCATATAAGTCTAGCTCGAAAAACCCTAGTGGTCTCTCGCTATCCGAATAGTGACAAAAGGGAAAAACCATCACTTTTACTTGTGTATATAGCAATTTCACCTCTAATTTTATACGAACCATGGTCGATAAAGTAAAGATGGTAGCCCCAAGAGTCACAACATTCTTGCTACAATACTAGTGCTCATCAGTTATGTATGTTAGTGATTTTGCTTCACAAGACCCATCCATACTTTCTTAGACTTTATATTTTCCATCCATCTATCTTTGAAGTGATAGTCCATTGTTCTTATCACCTGTAGCCTCTGCATAACCATCATTTTGACATCTATATCAAGTAGGTTCCCATAAAGGAAAATGCATTAAAAATAATGCCAACATATGGAATCCAATAGATATGATGTCATACCAAAATTTAGGTCTTTATATTTTTGGTGGATTATGAGCTCCTTTTACACTTTCCATATTGGAATTTGCCAAAATATATGTCCAACTAATTATACTTCCCGCTTGGGCATAGGTGTATATATTTGGTACAAAGTTCTCCTTGAATAGTTTTGCATATTGTCTATCATAAAACATGCATCACATCACCACCACCATATGACATTCCTTCATTAACAAATTGGTCTTATATAACCTAATATATTGATATTAAAATTTATTTCAGTTTTTCCAGCACGTCTTCAAGGAACCCTTGTTGTCAAGGGAAAACCTATTAAACCAATTAGCTGTAAGTGATACCTGAGCACTTGGAAAATTGTAATATTCGATAATATGAAGATATGTGTATGTTGTTATAGGTAGACTATGTCTGTCTTCGACATTAATATCTTCAATGTGAATGCACTTTATGATCCATTCTATATTTTTCACACACGATAGGATGGAACAATGTGATGCCACTTTATCCAACCATGAACCTTTTACATATGGATATACTTGATTTTCATCTTCATCCTCCAGTACTTATTTTTAGGAAAATTATTGATAAATGTTAGAATAGATCATCAATATTGATTTTTAAATATAACAAGTTGTATTTGCATAGATTGGAGTTGAGAATATAGAGATTTCCTCTAGTTCCCATTCCTCACCACTTTCATCTAGCTCTTTTCTTGGAATCCTTTTAGGTAGACCCATATTTACTATTGACAAGAAAATGTTGAGGCACTCCAAATCTATAGTACCTGACATCTTAAAAATATTCATGATAATAGATAATGTGAGGAAAATATAGTTAATTTAGTGCTTTGCACAAATTATAGTATATCAGTGCATCATAGCATAAGAGGAATTCACGAACTAAAGGTAAGATGTGTGCTGCAAGTAATTTCACTATGATGGAATTACCGAACATAATAGTGTTGTGAAACAGGATTCGATAGGTCATGATGAAAGAATTTCACCATTGTGAAAGGTTGTTGTTGTTTGCAGCACTAAAAAAGTTAGGTTAAGAGCAACATTGTGTAGGGAATTAGGCTAAAATGTGTTTCATCACAAGGAGAAGGATAATTGTGGTGGGACTGTAAGTATCAGCATATATTTTGGATCACACCATTAAATAATGAGGGTTAACCCAATGGAGGATATTACACCTCTACGGAACAAAGTGTGATAGAAGTAGATGAAGGTTTTCCCTAGCATAGAAATAAGTGGAACGTCGCACTATTTCGAGTCTAGGAAGTTCAACGTTATAAGAAAATAAGGCCAAATGGGTAAGTGGGGGGGAATAAAATAATGGAGTAACTTGGTTTTAAGGATATATAGGCACAACTGGGGTGATGGAATGTTAAAAGGTAAGTGAAATGGAAAAGCAAAAGACATGGTAAAACGAAAAATATAAAGTAAAGTGAAAATACAAGTACGAACAAAATGGCCTACCTAGCACTTGGCTCAGTACATCAACTTCCAGTGGTGGTGCAACAAGTAGCAACATTTTATGCACTACTAAACTTCCTACATTGATAATATAAGGGATTTGGCGATGAGAGAGGGGAGTGAAAATGACTAAAGCACTACAATAAAACAGGAAGTTTACGCCAGATTTAGCACCAGATTTTAGTGTATTTTTCTCTCCATTGGGATCAGCAGCCTGGCGCTAAATCTGGCTTTATTGTACAATTTTTAAAGCATCATTTTTTGCGCCAAATTTTGCATCTTTTTTTACGCCAAATTTTGCATCATATTTTTCACCAATATTTGCATTTGGTTTTACAACATGTTTTTCTTCTAATTTTGTGCCATTTTTTGCATCTATTTTTGCATTATTTTTTGCTTCCTGTTTTATGCCATTCTTTGCTTCTATTTTTGTGTCATAATTTGCATCGATTTTTACACCATCTTTTGCATCTGATTTAGTGCCTTTTTTTGCATTGAGTTTGTGCCAATTTTTGCATCTAGTCTTATGCCATTTTTTGCTTCTAATTTTGTAATTATTTTTACATCTATTTTTGCACTAATTTTTCTGCCTTTTTTACACCATTTTTTGCATCTAATTTTGCATCATATGTTGAATCTGATTTAGTGCCAAAATTTTCATCCATTTTTGCAGCATTTGTTTCATCCACTTTTTTGTTTCATTTGTCTCCCTTTTTGGCATCCTATTTTGCATCATTTGTTGCATCCAATTTAGCATCACTTTTAACAACATTTCTTGTATCCAATTTTGCATCCTTTTGAGCATCTAAATTTTGACCCTATGTTGGACCATCTGTTGTGTCCACCTTTGAATCCCATTTTGTGGCTAATGTCACGTTCAATTTTGAGCCATTTTTCCGTCTACTTTTTCATTTGTTTTTGCACCATGTTTTGAATCATTTGTTGCACCTCATTTTGCATCCAAATTTGAGCCATTTTTATGCCCATTTTCTTACCATTTTTTCTACTTTTGTGTCCAATTTTTCACCATTTTTTATGTCCAATTTCGCATCCTTTTTGGTGTCTAATTTTGCATCCTTTTTGGCATCCAAATTTGCATCCTTTTTTTTGCCACATTTTGTGTCCACATTTTCATCTCATTTTTCACATAGATTTTAGTTTGAATTTTCATCTAGTTATGCATCATTTTTGGCATCCTTAGTTTCACCCTTTTTTAGTCCCATTTTTCTTATTGTTTTGTGTCTTTTCTTACATCCTTTTTGTACCCAATTTTGCATCCTAATTTTACACCGTTCTTTGCATCCTCATTTTGGTGTCCATTTTTGCATCCTTGTTTGCGCCCAATTTGGTATCTTTTTGTATGCCCTATTTTGCTCCCTTCTTTGTGTTTAGTTTTGCACCCTTTTTGTCTCATTGTTTGCATCTTGTTTTAATGGCTAGTTTGACATCCAATTCTACTCCCAGATTTGCATCGATGGTTACATCCACTTTTGGCTTCTTGTTTAGAGTTTTACTTTTACTTCCATTTTACTAATTTTATTACATAGTAAAACATATTACAGTTTCTAAATACCATTTTGCTGTAGGATTTAATGCACAGTTAGATGAACATAAAACCCTCTCAGTTTATCCCATAAATCTAAGATAGACTGATTAAGAGAAAGGTTGTTCTAAGGCTCAGGATTCTTAGTAGATCAATATGTAGAGTATAGATTAAGAAAAGAAGAATGAATTCATGTGAGTCCTCGCATGCAGGTCTTGTTGGAGTTTTTAGTGTAGCTAGGAAGCGCTCCTAGATAGCTCCAAATCTTGGTCCTATACACAAGATAGAGAACAAAGAAAAATTCAAAACATAATATCTTGATAATTGAAACTATCATAAACATATAAATATTACTGAATAAATAAATATAACCAAAATCCCATACATTCATTAGTTAAATAGGATAAGTAAAGAATGAATAGTAGCATATGGAAGGAAGAACAACTAATCTATATTAATAAAGGAGTTGGAGGAAAGTTACAACCATCAGATGTAGTTGCAACAACACCTCCCCCAACTGCTAGCTCTAAAACTCTCCCTCTTAAGATAGATCTCAGCAGCGTGACAATACACGAATTCCCATCATTTCCTCAATGGCCAAGCCTCCAATATATAGGAAAGTGAAGGCTATGAAGATTTCCCAAATTCCTCATTAGTTCAATCTTGGCAAAAGATTTTGGGTGAATAATGTTTCCTCGTATAAAAATGGCATTTTCCACTTTTTAGAGGCTTTTGTGCTTAGGAAGAAGCTTCCCCATGCTTTATGGCTCTTTCCCACTTTTGTATGCTTTTATTTTTTAGGAAAAATCTAAAGATGAGGATAAAGAGATCACATTCCACCATATGAGTTTCCGAAAGTGAACAAGAGTGTCAAGTTCTAGTTAACTCGAGTTTTTTTCCTCGCATTAGAGGAATTTCCATTTTAAAATGTTAACATTGAATTTCCATGTCATAATGTGTAAGCCAATCAAAATCCTTTAAAATTTAAAAGACATACATGTGTGACTAGGCAGTGGATTTTTTTTTTAATAATATAACTTACCTAATTTAACTGTGAATGGTGCCCAAGTGACCCAAAACTATATTAAATATTAAAAATAAAATTAATATCTTAATCTATAAAAGTTAGAATATCGAGAATATTTTTAATGAAGGGTAAATCATGGTGTGTCAAATAAATAAATTTAAATATAAAATCCTAAATCCTAAATTTAAATTAAATTTTAAATTTACTTTCTTAATTTAAATTTTGTTAAATCTTGTATTGGTAAATTAATTTAAATGTAAAATATAAATATATGGTTATTTTGATAAAAGTGCATTTATTTGAGTAACTTAAATTTATATTTCTTAAATTTATATTTTAAATTTTCCTTTTAAATTTAAATTTTCTTAAATTTTGTGTTAATAAATTAATTTCAATATAAAATACATGTAGATGGTTATTTTTTATAAAAGTGAGTTTATTTGGGTAATTTAAATTTCCTTTAAATTTTGAATTTTTTTTTTAATTTAAAATTTATTAAATCTTGTGCTAATATATTAATTTAAATATAAAATACATATACAATTATTTTGATAAATGTGACATTTATTTGGGTAATTTTGCTAAAGAATAATAAAAATGATATATTAAAAAAATGTCTACATGACCTTATTTTATTAGTTTCTTAATTTTTTTCTTAGGTGGTTATTTTTTTAGTTGAAAATTCCTCTAATGTGAGAATTTTGGTAACAAAAGTTAGATGAAGGGGACAACTTGTTATAGACTAGGATATTGTGGTCCTCATGGTACATAATTTGTATTATAGGCTTATATAGTTTAGGAGAAAGGGTTATTTCAACCATCAACATAGTATTCTCCTCCAAGATGGTAAGGAGGTATTTTCATGTATACCACATTTAAAAATATATCACAATTCAAATTCATAACTTAGTATTTGTAAACAAATTTAAGGGTAATTGACAACATTCGTAAAAAATATAGTAGTATCCTCATATACAACAATTCTCCATCAAAATCATTGACAATTTTCAATATACATATATTACTACTAAATCAACATTTATCGCAGATATCGTTATTCCAAGGAAAATTCACAACATTACATCCAAAAATAGTAATATCATCATACATAATCATTCTGCATAAAAAAGCATTGACAGGTTTCAACACATTTATAAAGTAAAAAGATAATACTAATAGTATCCTTGTCATCTTTAATCAAATCAACTAAGATTCAAATGTGTGATTACCATATCAAAATATTTCATGAACACCATTATTCTAAGGTAAATTCACAACATCCATCAAAAGATAGTAATATCATCATACATAATAATTCTCCATCAAAATAATGTTGATAATTTTCATTATATACATAAAATAACAAGATAAAAATGATAATATCATCATCATATTTAATCAAATCAACTAAAAGTCAATGTAATATTATCAAATAGAAATGTTTCATAGACATCGTTATGCTATGGTAAATTCACAACATCCATAAAAAAATAGGAATCTCATCATACACAATAATTCTTCATAAAAAAATTTGTAAACAATTTTCAACATATTCATAAGATAACAAGATAGTACCGATAGTATCATCATCATTATTCAAATAAACTAAAATTCAAATGTATGATTACCATATTAAGACATCCAACTAAATATAAAAAATAACGCATGGCTTGCTAGCACCATGAAAATCATAGTCAATCTCATCCTCATGATCATTTCCATGATCATCATCCTAACCATCCTCATAATATCATTCACATAATCATCACCAACACCATCACCATCCTCATCATCATCATCTCCGATATATGATGTAATCTAAACATAGTCTATATCATCATCTTCGTGGTCATTACCTATAATGTTCTAGAAAAAAAATCAATATTACATGTTAGTACTAATTCTATAGAAAAATGCATATTTTTATTACAATGCTAACAATAAAATGAGGTAGGACATAATAAAATTTAATAGTACTAAAAATAAAATGGAAATATGACTTAATATATATTGGAGATCCAACTAAGATTACACTTGTAATTCACATTAAGTAGTAGAAGCATTTTTTAATCCATATGAAGTAGGTACCCATTTGTTCTTCATGTTATATTGTGAATGTTTCTTATGATTTCCATGCAAAATTGGTAAATTAATATTTACTGGAAGCTTTATTTCAAATTACAATTGTAATTCAGATTAGAAATAGAAGAATTTTTAACAGAAAAATAATGTCGCATGAAATATTGAGTTGTTTTTAATGCATGTACTTTTCTCTATAATATGATGGATCCTAATGTTCGTTCAATAACAAATACTCACAAATAATTACTTCATTTTATCCATTATCACACTTAATCCATTATACCTAGTGACAGCAATGATTCCATTCAAATTGCTTTGAACTCCCTAAATATAATGTAAAACAGAAAACTCCACGACCGCTACCATGACCGCAACCCCCTCCCTTGCCTTGTCCACCCTCAAAGACAATGAACTTGGAGTTATGACCATGATAGCAACCCCTCCCTTTCCTTGTGTCCACCATTAGAGGCATTGAACTTGGAATTAAGAGTACTCATGTTTTCTTTGCTATAATTAATCTCCAAAGAATCAAAACTTGATCAATATATCAAGGACTCCATCAAGGAATAGATATATCATAAGATAAGCTCAATAGGCTTTGCCAAAAGAGTGAAATAACACTTATCTCTGTTTTATGAAATAACTCGAGTGAGTGGAATGAATGGTGGGAAACACTTACCAAGGAAACAAATATTTTTGGTCTGTCCTTATTTCTATTATTATTTTTGCTTCTTAAATGGAGGGAAGTGTTTAAAAAAATTCTAAAAAATATTAAAAAATAAATAAAAAATAATATATATATATATATATGTGTATCTCAAATAATATAATATATATATATATTATTTAGATACATACATACATATATATATGTATATATATATATATATGTATATATATATATATTATATATATATATATATATATATATATATATATATATAATATATTATTATTTGCTTGAGTTTAGTTTTTCTTTTAATATATATTCAGTTTAGTATTTTTTTATTTTCTACAAAAATATATTTGTTTATGGTTTTTTTTTTTTTTAACAAAAATTATATTTTCTTTTTATAAAAATTGATTTTAAACATCCGTTCATGTAAATTTGTGATTTTATGATATAAGTTTAAATTATATATAAAAAAGTAACTTAATGCCATGTGTTGTGTCGCTGAGATGGGTATTATACATCTCTTCCTTTCTAAGTTATAGAATGTGCTTGGGTTTTCTTAATGCAATAAAATTAATTCTTCTCTTTATTATATCTTGAGATGTTCAACTTGCACCTAATAAAACAATAAAGTTAAAATAGGTTTGCCTTTGTCCTTTGTAGATTTCTTTCCCCATTAATCCTTGTCTTAATAGATTAATTGTCTTATGGTGGCCCTGAGTGGTCACTCCCATTAGTTGCATGCTTTTTAGTTTTATGTTAGTGACATTTCTTAGGATTGATAACATGTTATTTAATTTATGCAAATGTGTTATTTTCCATATTATTGTTAAATATTAAGATTAAATATGTTGGTTTTGAACATGGTTTAGAAAAAAGTTCCCAAAAGGTTTATAGATTGTAATTTATAATGTAATGCTTCATTGCTTGATGAAATTGTTTTGGATATTTTTTTTAAAGATTCATTGATTGATGAAACTTTTATGGATATTTTTTTTAAATATTCACTGTTTGATGAAATTTTTATGGATATTTTTTTTAGTATATTAACTTTTATGTGATAAAGTCAAAAGTCACCTCTTTTTTAGATTTTCATTGGTTAATTACCCTTAAGGCTATCAAGTTCACCATTTAGTCCTAGGTTAAAGAAATATAGGATTCATGAAGTGGCATTGTCCAATAACTTAAATCTTGGAACATGTTTTTTTTTAGTCACATTATACTTCCTTTCTGTGTAAATTCTCCATGAAAATAGTCTCATGGAACATGGGGGACCTCAATAGTAAAGGAAAACAAAGACTCCTAAAAGAAAAATGGTACGGAAAGCACCCATCAATAATGTTGATATAAGAAATAAAATATTAAGTGAGGTTCTAACTCATATAATTAAAAAATGGGGGATGAATTTCCAAGTAGTAGGGATTGATGATTAGTTATACTTGGGTGGAATGGCTATCATTTGGAATGATCAGGACATCAAGGTTACCAATATGTTTACCTCTTTTCATATTATGACAAAATAATTTTAGTTAATTGACATCGAGGACTACTACCATGTATCCAATGTCTATGACTCCAATATCACAAATGGAAAACCTCTATTTATCAATTCTATTTCCAACACAAGTAATTTACACTCCCCATCTCCGTGGATTATTGGGAGTGACTTCAATATTATCAAGCGTCTCGAGGAAAAGAAAGGATGAATCACAATTTTTACCAAGAGATTTTGTAAGATATACCATCAAGCCTTAAAGTAGTATCCATTAATGTTCTCAAGCAATGAGTCTCGAACCCACACATGTGGATCAATGACATGTAATACATGTGTGTGTGGTGACTAACTTAATACACTATTCTAATAACTCCACAAACTTAAGTATTTCACTCCGTCACATGATTGAACGTAGTGTGACATAAGTAAACCAAGAGTAGACATGAAACCCTTAGGCAAGAAACATTCCCTAGATCCTCAACTAGGTTCTTAAATGATGAAGTGAAAATGAAAGGGGAAAAGAGGACTTCATGATTTAACCATCAAAAACATGTTATCAAGTGTGACTAGGAGTGTATATATTCATATGTTTTGCAAAGAGGGTGTGAATACATGAGTTACTATTCATTGGGCCTTACTTTTCTTTCTATTGATTTTTCTTATATATAGGACTTAGGGAATAAGGTTTTGATAAGTTTTAAACAACTCATAGATATAATATTGACATAAATTTTCACTTTAACCTTAGAGTTTAGACTTAGATAAATCATTATGGTGTATCTTTACTGACTTTGGCTTTCACTTTTTGATTTTCTTTCATCACAAATGACAAAAGGGGAAATATTTTTCCACAAATCTATGAATGCTTAATCATAAAGGCATCATATGATGAAAACAAATTAATGATGTTATTCACTATGAAAATGATGGGTATTCTTGAGAAACACTTATTCTTGTGGATGTCTCCTCCCTGGTTGAGAGTGAGTGAGAATTGACACCATATTATCCATCTGTCATGTACTATGGCTGAGACTAATAGTCGTAAGCCTACTAAAGACACCAGTAGGGAGAATGGTGGATTAGATAAACATATGGGACCAATATTCTTTGATAATTTTTGCTTTGACTAGGACTAACCGCCATAAGTCAAGTACATTAATCCAAGATAAGAATAGTCATGAGGATCAGCATTTCCTGGTGTCAAATATTATGACAATGGATTAGGAAATGATCATACGAGGACATGCCTAATGAACATCCTAGTGCGGTAAGTGCCTAAAGAGGCAGTGATGTCCAAATTTATGCCTCCCAACATTGTGCTATGATCTAATGGAGAGATATAACTTGTTAGTCAAGGCCTTTCTATTTTGACAATGTTGGCTATGATGATGTAAATCATCGTTGATGCTTATTAATCCAGATCCCTTCTTATATGAATATTTCAACTTGAGAGTATTTTTTTGTCTCATTATGAGTATCTCCCTAGTTTAGAGGGAGTGTCGTCATCTTCATTATAATCATCATCACCACCGTCAATCTCATCATTGCATTATCGTCATAATCACCATTCATGTCATTGTAATCATCATCATCATCATGATTATGGACATTGTCGTCAATTGTTCATAATTATAGGTGTCGTAAGAAATATCATCAACCTAAAAAATATTATGAGTGCTCAGAAAGAGCTGTTAGGACACATGATATATGCAAGAGAAATGACGACTTTATTTTTTAGAGATGATTGATGATCATCATCATCACTACCATTATCATCGTCATTATAATTTTCATCATCTCCATCATCATAATTAATGTAATTTCTATCATCATTGTTGTCAACTTCATCATGAACATCATAATCATCATTCATGCTATTATTGTTGTTGATGATGACCAAGATGAAAATAATGATAATGATGATCAAATGATGATGACTCTAAAGATAATGATTATGATTATGACCATGACAACATTTAAAAATTGGGAAGATTGTCCAAGGTCATTAACATCACCATCATCATTGTCATTATAACCCCCATCATCTTTATCATTATTTTGATTATCATAATAATCACAATTCATGTCATCGTCATCATCTTCATTATCAATATCATCATAATTATTGACATTGCCATAAGTTGTTCATAATTGTTAATGTCACAAGAAATATCATCAATGAAAAAAAAATATGATTTTTGGAAAATGGATGCAAAAGTAAAAAAAAAATGGGGGCAACAATAGACGTAAAATTGGATGAAGAGTGGACACAACATAAGTAGATGCAAAACAAGACAGAAAAATTGACACAAAAGTGGATGAAAAAGTAGATGCAATAGTTGATTCAAACTTGGACACAAAATAGGATGCAAAAATGGATGAAAAAGTGGAAGAAAACATGGGTGTAATAGTAGGCATAAAAATTAGCATGAATTTTTGTGAAATAAATGTGGATACAACAATGAACAAAAAGAAAAAGGCACAAACTTAGATGCAAAAAGGAGGAAAAATTGGATTAAAAATTGGATGTAAACATGGACCAAACATGGGTGCAATAGTGGACACAAAATTAGATTCAAAATTGGACACATCAGAAGTGGATGTAAAAGTAGATGCAAAATGGGATGCAAAAAATATAAAAAAGTATTTGATGCAAACTTGGACACAAAAGATGATGCAAATGTGGATGCAAAATTGGAAGAAAATGTGGGTTTCAATGATAGGCATAAGATATGGCACAACAAAATTGGATGAGAAAGTGGATGTAATAAAAAACACAAAAAAATATGCAAACTTGGATGCAATAAGGGATGTAAAAGTGGATGCAAACATGGGTGCAACAACAGAAACAAAATTGGATGAAAAATATGGATGTAATGGAAGTAGATACAAAATAAGATACAAAATGAGATGTAAAACCCAACACAAAAGTGGATGCAAAAATAGATGCAATATTTTGATGCAAAAGTGGATGAAAAAATAGATGCAATATTTTGATGTGAAAGTGGATGCAAAATTGGAAGCAAACATGGGTACAACAATAAGTACAAAACATGGTACAAATAGTGTCACAAAAAGAGTGGATGTAATGATAGATGCAAAAAGAGAAGCAAATGAAGATGAAAAATAAGATGCAAAAAGGGATGCAAAAGTGGACGTAAACATGGGTGCAACAATGGATGAAAAATATGATGCAAAAGTTGATGCAACAAAATTCGATGCAAAAGTAGATGCAATATGAGACGCAAAACCTGATGCAAATCTTGACGCAAAGGGGATGCAAAAATGATGTAAAAATGGATGTAATAAATGATTTAAAAAATTATGGAAAAGAGGATGCAAGAGATGATGAAAAAGTTGATGCAAGTGTAGGCGCAAAAAGTGGATGCAATAAATGATACAAAAGTTGGAAAAACAAAATTAGGTGCCAAACTTGATGCAAAACATGGTGCAAAGGATGGCACAAAACTTGGCATAAAACCTGGCGTAAAACCTAGTATAAAACCTAATGCAAAACCTATTACAATACCTGGTGCTAAACTTGGTGTAAGGCTTGGTGAAAAACTCGATGCAAACTTTGCATCAATTTTTGCACCATATTTGATAAATGGACAGAAATAGCAGCAAAAATGGGCTCTAGATGCAAAAAAGGAAGAAAAAAGGGACGTTAATCACAGGGTTTTGTTGTAGTGAAGGAACATCCATTATATAGGTTTCTCACACTTGTGAGAGTTTTTGTGTGCATTAAATGTATTGGCATGACAAAAGTTGTGATATGGATCAAGGCGGTGTGATGAGACTCAAAGAATGCATTGCACTGGTGGGAACTCAAAAGGTGTGTTGCACTGCACTATGAAAATGTATGACGCTTTGCTAAGATGGGGAAAAATGTGATATGTTGTTAAATAGTGGTGTGCAAAGCCACTTTTAGTGATGCACAAGTATTATTTCCTTTGACCTAAGGACTTAGGATTAGGAAGGGGTGTTTATCTTTTGAAGAACAAAATGTGGAGGAATCCAAAATTTAAAGTATGTAGAAACTTTAGGGTTGTTTTAATAGCTACAACTGAATGACAACAACTAATATCGACAAGTTCCACTCTAGATCGGGATATTTTGTTCCCTTACAAGTCAACAAAGAGTCTAATAAAAGCAAGAAAATATCTCAATGTGTTAAGATAATGAGTGTCTGAATATTAGCTTTCTTTGGAAAATGAAAAAGCATTATGTCCTCCATAGAATGAAACTACAAACAATAAAAAAATGATTCAATATCGACATGTAAATGAATAGTGACACTATAGAAATTCATATTGTTGTAAGGACAATCAACGACAACCTCATATTTAATGGTTCATTATAGAAGGTGGACCAATGAAATAAACCAATATATGCATTTTCGATATTGCATTAAAAGGACAACTTACACTTTGTCAATTTTATCACCTAAGCATGGTTTTTTGATATATGTATTGATATATGTATGTATGTTCATGTTGAAGAACTTGATACTACATAACATATTGCTATGGACTATGAATAATTTTATTTTAATACCATGCTACAATATTGTTTTCTTTGTGCATAAAAGTTGAAATGATGAAAATTTTCATATGCGACAACATGTCAATGACTTTGACAACCTTAGCACCAGTAAGTAAAACAAAGTGAATTTTATTTCCAATGTTGATTATAAATACCATATGCTTAAAAAAAAGGTAAAAAAATAATATTTATCAAGTGTTTTATTTCTTTAGACCCTCGCTAGTAGTAATAAAATGATGGAAAAACAAAATTCAAACTAAATAAATATTCCAAAATGACTGAAATTGAGCTCTTTAAAAGAAAATAAAAATAATCTCTTATACAAGTTTATCAGTGAAACAATCTCTATATTTTTAGCCAAATTCCAAGTGTGTAGAATAGATTTGTGTTACTTATTTTTCACATGCATTCTAGCAACACAATTGTTCTCTCACACATACCTCCTCTTGTGTGCATCCTTCATTCAACACAAATCCCCTTCATCAGCCACATGATAGGACTCAGAGAAATGTATAACTCTTGCTTTAAAAATTTATCTATTGCAACTCCAACTTTCCCCACTTCTCTTTTTAAACATTTTTCTTAGCTTTAACACAACTTAAATTTATCTCACCTTCAAATATAATAATAAAATATATATATATATATATATATATATATATATATATATATATATAGATATATAGATATATAGATAACTTGAAATTACCTTAAACTAGATGATTAGTCAACAAAAGTAAAAGGTTAGTCATTATGCAGTCTTTCATGAGAGTCACACTGCTAATTTTAGATAACAATCATATGTTATATGCTCAGCACAATATACTTCAGTTTTCCTTTAGCATCCTAATGACAATTTTCAATTATTTTTAGTAGCAATCACATTAACTTAATTGCATTGATAGTAGATGTCGATAGAGCATAAAAAAATATGCAGAAGACAAGCCAAGACAAGAGGACACCAAATTTGGGAGATGCCAGGGAAAAAGCCAAATGTGTGGAAACCCTTAGACCAAACCTTATTATTATTCAATATTTTAGCGGAAAGAGATTGCACAAAAACCAAATTCACTTCCTCAATACATAGTTAAATCAGCCTTGTCAAATTCTATAATCAACTATAGTCAATTTCAAACCTAACCAGAAAGTCAATGTTGGTCAAAACAATAGGAAAACTTCACCAATGCAGCTCAATCTTCCTTGGTCAAACTCGGCCTGAAAGAGGAGGTCAAATGCAACCCAAAACAACTCGGTCAAACTTGGTCAAAGGAGAGAGAAAATATGTTGTGATTTTCTGCGGTCAAAATAGAAGTCAACCTAAAGTCAATGCTAGTCAAAACACCTAAATTTCAATCCCAATTAATGCAACATCAAGGGAGAAAAATTATGTCCCATAAAACACAGTAAAATTTGTTCAATATCCCTCTAGTCAATACTGGTCAATTCTATCTTGAAACTATAAAATTTTGGCCTTCAATCTATCCCAGAAATTCGTCCTTCATCCACAAGTGTGAGAGAGAAATAGATGATCCCCATGGTGTACAAACCAATCATATTAGGATAGAGAAGAAATGATGAGTGAGTGATTTCCAAATGAGGAGATAGGTCACTCCTATTTATACAATTCATTTAGGGTGAAAGGACACATCTATTGGGCTTCTTGAGCTGACATTAAGCTGAGTAAATTAAAAATTTCACCTTTTCTTGTCTGAATGAGATGATATTTATATCAAATTTGGACATCTCAAAAATAGGAATCTAATGCAATAATCATCTCCATCATATCAAATGTCACAAGGTGGAATTTGTTCCTAGTTTCCAATTTTAACACTCCCTCTCAACTAGGGAGACTTCCACCTGCCAATCAATTTGTTATCATCATGCCATCCTATCATCATGTACCATCTCTATAATCACTTCTCTTCTCTTCTCTTCTGTACTCTGCTCTATTGAACCATGAATTAATAATTAAGAAGAAGTGATGAAGACTGAGTCACAAGACCTTACCACTCTCCGCTGACAAAAGTCAGTCGTTGATCCCAAATCAAGTTGTTGAAAACCATGCATCATAGTCATATGAAGTATGGAAGTACATGATGCATCCAACGGTAGTGCTATGGTCCCTAACCAATTTTCCCAACTCATTTTCCAGAAGAGAGGTACTTCCCATGAGTCTCAGACTCCATGGGTAGTATGTATGTTGGGGCATCATTAGGAGAAGGTGAACCACTCATCCTATGCATATGTAAATCATAAGGGAAGGTGAACCACGCACCCTACATACCTGTGTCCGCAATCGTAGGGGAAGGTGAACCACTCACCCTACACACATGCCAACCATAATGGGGCATTATGAGACAAGTGTTGTCCTTGATGGCAAAACCACACAGATGACAAATCAAAGTGCAGAAGGTCAGCAACAAGGAATTGATGAACAAGACTACAAGAATGAAGAGAAAATACATATACGCAGGTTCATCGTGACAGATCTGCGTATACACACAAGTTAGTCGTTACAAAGCCGCGTATGCGTATGCATGCACATTCATGCAAGAAAAAGCGTGTATATGTTGGAAAACTTACCTATGGTCCATGGCAGTTAGTCCTTGGAATTTGAACCTATGGATTTTGGACCATGGCATCTAGACAAACATGTTGATCCCTAGTATTGAGTTGATGGTATTGTTTTGTTATGGTTTTGGACCATGGTATTGAGCAAGGCCTAAGACTATAAAAGGAGAAGAAGATCATTAGGCAAATGCATGGAGAAACACTTGAATATCTGATGAAGGATGAGATCCAGTATGCAGGTTATGGGTTGCTTGATCTAAGCTAAGGAGGGATCTCAAAAGTTGATGGAGAACAAGATCTAAGGATAGATCGGGATCAAATGGTTTTAAATGAACTATCTCTATATGATTGATTATGTTTATTCTAGATCCATATACTGACGCATGTAATGATCTGAACTAGGTTTGAAATTGCTGCAAGTCATGATTGAACATTTATAGATCTGTATGTAGGTTGGATTTTGAAAAAGCGCGTATGTACGCGGGTTTGGTTTTTCCAAGTAGCGTATGCACTTTAATTCTTGATTTTGATGATACAGTTGGTCTGAATAGTGTTGCGGAGTTCAGGGTTCTGTTATGTGTTTCGGTGACTGCTTTTTGTTGACAGTGTTCAGGGTTTCAGTATTGGGTATTGATGTTGCTAAGTGTTTGTGAGCTTCAATGATATTGATGGGTCCAGTATGAAAATTTGATGAAACATTGCCTTCAGATTGTAGTGGTGTTCTTCAGTGTATCCAGTCTGAAAGTTGATGAAATGTGGTACCTGGAGGAGAGAAGATTGTAGGCCAGCACCTACGTACTAGTATCTAAGCTAGTACAAGAGCTAAAGGAAATCTTTGGAGCATTGTAGCAGGTAGTAGCCTGCGTACTAGTAAATGTATCGGCTAGTACAAGAGCAAAGGGGGTTGTAGCTCCCGTACTGGTATAAGGTTGCACCAGTACAAAATATTGTAAAAGGATTTTCTTATTAAGAAGAAGATTGAGATGAATTGCAGCAGGTGGTTTTCTCCCGCATTGGGTTTCCACCTTATATCATGGTGTTCATGTGTGTGCTCTTTATGTGTGATGATCTATTCTGCTTACTGTTAATAAGGTTAATAATGTTCTGATGCATTTACTGAAGATAAGCTAACTTAATCATAAGATTACGACATGTACACTGGCTGCTTTTAACACAGTCGCGTATATACGCGGATATCCTTAACTGAAGTAGCGTATATGAATCTGAGTATGAAAAGAAAAAGTTTTACTGATTTGATAATACTGATTCACCCCCCCCCTCTCAGTATTATTTCCAACATAAGAGAAGTTCAACCTCAGTCAAATTAGTTTCCTGTCATAGCCTTTAGTTGCATCGACCATCCCTGAGTTAGTCCTATATTACTATAAACTATTGTTCTTCAAAAATTGACATGAGTTTTGTGTCGTAGGCCCTCCTGTAATGGGTCACTTCCTATTGACTTCAACTCACTATCTAGGAAGTTTATCTAGAAACCTTAAGTACCTTGGAGCCTGCACGCCTTAATGGCAGGTTTCTCTCCTTCGATGTCATGTTCTCATAATTAATCTTCGATTGAATGATTCTATGAGTGTTCAACATCAGCACATCGATTCACACTTCATAGATTGTACTGGATGTACCTTGAGAGCCATTGTCATTATTGGTGGTTTCTCTTGCGCTTGTTAACAATTCACATAATGCACTGGTAATCAAGTGGTTTCTACCATGTTCGACTTTAAAACATTCACTCGCATTCGTACTATGGATCGAGATATGGAGATCAAGACCCAAGATCTAGTTTCATCCATCTAGGCTGCTTGGAGTTATTAAATATTCATGATTATAGACATAGATCCATTGATGGTTGCATCCACACTATGTTGTCTTTTTACATGGATCTTTAAATGTATTTCCATACTATTCTTTGAGACATTTATACTCTGAGTATGGTAATTCCAACCTTTGCGACGATATTATATATTGCATTGTGACATTTTATTGGCTGTTTCAGGTCTCCGACTGCTGTCTCTAACCCAAACCTTGGCATGATAAAGCGCTTCAGTCATCAAACATCTTTTCTGACTTTACACTTTATGGGGAAATTTGTTACACATTATTTTGTTATATTAGGAAAATGACCACTAGTTTAGATCTTTTGCTATCCACAAATGTGTTCCAAAATCTTCCCCTTGCAAATTTAGAATCGAAATCATCCCAAAGAAAGTGAAATTTTTGGATCCCATGGTACAAAATCCTATTTTTGGCTACCTGCATAGTTCCCTAATTAATTTCTGTGCATATGCAGAGAAGACCACTAGAAGCTACACATAAGTACGCACTATCTTACACTGGGACCTGCGAATGTGACTTAACGAATGTAAAAATAAAAATTAAAGTCTATAATCATTGTTGGTAGCATCTATTCCAACTAACAAGCTTTGAATGTGTACCTATTCAGCCTTGATCCCTCCGACCATGGAGCAACTCCCCTTCCTTTGTGGAACCCTTGTCATGCTATTAGTGGATCTCATCCCTTAGAGAATGGATCCAAAACTACCCATTATTGGCCTATAAAGCTCCTACAGGTTTGAGGATTGGGGGAGGACTGTTGGAAGTAGGCTTATGTCGTTGGAATAAGGTTGGAAGGATATTCATGCAAGGGAAACGATTGAATATTGTGGAAGAGACTTGCAACATCAAGGCTACATGGTGTAAGGATTTTCTCTAGTTTATTAATATAAATGCATTTGTTCTTTCTCAATTACATCTTTGTTGATCTAATTTGTAGGATTCCTTGATCAACTACATATATTGTGATGGCATATTGATCAGTTTATGATAATAATTGGTTAATTAGTCCATTTATCTCTTTTGTTATATATTATATTCCTTGTTCTCTTGTTTGTCTATGTCTATGAAGATATCTTTCAGGACATTATGGAGAAGTTGCGGAGAAGAACGAGAGGATCTCTATAGCGTCAAGGAGCGAATGGTCGGAAGATTTGAAGGGGACTTCAAAAATAGTTTCATTTAATCAGAAAGAGGTCTCTATCATAGTATTTTCTTTCAATCAATCATAGTCTAGAGAAAGGTAACAATTCTTGTTTGTTTGTTACTAGGTTTATTTGAGTTATAGGGAGGTTGCTCTTGTCCGCAAGAGGGATAAGTCCACATAACATGCGAGCATTCTACAACAGTGGGTAGAAGTCTGGTGTGGTTGAGCAAGAGAGTAGTGTGTGTAGAGAGTTGTTCCTAACAGTGGGGGGATGAAACTTCAACTGGGCAGGCGAAACCTATTAGCCTTCTGCGTGTTAGTTCAAGGGTGGAGTGGGCTCGAGGGTGTCGACTGGTCGACTGGTCGTGGGGCAGTTTGGGTCTTGTAGTGGTGCCATGAAAAGGCAGAGGAGTAGAGCCTAACGTGGAGTTGACCACCGTGGGAAATTATAGGGTCGAGATGTGAGAGGGGAGGAATGCGATGAGGAGGGTGGCATGATGGAGGAGCAGGTTGCTCAAGAGAGAGCCCAGTCATTGGTAAGTGTTGAGAAACCAATAAAGATGCAGTTCATCGTCGAATAGCTACACGACATCCAAGCCAACTTGGACATCCTCCAAGAGCAGCGTTATGAAGACTAGAATGAGGTAATTTTTTACAATAATGGTTTGTAGTTTTCTAAAGGAAAAATACTGGACCATCTAGCATATGTTCGTCGTAACCAACACAGGTCTAATGAGCAATCAGATGAAATAGAGGCTAGGTTAGCTCATATTGATTTTCACATTCACGAGGGGCACAATTTGTCGGTGGCCCATGGAAATACACAAATGCATAACCCTCTAATGTAATCTTGCTGGTTGTGGATAATTTTTTTGTTCTGGAAGCCTTCTGGGCCTTAGTGCTTGCTAGTCTTTTGGTTTTTTGCAGAAGTTGTATTTTGTTTTCAAGGTACTGTAGATCTCTCTCGACTAAAACATCTAGTTGAAGTGAGGTCAGGAGAGTTGAGAAATACATGATCAAATGTACTCCATTTTTACGAAACTAATATAAAAAGTTTGACTAACAAAAAAAACATATTATAAAAGATATAGTAAAATAAGTAAAATTAAATAAAATAGAAAAAATAATTTGGAACATGTTATGATTCTCCATAGAACATCTATTATAGGTATTAAAACTGTTAAATATGTAACCAATATGACCACTATTCAACATTATAATTTATGAAGTAAAATAACTTAGTAATTTATTAAAAACATTCTAATGAAGATATAGGAAAACATGATATTTTTGGTTTAAAAGGAGAAAATGAGTTATGCTAAGGTTTTTGGCTGTGTATGCAGGAACTGCATGGTCGTCACCACCGAGGGGGAGTCTGATATTGGCATTCATAGAGGTAGTTTTCTTTGTCCAGATTTATGAAAATGGAAAGAAAATTAATGGTGTCTTGCATATCAAACTGCTCTCAGTAGTCAAAATATTTGGTGGGGTATCTTGGTGAACATTGATGATTTCTTTATCATTTTGCCAGATCGTGCCTCTACGAGTGTGGATCTATGGCTAATAGCATATTTATGTATTCGATTAAGCTTTTTTATGATGAATGCAGGCTCAAAGGTCTTGCGTTGGATGAATCGCTCGCTATTTCATGTGTATCTAAGCACAGGGGTTGCGATTTGGCATTCTTGTAATCGAAGGATCTGTCAGAACGTCAATTTCGTGTGCGTGAATTTTTCCATAGGTCATGACAATTTTTTATTTTGACATAATCCTTATTTTGAGCAAAATGTTTGGTGAATTCTACAGCTAGAGAGTGAGTGTAGTCCTTTTTCACTGCCTCAATATCAGCTGGGCCCACATCAGTGTAGAGGGAGCATATATTTCAAGAATATTTGGATGCAAATCTTGGATCAACCTATAATCAAAGATCCTGTAGATCACATCCAGACAAAATAAAATGGGTTTTTTCCAAATCTAGTGGTGTATGGGAATTGAACGAATTGGTGGTTGATCAAAGGTGCCTTTAGTGGTGTGGAGGATCTGAGACCCATTCTTACCTAGAGCCAGATTTATACACAAGATCACAAGTCAGATATGTTTTGAGTTTTCCATCAAATCTAAATGGATAGGTGGTTTTTACAACATATTTAGGAAAGTTTTTATGGATCCCCTCTCCACCTTTGAGATTACAGGTTACATCAAAAGAGAGGATGGAACCCATTTTGCAAATCCCAGATCTGTAAGTGGGAGCACATTACCATATTTTTATAAATCTCTGGATGGAAAATCAGTACCCATGAGGGTTTTAATTGGGGATCAGGTTCAATTTCTCAAGAAAAATATTCAAGAACAGTTGGGTATTTCAAAAAATCTTTAAAGCTTGATTTATGTAGGGAAATCATTGCAGGAGGGCACCAAGATGCAAGATTATGGCATTGAATGTGATTCAACTATTATCCTTAATACGAGATTACTTGGAGGATGTCATGGGTCTAGCTCGAAAGGTCTAGTTTCTTTCAAGGACATGGTTAAAAGAAGGGTTGATCCACACAAAAATTCAGATCACATCCTTAATATTCTTGGTCCCTATATTGTGGAATAGATGAACCAGGTATCGACTTTGACATTCAACCCGCTAGAGGTCAATGAGCTCTACTATGATTTCCACTCAAGATCAATCATATGGAGATTTAAAGATTTCTGTCCCAAGACGAAGAATTTACATCAATCAATATCTTCCACTTGGACTAAAAACAATGATATTCACCTATGTTCTAGGGCATTTTTTGTTGTAAAATTTGTCACAACAAAAGATATGGATTATGTTTTAAAAGAGGGACCATGTTTGTGGGGAAATGCAAGCCCTTTCATGATCCCATGGTTTCGGGTTTTGATGCAAATAACATGGTGGTCTCCAAAATGTCGATGTGGGTTAGGTTACATAATCTACCATTACATTTTTATCATCACAAAGTGTTAGAAGGAATAAACAATTCTTTGGAGGAGTTCCTAAAGGTGGATGCAAATAGAGTCACAAAAATAATTTTCGCTTTTGCGAGGATATGTGTAGAGGTAGACTTTAGTAAGGGTTTACCTGATTGCATTATTCTGATTCATAATAATCTGCAGTGGTCCTAGTCTCTATATTCTTAAAATACATCATTTAGATGTTGCATATGTTTTCAAAAAAGAGATCATCAAAACTTGTGTCCTCAAGCAAAGAAAGATCCCAAAAGAAAAAAAGAGACAAGCCCAAAAGCCAAAAGGATGGCAGTTCTTAGATTCACAGGAAGTTGAAGTCGACGAAGAAGAATCCCCAGAGAATACTACAAACATTGTTGAATATAATTCCTAGGAAATCATAAAGAAGAACGGGGTAGAGCAGGAAACTTCGTTAGTTCCAACCTTGTCCAAATTAACAACATCTATAACTCAACAACAACATATTGTGAAGACTTCCTTTGTAAAAGAAGAAAGTGATATTAAAAGAATTCATACATCAGAGAGTTCAAACTATGATAAAGAAATCTATGTAAATGTAGATGAGAATTGAAATTTCTATTGTATCTTCCGCTCCCAACTCTGGTGATTGGCGGAAAGTGGAGAAAAAGAAGGGCATAAAAAAGTATCTTAGTGTTATTTCTCTTGTGAGATTTCATTTTTTCTTGGGTACTAAGTAAGATTGGTCTACTCGAATGCTTTTTAGCATCCACAAAATGTAATTTTTTTCTTTTTAATAAAATTGTGATTTTCCCTTGGGAAAAAAATAAAAAAATTCTAATAACTTGCAGGGTTAATATGAATAAATTTTCAATAAAAATTGTTAACAAAATGAACACAAACTCATCTCAAAAATCACTATTTTTCCCTCACAACCCACATTGCATTTCAAAGATCCGCCCCCACATAAACTTGAAATCTTTTTTCTTATAACTCTTGTGAGGATAACAAATACAACACATTCAAAATCTATGTTTTCTAGTATCTACATTCAAAAATTCATGTTTATATTGAGGTAAATAAAATGGCGATCCATTGGTGCACATACCTTTATAAATTAAAACCTAAATCAATATATAGTGGAAACGATTGTATGCCTTGGCTCAAGATCCTTGTAGAAAATTGAATAGCTTAATCTATTACTCTAGAAAACAATTCATGGATGCAAAATAGTAATATGGATCACCCTGACTTTCTTAAAATTTCATTCCAAGGCAGAACACATAATTCAAATAACTGAGCTATGTAATCAAATTATTTTCTCCCCCTTTAAATAGATTATATTCCACATGAGTACCATGGGTTGTCAAAACCGTGATTCCAAAAACCGCTAATAATTTGATTGAGTCAAAATGTTTACATAACAAAACATTACAACATCTCTCTTTCACACTTGACTATAGAATAATTATAATTATTAATTATTTTATTATTTGTTTCAATTTTATTTTATTTTTATTTTTGGTTTTAGTTTGATGTAATTTGACCAAGTCAAAATGTTTACATAACATTACATTACATAAAATAAAAACATTTCTTCCATATTGGGTTGGAGAGCGCCTCTTGGCACAAATATTGCACTGAGAGGCACTTTCCAGCCCGGGATGATAGAGATGTTTTAATGTAATGTCCTATTTAAAAGTTTGACTTTGTGAAATTATATAAAAATAAAATAAATAAAATAATCAATAATTATAATTATTAATAAAACATATTTTTGTTATAGAAATGGTTGTTTGTATTACTTTCAAAAAAGGTTCTCAATCAAATGTGAGAGCTGATGCAAAATTATAAGGGGGTTAGTCCTGAAGTTCTTACAAAGCAAAAAATATTGATCTTGATTCTATCTATAATAATAATGTGAGTTTGCCTATAATTTCGAACATACTATCCTAGAAAAAACAAAAATTATGTTACATAAGTTAATTTAATTTTAGAATTAGGGCTTAAGAGATAGGAATTTCCTTAATTGTTTCATTAATTTTTGCTTTCCCTTGCAGTCTGATGCATACATTGTTAGTCGACTGATATTCCCCGTGGTTGTTTTCTATGAGAACATGATAAAATTGAACATGTTATATGTTTTTGAGATGATACAGGATAAATCTACCTTACTAAGGTTCTTATTTTGTATCATCTGGTCTTTAAAATCATTGAATCTCTGATAATAATATCTAATTTTTTGTGTTTTTCTTTGATGATCTTGACTCTCATAAGTAGAGCAAGTGCCTCTGTTGTATTACTAGTGTGTTATATGCAGTGATAATCTCTTATGTGTGTTGGACACGTTTCACTTCTCCATTTTTAATTGCTACAATGTTTTTAATGAAAGTACTCCTTATTAAGAGTTATATGGTAATGTTTAATGATGCAAATATTTGTCTCTCTACTGTACTAGAGGGTTTCTCTCATGGTTTCAGTCTTTTTTTTCTAAGATGAATGCTAAGAGCTCTACTTAGATCTGTGGACAACAGTATGTGGTTGTTGCACCATTGTAGAGAGTTTCCAATTATTATTTTCATTATTTATCAACTATTGGAGAGGGAAAAAAAGAACTTACTTGCTTGTCATGACTACTATAAGCATTCATCTTATTTTTTGAAGGATATATTGGCAATTAGGACATCTTAGAGGCCATGCTAAGCCCCAAAAATCTCTCCATGGACCATACAAGATTATTATGTGTATTTAGGGAATATACATTGTATGTATAGGTTGTATGCCTCATGCACCAACATCCTCTTCCTTTATGGGGGTCGCCTTTCCACTATTTGTATATAAGAAAATTTAATTTTCGTTTTGCCTCTCACATTAGAGTGTTAAATTCTTTATAATTACTCACAGCTTGAATTCTATTTCAATCATTATTCCCTTAATATTTTGATATTAATGTATTTGTTTCATTCACTGCCTTTTGATAAATCTAATTCTCACTTGATTAATGAAATTTCATCCCATACAAATGTTAATGGGAGTGAGCAACTTATGATTCATCTTGGGGTGCCATTCTTATTGATGGTTTCACCTTTTTATTAAGTGTTGGACACGCGCATGTGCCCATACACATAGTCACAAACACACACATGCACGATACTATGTGTGTATGTATGTTTGTACATACATACACATCGATATGTATATGCATGTATATATAGGTTAATTGTGTAAGCCCCGAGAGTTAGCTCAATTGTTTGAGTCCTCATCGTTAAAGCACGTTTTCTATTGAGTCCTCATCGTTAAAGCACGTTTTCTATTGAGAGTTCATGGGTTCAATTCTCTCAAAACCCTCGAGGTCAAGCTATGTGGTTGAGCCAACAAGAAATGTTCCCTTCATGTGAATCTGCCTGGTACAGATATTTTGTGGTCATAGCGGGCATCGATATCCAGGGTTCGTGAACCAAATAGCATAAATAAATAAATAAATATATTTATTTATTTTAAGGTCACGGCCAAGCCAGACACCACATTGGTGTATAAGACCCCCTTGTTTTTGGGACAAGGAACCCATCTCTGCATAATGATTTGACTGCTAAGTCTACGAAGACATACATACTCTACCCTGCTTTGGTTTTGAACCTGTGAACTCTTAGGAGGAAACACATGCTCTTAACCATTAGGCCCACTCAAGTTCTGTGTATATATATATATATATATATAAAGGTTAATTGTGTTTATCTCTGGTAGTTGGGAGGAATAATTGCTATCCTTGTTGGGTGCATTTTTTTATGGTTATTTTTTCCTGGTCTAAACCTTGAATTTGTCTCAATACATCCATCTTATACTTAATGTTGTCAATTTTATCTTTATTTTGACTTCAAAATTCATCAAAGAAGGTATCCAAGTCATCCTCTTCTAAAAATTTGAATTTTTGATTAAAAATTGTGCATCAAAGGAAAAAAATCTAACTCTCAAATTACCAAACTTTTTACAAATGCTCATTTGTTGGAATATGTGAAGGAAAGTTGGGAGAAAAACAAAGACATGGGTTTTGTTACTTGGGACCTAAATATGGAAAGGCACGTATTCCCTTTTCAAAAACCAACCCGTATGAGCCCGCTCAATGCTTGGTCAACTTTGCCAATTTTGAGGAAAATCCCTTATTTTTAGCTAAAAATAAATCTGTTTTAGTTTTTAGGGATTTGAAAATATTTCAAAGGCACATAAGGGTGGAAATTGACAAAAATAGATCCTAAAAATATTATTTTACTTTATGGCATGAGAAATCATAGCTCTTTCAGTTTTAAGAATTTGTATAAAGGCACAAATTTTGTGAAGGCTTAACTAGTTTTTTGCATTTTCATAAGTCAATGTTGAGAGTTTGGGTATCAAACTTATAATAGTTATGTTGTAGCTCTACTTATGTCTTTTTCATAAATAAAATAATCCTTTGAGTTGTTGTAGCTGATAGTCTTCAACTGGTGTGCTTTCTTGAAAGTGGAGGGCCCCCACATTGAACTTATGCACTTAGTTGTTTGTTGTTGTTAATCAAGTGTGTTCTAGTATATATTTTCTTGTTATTTTGTTGTTGGCATATCTTTATTTTCATGTACTTTCTCAAGTCATATTGTATATACTCATACTTCTCTCTTTTTAATCTTGTTGTCTAAGCTTGTTTTATTGATTGTTTACACTAGTTTAGTTTGTTATCCATACTTATTTGGATTATTGTGCATACTTATTTGATTTGCTATCCATATTTGTCAATGTTAAAGAGAGAATATTGTTAGAAAAATAGAAAAGGCAAAAATATTTTCTTATGGTTATAGTTTCTTGTGATATTCTTATGTTTTTATTAACTTTATTATGCTCTTCTTTATCTTTGTTTCATTAAGAAATTATCAAAAACAAATCATGAAGATCAGGGACAGCAGATCTCATCAAATATTTTTGCTTACTTTTGCTTACTTCAAGGTATTCATTGTCATAATATGCCCTCCCTCTTAACTAGGGAGATATACGTTTATCGAGACTCCCTCTTAACTTTTAGGGAGATCAACCACTTCCTTATTTTATAACATTAGAGAACCTTTCACGACTTCATTTCTTCTTACAACATCAAGGTCATCTTGATATATAGATTCCTTCATCATGCTTATACGAACATCTTCATCATCTTGAAGATTATGCTCTTGCAAAAATTTAATAACAAGTATAATCAAATACAAAAGAAGCATGAAGTTAACTATTAGAATCATATTAATATAATGGAATCATTTAGACTTTAGACACCTAAGCCTAGTTAGGTTAATACTAAAAAAAAAAGTTACATACTCTCCCTTTTGCTAGGGTTTTGTCATAAATCCTAGACTACATTAGAAACCCAATTAAGATATCAGTCTCATTGTATCTAGGGCTTCAATATTACTTTGTGAGAATCTCTACTATATATTATTGCAAACACTAAATTTTATTTTTAATACACAAAGCCTTAGATATTAATAATTCAATCAAATAATAATTCTACTATGCATATAATGTTTTAGACTTTACTAAGGTTTGATGCAAACCCTAGACTAGATCATATCGAAAAAAATATCATCATATCCTAGAATATAAATCTCTACTAGGGCTTTGTTATACACCCTAGAATTTCATGAGCAACAACAATTAGGTTAGCATACTCGAATATACATATCTAGGATGCATTTAACATTAATATTTACTAGGTAAACCTCGAACAATACATCAAAGCTAGATATACAAAAATTTATTCAGGCTAGAGTTTTTGATCATACAAACTAATATACACCTAGGGTTTTATCCCTAGAATCTTACTATAGACATTACAAAGGTTTTGGTCATAAGCCCTAATTTATCAAACCCTAAAGATATATGGTTTTATATAAACATTAACAACAAACCCTAAGTACTAAGGTTTTTGTTATAATAATCCCAAGACTCTAAACAAGAGAATAAGATTTCTAGGCTTCATCATTAACCCTAAGTAGACTAGGGTTTCATAACTATAGACATAACTTTAGGTTAAGGTTTTATAGAGAACCTTTAGGGTTCCATACAAATGATCAAAATATAATAAGGGTAGATTCAATCTAATGATTAATCACCCAAATAAGAATCTCTTATGATTCAAAACCTTTAACATAAAAATGCTAGTAATGTAGAACAAAAAACTAAAAGAAGAATGATCATACCTTTATATGAAGAGAGCTTTGTAACATAGCTTATAGGCTAAGACATACCTTGGGTTGTTTTTTTAACAAATATTATAAGACATAAATATAAAGAAAACCCTTGCACAAACATCAAGATTTCCTAACCAAGAAAAAGTATAAAGAGAAAGGCTATTAGCATAAAATACAAACATACTTTGATATGAGAGAGAAACCAAACAAAAAAGGGGAGACAAGGAATAAAGTATTTATCTTTTGGTAAATGTTGGAGGCTCCCTCTTAATCCAATCTTTGTGAGATACTTATAGCTTATAAAAATAATTCAAAAATGTCTTAACACAACATGTTATACCTACAATTTAGAAAATATAGAGGAAATTCAAAACTGATAATAGAAGACCAAGGGAGGATATGTGTAAGGGAGGACTTAGTAGTACAAGTCCTTGACTTCTGATTCTTCTTCAATATTATTCTTCTTAGAGGGAGCTTCATCAGTGACATTTTCTTGATCTTTATTTCTTTTCTTATTTCTTGGATTCTCAGGACATTGACTTTGGTAATGTCCCATCTTCTGGCAATTGTAAAATTCAACCTTGGATAGGTCCATTTTCTTCATTGGTCCTTTGAACTTCTTGAAGGTTCCATTATTTTGTGATGAGCAGAGTAAGAATCAAGGTGTTTTCTTCTTCATTCTCCTTTTTGTTGTTTACCATCAATATTCTGGCTTATTCTTGGCTACATGCATTCCACATTTTTTCAAATGTTGGCATATCCTTCCAACCATTGAGTCTCGATGTAAATGCACTCCAAGATTTAGGTGGTCCTAGATCTTCAGTATGCCTATTTATTCCTTCTTTCACCTTAGCTCTAATACCATGTTAGAAAATCAGAAAAGTAGAAATATTTTATTATGTTGATAATTTCTTGTGATATTCCTATGTTCTTATTAACTTTCTTATGTTCTTCTTTATATTTTTTTCATCAAGGAATTTGTTGGAAATAATACTGAGAGGGGGGTGAATCAGTATTATCAAATCTATAATTTTATTTCCCAAACAGATTTATATACGTTACTTCAGTGAAGTGAACTAGCTTGTACACACAACTGTACTTAAAGCAACCAGCATATATGCAAAGAACTTTTTATTTAGGCAATTTATTTTGTACTAAGCTTAAACCAGTATATCAGAGATTTATTAGACAGTGCAATAAAGCAGAATAAAGCATCACACATAAGCAACACACATGAACACCAAGATAGAAGGTGGAAACCCAATGTGGGTAAAAACCACTTGTTGCTGTTATCTTTGTCTTCTTTTTAATAATAAGAAAATCTGTTTACAATATTGTACTGGTGCAGACTCATACCAATATGCAGGCACCCACTTATAGAAGGCTACAACCTTCTCTCATTCTCGAGCTACAACTGGAAGGGAGCTACAACCCCCCTAGCTCTTGTACTAGCCAATATGTTTACTAGTATGTAGGTGCTAGCCTACAGAAAACTCCACTCTTCCACCAGGGACCACGTTTCATGAATTTTCAGACTAGATACTCTTGGAACACGACACCACAATCTGAAGGCCACATTTCATCCAATTTTCATACTGGACCCATCAACAACATTGAAACTCAGAAAATCATAACTGCAATACAACGATCAAATACATCTACATCAACCAATCGCTGAAACTCAATCATCACTTTCTGAATCAACCATAACTGAATCAATCAACCACTTGACAACCCATCATCACTGAAGCAAATCACAATCAATCAATCTGATCATTCAGAACACTGTCACCAGAATACAGTCACCAAAACACAAAGCAGAACCCAGAACTCTGCAACAGCAAATAGAAACAACTGAAACTTTAGACATCATACTTCATGAGGTATATGTTACTTCCATGTGTCGAACTAGTGTGTATATGCACTTTTACCAAAGGGAACCAACGTACAGATCTGTAAATTCAAATTTATGATGTATACACTACTTTGATATGCTGAACTAGCGTGTATACGCTCTTTTACTAAAGAGAACCTGCGTACAGATCTGTAAATGCTAACTTAAAACATCGCAACTATTCTAGACTTCAGTCATACCCAGATCATCACATTTATAGAATAAAACATGCGTCAGTATTCAGATCTAGACTGTTCAAGATCAAACCACATAATGATAATAATCTTAGGCCTTTATGATCCTGGTCCATCAACCTTCATCAACCATATAGGTGCATCCTTAGATCAGATCAAGCAAACCATCCGAAGCTCATTAACCTACATATATGATCCAATACTTCATAAGATATTCAAATCCTTGCACGTCCTTGGCCTAATGATCTTCTCCTCCTTATATAGTTTTAGGCCTTTCTTAATACCATGGACCAAAACTACTTAGGACCAACACCTTGGACCAAATACCTTGGACCAATCAAATACCTTGGACCAAGAAATACCTTGGACCAAAAACTTTTGGTTTTCCAAGATATATGCGCTTTTCCTTCTGTGAAAGTGCATGTGTACATATACACCCCCTTTGTTCAGTAAACTTGCATGTATACGCAACTTGGACAAGATGAACCTGCGTATACCTCTCTTTCTTCATTTTTTGGAGTCTGATCTGTAATTCTTTGTAGTTGACCTGATGCACTGTGATATTTCATCTCAGTGAGTTGCCATCAAGGACAACACCTGTATCATAATGCCAATAATCTCCCTGTTTGGAGTTGATGGCAACAACAACACCAAGTCACTCTCCCCCTTTGACATCAAGGGCAAAGGGTGGACCAAGATATTTTCTCCCTTTGACATACATTATGCTATTCATGCTCCCCCTGAGTACATGCTGAATTATCTGATTGAGCTCCCCTTTTGTACATGCTGAGATGCACTGAAACTGTCCATGCTCCCCCTTGAGCACAAGCAGGGTCTGTAATTTTTTTTATTATAAAAGAATAACATGAATCTATAACTCAACTATGTGAGGATGACCTTCCTATCACCAATGACTCATACATACATCCATCTCCCAACCAAGTGGGGATATACCAAATTTGACTCATCCACCCAACCAAGTGGGGATATACCACTTGTTTATACATGACAAAAACAATAAATATTACATCATCCATCCCAGGTAAAGTGGGGATACAAATTACATCATTTGTACAAGAGGACTCATTCAAATGTATGAGAAGACATATCACACCCTAGAATTTTACATGACTTAAGCAACAAATGGTTAAATATCTGAAGCCATAGCTGGACTTAGCAACCATAATGCCAACAATGCTGAATGTACGTGAAGGCTAATGCACCCCCCGAACCTATGCTACCTATGCATTGTTAACAGGTCAATGATCAAGGCATCTTTGTCAGTCAAATAAAAATTAATGAACAAAGCATATCAATAGACATTAATCATCAATATCAGTTAGAGCACCCATATCAGAGCCTGCCCCAATGTTTTTCTTGTTTGAAAAACATATATACTCCTTGACCCATAGAAACCCGCGTGTGTATGCGACTATACTCCATGAAACACGCGTATAATAACCTTTCTATGAAAAATTGGATTTAACAGTAGGATGATGCAAAAACTACTCCCAGATTTTGTCTGAGATATTCAAATGTCTCTCTGGGCAGTGGTTTAGTGAATATATCAGCAACCTGTTCTTTGAAGGGAACATACTCCAATTTGACCTTTTGTTCAAGCACTTCACGTAGAAAATGGTATTTTATGGGTATGTGATTGGTCTTGGAGTGCATGACTGGATTCTTTGAAATACTGATGACACTTGTATTATAACATAGAATGGAGATGGGTGGAGTACATGTGATCTGAATGTCTTGCAAGGTTTGCATCATCCAAAGTAGTTGTGTGCAGCAAGATGCAGTAGCCACATATTCTGCTTCAGCTGTAGATAAAGCAATTGAACTTTGTTTCTTGCTAAACCAAGACACTAACCTAGAACTCATATAGAATGCACCACCACTAGTGCTTTTTCTGTCATCACCACTTCCTGCCCAATCTGCATCTGTATATGCATGAAGAGTAAGATATGTATATTTAGGATACCATCAACCAAAGTTCTGAGTTCCTTGAAGATATTTGAAAATTCTTTTGACTGCCTGAAGGTGTGATTCCTTTGATTTGCCTGGAATCTTCCAACTATTCCTACTGCATGCATGATGTCAGGTCGGTTATCTGTTAGATAAAGTAGACTGCCAATCATGGATCTATAAGTTGGTTGATGTACTGCTATTGATTCATCATTTGAACTGAGACTGCATCCTGTTAACATTGGGGTACATACAGGTTTAGAATCTTCCATGTCGTACCTTTTCAAGATCTGTTTGAGATATTTGGTTTGTGAAAGAAAAACACCATCTTTATTTTGTTGAACTTGTAGACCAAGAAAATAGGTAAGTTCACCAAGTAAGGACATTTCAAATTCTTGCTGCATTACTGAAGCAAAATTCCAGCTCATGGATTCTTCATTTCTACCAAAAATGATTTCATCAACATAAACAACAATAATTAGCAGTTTATCAGTTTCAATATTTTTATATAGATTGCTATCTGTTGAACCTTTTGTAAAACCTTGTTGGTGTAGATATTTGTGAAGGCGGTAATACCAGGCCCGTGGAGCCGGTTTCAGACCATAGAGAGCCTTTTTGAGTATGCATACAAGTTTTTCTTCATTTTTAAGAATGAATCCTTTTGGTTGTTCAATATAAACTTCTTTTTCTAAATCTCCATTAAGGAAAGCATATTTTACATCCATTTGGTATACTTTGAATTTTTGAAAGCTAGAAAGAGCAAGAAACATCCTTATGCCTTCAAGTGTAGCAACATGTGCAAAATTTTCTTCAAAATCTACACCTTCTTGTTGAGCATACCCTTTACAAACAAGTATGGCCTTGTTTTTAATGACTTCTCCATTTTCATTCAGTTTGTTTTTGAATATCCATTTAGTCCCTATAATATTTTTATCATGAGGTCTAGGAACTAATTCCCAAGTATTATTCTTTTCAATTTTCTCAAGTTCTTCATTCATGGCCTTGACCAAACATTCATTTTTTCATGCTTCATTTACATTTTTAGGTTTGGTGGAGGATAGTAATGCTAGATAGCTTGAGGTTTCTGTAATAGTTCTTCTTGTTTGTACACCGGCCTCTTTTTCCCCTAAAATTTGAGTTTCTGGATGATTTTTCTGAACATACCTGGATGGAGTCTTTTCTTCTACCATTATCTCTTCTTCTAGTGCTTCATAGGTTTCTTCTTCAATATCATTGTGATTTGATGTGGGAAAATAATCCCCATCTTCTTCATTGTTATAATCTTTTGTTTTTATCTGTTTTGGATTTTTGCATGCTTCATCAACTACAACATCAATGCCTTCAAAAAATTTCCCAAGTCATTTATTATAACATTTATATCCTTTACTTCGGGAAGAGTAACCAAGAAGAATACCTTCATCTGCTTTGGGCTCAAACTTACCAAGTTTTTCATCAGTACTTTTGATCTAACATTTGCTTCCAAAAACTTTAAAGTATTTTACAATAGGAGTCTTACCATACCAATGTTCATGTGGAGTTTGAGTGCTATTTACTCGAACATTTTCTTGGTTGAGAATATTTACGGCGGTGAATACAGCATCACCCCAAAAGGTTGCAGGAGTTCAAGATTCATCTAGCATATCTCGAGGCATTTGTTGAACAGTTATTTTCATTCTTTCTACCACTCCATTTTGCTGAGGAGTCCGTACGGTGGAGAACTGCCTTTTTATTCCATGTTGTTCACAAATGTCAAAGAATTCATCCAAGGTAATTCCCCTTCTCGATCAGATCTGAGGTTCGATCTGATTCATTTTCAACCAAAGCTTTGAAGGCTTGGAACTTTTCAAATGCTTCATCTTTATGCTTTAGAAGACCTATCCAACACATTCTGGAAAAATCATCAATGAACAAAATAAAGTATTCTTCTCAACGAGGTGACTTTTTCCTTGATGGTCCACATAAATCATCTACATACATAACATTTCTAGCTTTAACCTTTTCTTTCAAGAAAACAAAACCTTTACCTTTTATGACAACAGGAGAGTCATTTCAAAATGAGACATTCTTTTCTTTTTTAAGGCATTATATGATTGAAGTTTTTCTTTGTCACCTGTCATGTGTTTGGAGCATCCATTGTCGATGTACCACTGATTTGCTTGTCCTTCTGCATACAAGGCTATACCACATCTTTCTATTTGAGATTCTTTCCTTCTCCATATCTTGGGATTTAATGGCGTTTGATTCTTTTGAGATGTTCGCCATATTTTGCTCCTGCATTTAGATTCTTCATGACCAAAGTTGTTACAGATTGAGCATTCTATTACATTTTCAAGAGGATAAAAGTTATTATAGGAACTTCCCTTGATCCTTGTTACATTCCTGTGATTTCGTGCTTCTCTATTCATGATGGTTTTGTAAGCAACGCGTTGAGCAACTTTGTGCCCAAAATTATGACATGAAAAACATTGTCCATTAAAGAATTTCCCGTGGCTATCGAATCTATTGACCTAGTGATTATAGTTTCTATTGATATTCATCTTTGGAGCAAATTGAATATGATTTGCCTGTTGTTGGTTGTGAATTTTATTCATTATTTGAGTAAAGTGAGTATGATTTACATGATGATCAACTTTATGCCTTTGCTGATGATTCTCATACTGTTCACTGGTCTTTGCTGCAACAAGATAGCTTTTAGTGGAGGTTTACAACTTCTGTGATTGAGACACTTCTTCATTATATCCAAGACCTGACTTTATCAGAGGAGAACGATGCACTTTGATAATTTCATTTAAAGTTTCTGATCCTTTAGCAAATCTAAGATTGAGAGCTTTCATTTTCTCAAGATCCTTTCTTAGACCCACAATTTCACATTCTAGTTTTTCATTGTGTTTTTCTTTTTTAGCAAAATGGTATGTCAAGGTATCTATAATCATATTCTTTTCTTCTAAACAGATTTTGAGTTTATATATTTCTTCATGAAGGCCATCCTCTTCTAAAGCATCCCAAAAATTATCATCATCATAAGCCATTAGAAGTCTATAATCATTACTATTTTCATCTTCATCACTATTTGATAAACCATCGCTATCTTCATGAGTATAGTAACTCCTTTTATTTACAACACTTTTTCTATTCCATTTTGCATATTCATTCCCTTTTTCATATTTATCTTTATGAGGGCATTCGGCAGCATAGTGATCGACTCTGCCACAGGCAAAGTGTTGGAGAGGTAAATCCCCTCTACGGATAGAGGCGATCCCTACTAGCCCAGAACGGGTCTAGCAAGAATCAAACAATGCTATCATGCAAGTTCCTAATTGCAAATAAAAGGTAGGTGATGAAGACCTACTTGAGTTCCAACGCTTTCGTTTGTAGAAGAGACGTCGCCCACGCTCCTTTGTCTTGGCCGGTCACAATCCTCCACTATCCTAGTGAATGGACACCTGCACACACAAAGAGAACAACACAAACACAAGCGTGAAATCTAATATATGCAATTATACATCAATCAGGAAGGATATAATTCAACATCAACCATTACAAGTACAATGAGAATGGAACCATAATGATAGTCATCTATTATTAATAATCAACAAAGGAGAATACAACCAACGTCCTGACGTCAAGTCCTCCTTTGGATGGGTGCTCATCTACACAAGTCTTGCAAAGCTTGAAGGGGTGAGGGACATGCTCTCTCTCTCTTTAGTGACAAGGTCTCCTTGCTTAGGTGAAGCCTTATGGACACAAAGAAGGCTCTTGCAACTCCAACCTCTTGATATCTTCCTTTCAGCACAAGTATTTCCACTAGAGTCAGAACTAGAACTAGCTTGCTCAAGGCATGGCGACAAGCTTTTATAGATGAAAAGGAGAAGATAAGCTCAATCACAAAAATAATGGATTTGGCCTCATCACTTGGAAACTTCTATGGAATGGTGGCAAACTACTTCCCATTCAAGGAGATTCGAAGCCAAACCATCTTCACTTAACTTGGATGCAGTTGGTGAATAAGTTGGATAGAACTTTCGAAGATAGATTAGTTAAAAACTTTGCCCAAAAAGGTTGGCGCGATTGCGACTCTGGGACAGAGCGCTAATGGCGCGCCCCTTTTATAGGATTTTCCCCATTGGTGCAGGAAGAACACAGTGGGCCAGCGCTAATGCAAAAAGGGCTGTTTTTAAGGGCAAAGAGCAGGAGATGTCTTAAGGGCATATGAAGCTCATGTTCAGAGGTGAATGATGCAAGTGGTTTCAAGTATTGTCACTTCTCACAAGTCCCGGAATGAGTCCTCCAAGGTGCAGGAGAGGGGTAATAGGGATGGTGACAAATTACTATGTAACAGATGCCCCCTAAAGCATGAGCCCCGAGAGAGAGAGAGAGGGGTGAAGTGCTTTACAAGAACATGCGTGACTGAAAACACTGCCGCCAGAGAACCTGCGAAAAGAAGTACAACTGATATCTCAAGTACATGATAGATGTGGTATGGGTGCAGCCATCCATAATAGAGTATATACAACTGGATCCCAGGTATGGACGCAGCCATCCGATGAGGATCTATAAATGGACTCAGGTATGGTCGCAACCATCCAATAAATGAGTCATGTAATGATTACAATAATCCACAAAATGCAAACCGGATTTCAATATGCACAATTCGGGGTCTTGCGCTCCAACTATACCCGAACACAGTATAAGTTCAAGCATGTGAATACAAGAGTCGAAGTCAAACATGCGTGAACATCGTTTGATTACCAGTCAATGATGAAAACTGTTAACAGACGCGAGAGGTTCCACCAATAATGACGATGGTCCTCAAGGTACTATAGGTACAATCCACGACGTGTGAATCAATGAGCCGGTGTCGAACACCCGTAGAATCATCCGATTGGAGGCCAACGATGAAAACCTCTCGTTGAACATGAAGAACCTGCCATTGAGGCATGCAGGCTCCAAGGTACCTGAAGGGAGTCTCTAGGTCATCTTCCTGGATAATGAGTTGAAGTCGACAGGAAGTGATCTTGATCGAAGGTGGGCCATAATGTTTCCCACATCATCGACACGAGACAAAGAGGGATAACATGTTTTGTGTGAGATATTGGAGGGAGGTTGAGTATCCTGCAGAGGTCAACTTCTCTTGAACATATCGGCGACACGACAACAGATTTGGCAGTATTTGATACCAAATGATCAGGGGTCATGGCGACAAGGCAATGAGCAGATGAATGGTCAAATAGGATAACCCAAACCCATGGAGGAAAATGTGAAATGAGATGAGATGTCCCCACCCAGACACGAATGCAGAGAGTGCCATGTTCAAGAGCGACATACTGCTGACGACAATGATTACAGTTCCTTTATTCCCCCACCATTTCTGGCGAGTACGCCGGTTATTTTTGGATGGCAAGCTTGACGGGGATAGCATATGCTTGAGAGGTGTCATCACGACGAAATCCGATGTCATTAAAGTTTAACGAGCCTGACAAAGGAAAAAATCGGCGTCTTTTCATGTTTAGAGAGTTTGAAAAGACAGCAAAAAGAAAACTCAACGGGTGTCCTTTTTCGTAAAGTTGTGTCTCTCGAGCCCGAAAAAGTATAAAACTATGCTCCAAAGAACCGCCTGGCCATTACGACCGAGGAGTACTTTTCGTAAGTAGTGATTCTGATCTGAAAAAGTAAAAAAACGATCGAAACCACGTCGCTTCATGACTGTTAATGAACCTGGAACGACAAGGGTCTGACAATCTTTTCGTCTTTACAAGGTTGGAAAAGGGTTTAAAGACGACCGCCTCTTATTTATGTTTAACAAGTCAAGAGGAACAACTCGACAATCTTTTCATCTTTAAACGGTCAGAAAGGAGCTGAAAGAAGACCTCCATTTTTATTCTCTTTAACGAGTTAAAAAGGAAAAAATACTCGGCAATCTTTTCATATTTTACGAGTCAGAAAAGAGCTTAAAGATGACTCGGGTATGGGTTCATTTTTACACAAGCTTGAACCATGGAGAACTCTGCTTGGATTCGGTTTCATGTTTACACAAGCTTGAAACGAAAAACTATGCTTGTTATAAGTTCGCATGCCCCAGCATAATTACGCAAAACGAGGTACATGCCCCCCAAGCTTCATTGCATTCACAAAGTGGATGGAATGAAGGTTCAATTTCGAGATCTTGGAAAGACTTGACTTGTATTTTACGAGATCTTAATCAAAAGACTCGATTTGGAAAGGGAGTTGTTTCATTTTTTAATGAGGTTGACATAGTAAAAGAACTATCCTCATAACCCTTGTTTCATTTTTTAACGAGCTTGACACAATATCAGGAACTATTGTCGGACAGATTGTTTCATTTTGTAACGAGGTCGCCACAAGATCAAAACTATCCTCGGTACACCTAATTTCATTTTTTAAGGAGCTTGACACAGGAAAAGAACTATGCTCCGACCGAACTTCATCATAATGAACAGGAAGTTGGGGCTTCCAAGAGTGGCTCTCCCGGTGGGAGGTCAATATCTCGGAAGTCAGGACCAAATGCCCCCAGGAAACTATGCACAACGACGGCATCGGTGGATACAGGTATGGGATAGGTGGCCACGAAGTTGATTTGCGGGGGGGCAGATACAACTGGTGGATAAAAACTAGGAGGGGACGGCAACGGCGCAAGAGGCATCGGGGGACTAACGAATGACAATTGATCGATAGTCACCATTCTTCCATCGTGTGGAAAGAAAACCACACGGAAAAGCGAAGAGACAAGGGCCTCCATAGCATAAACATAGTCGCGACCAAGGAGAAGACTGAAATCTAAAACACCAACAGATTCTGCGTGACCGGCCCGAGCTGCGGGAAACCTAAAGCTTGCCAAGTAGTGTACGGCATAAGACTGATCGACGCACCTTCATCTAGAACAGTGTCAGGTATTGCCTTATCACAGGTAAGTACCGTAATCTGGAAATGCACATGGGATGGAAGGCGGAAAGCGGTCAGGTGACTCCAATCAAAGGAGATGGCCAAACTACTTGGTGGGGGAATCATATGATCGCCCCCATGCTCCATAGGAACCGAAGAGGGACTTTCGGGAGCAGCTGGGATAGGAGAGTCATTTACGGACTCAGGGGAATCTGAGGAGACAAGAAGAACATGGGAATCACACCCTTCCAAAACAGAGTGATCGGGTGGTGAACTCGAGTCAACACTCTTTCCGACCAATAGTTGGTCTGGAACAGGCTAGGCAGAGCCAGGTTCAGGAAGAGGAGGCTGGACAAGAGAGGAATTTGAACAAATCTCATTGTCAGCAGGGGGAGGATCTGCAGCTGCAGAAAGACGTTGATATCCAACGGGGAGTTGGGGTGAGGGAGCCGCGAGACTTTCCAAGATGTTGGAGGCTTTATCCATGAGCGAACAAAGGTGAAGGGGATGATTTCCTTCACAAAGTCTGCAAGGGATTCGAATCTTCCCTTTTCCTTTACTATTCCCAACTGATAGGGTAGCATCGCCGTGAGATTCAGAGGGTGATGAGGGGTGGGCCGGATCACGGGACCATACTTCTAAGACTCTGGGAATGCTAGGACAATTGCGAAGAAGGTGGTCATCCTTGCACAATCTACAAGGAAACTTGACCTTCCGCGGAGGAGCAGAAGGTGGCCCAACTTCAGGTGTACTCGAGGGGGTAGCTGCGCTTTTAGCCTCTCCTTTGAGAGCCTTCTTCTTCTTCTTAGCCACCTGGTTACTCGAATCGAGACTTTCACCAAGCGAAGTAAAAAATGAGGACGTAGAAGTGGGCGTAGAAGGGGAGAGGTCCACCTTAGAATCAACATGAGGTTGTTCAGGTGGAGGGACTGATTGATCAGTAGGTGAGACAGAAGGGACCAGAGAGGTTGAGAACAACCAAATAGGCAACCCAACAGTTAACCCTAGGGGGGACAACGTTGCCATGTAAGGAGCACCAACATTCCCGAGAGGAGGGAAATGACCAGGATTCCCGTCAGGGGGGGAACTTGGGTTGGTGAACCCCGAAAAAGTTGCCATCAAGAATGAAAAAGAAACCTACTCAAGCTAATGCGAACAAGACCTAACTGGGTAAATGTGAACGCGGCCGAATAAATTTTAAGACAAAGGAACTGAACTTGACCTTTTCATGTTTTAAGAGTCGAGAAAAGGACAAAAAGGTGACTCTAGTCGCCTTCGAATGTTTTGTGAGCCCGAAGTGACAAACTGCTCAAGTGAGCCTTTTCTTTGAAGGAGTCTGAAAAGGATCAAAAGTGGCTACTCTGGAGAAACTAGGGAAGGGGTTTACCAGAAAATCCGTAAAACTGCATATACACCTTAGCGATCATATGAAAGCCAAGGAATTTCCGTACGGCAGTCAATCTTCCTGAATGCTGTGTTCGGTGCGTTACGGGCTGTAAGGTGGCAGACATGGCTTCCTATGGATCGAGGATGATAACCTAGTGGAGTCTCCCCATATATACGTGATGGTACGTGGGAGCACAAGTCCGTACTAGACCACAGTTGAATCACACAAGGAGGAATCACCGAACCTTAATGTGAGAACAAAAGTGACTAGATTTAAAGACGCCGGAGCACGTCTCTAGCCTAGACCTCTAGAATGTGAGCGTTATGTTCCAATGCATTGTTAAGTTTATTCAGTTCATTTTAAAGTTGATCTTGTGTTAAGTTTCAGTTTTCAGGTCCTACCGTATGTAATCTCTCAAAATTGCTAGATTCAAGCTATATGCCAAAGAATACCATTTCGTTCGATGAATACTAACTATGAGAAGGTTAAGAATTTTCAATCAAACAAAATGAGCGCAATCAATCAAATACCCTAATGCAGCTAATGGAAAATAAAAAAAACTTTTTCTTTTCAATAATACAAATAACGAAAAGTTCTATTCCATTAACTTTTGAACGCAAAAGAGATTATTTGATTTTTTTTTCTTTTCAAAGGCACAATGCACTAGAATGAATCTTGAAAGATAATAACGCTGAGCAAAGAGGCAAATTCACTCAATGAAGACACAATGATATCCCAAGATACTAACACAGTTCTCCAAATTGAAAGGAAAACAAAGGCTTTGTACGAGCTATGTGATCTAAGCTCAAACAAGGCTAGAATGAAATCCAAGCAAACAAGAGCAGGTTACTTGGAAATCAATCAAAAATACTTTAACAATCACTGAATAGGTGCGAAAAGCAATCACAAAGTTAACTGGACAATAAAAGAACTCAAAAGCTCCCACGGAAGGCTCGACACATACGGCCACTAGAAGGTGTGAAATCGATGGAAAGAGACAAACACCCGAAGGACAAATGTTGAGAACCAGTCAAACAGGGCTTAAGCACACTCCAGTAATTGAAAAAGACGTGGAAAAATGCAAATCCAAGCTCAGAAAGCAGGAAAACAAGTGGATTAAAAAACTAAGAGGCCTGGCATGACTGTCAGGCTGCAACTTGCGCTAAACAGGGATTGACGCGGGTTTTCAGTTAGTAACAAGGGCCACTAGCGCGACTGTGAAGGGAAAAACCGCGCTAACAAAGTTTGCCAATTTCAAAAGGAAAATACGCAGCCCAGGGCTTGGGTCACAATCTCTAGGCAAGCCAGGAAGCAAAGGGGCAGCAATAAATTCAATTCCAAAAGCTTATCCAAGCAAGTAAACAAGAGAAAACCAAAGAGGCAAGACAAACTCCAAATTGTTCAGTTCGTAAACCAAACTAGAGATCGACTGAAGCGGCTTTGATCTACTTCACTACTGCAAAGCAATAGTGTTTCGAAGGCTATCTAGCCGTGTTTCAGACTCCGTCTAAGTTTACAAATTAAACAACAAGCTAAACTCCCCAGCGGAGTTGCCAAATTGTTGGAGAGGTAAATCCCCTCTACGGATAGAGGCGATCCCTACTAGCCCAGAATGGGTCTAGCAACAATCAAACAATGCTATCACGCAAGTTCCTAATTGCAAATAAAAGGTAGGTGATGAATACCTACTTGAGTTCCAACGCTTTCGTTTGTAGAAGAGACGTCGCCCACGCTCCTTTGTCTTGGCCGGTCACAATCCTCCACTATCCTCATGAATGGACACCTGCACACACAAAGAGAACAACACAAACACAAGCGTGAAATCTAATATATGCAATTATACATCAGTCCGGAAGGATATAATTCAACATCAACCATTACAAGTACAACGAGAATGGAACCATAATGATAGTCATCTATTATTAATAATCAACAAAGGAGAATACAACCAGTGTCCCGACGTCAAGTCCTCCTTTGGCTGGGTGCTCATCTACACAAGTCTTGCAAAGCTTGAAGGGGTGAGGGACAAGCTCTCTCTCTCTTTAGTGACAAGGTATCTTTTCTTAGGTAAAGCCTTATGGACGCAAAGAAGGCTCTTGCAACTCCAACCTCTTGATATCTTCCTTTCAGCACAAGTATTGCCACTAGAGTCAGAACTAGAACTAGCTTGCTTAAGGCATGGAGACAAGATTTTATAGATGAAAAGGAGAAGATAAGCTCAATCACAACAATAATGTATTTGGCCTCATCACTTGGAAACTTCTATGGAATGGTGGCAAACCACTTCCCATTCAAGGAGATTCGAAGCCAAACCATCTTCACTTAACTTGGATGCAGTTGGTGAATAAGTTGGATAGAACTTTCGGAGATAGATTGGTTAAAAACTTTTCCCAAAAAGGTTGGCGCGATTGCGACTTTGGGACAGAGTGCTAATGGCGTGCCCCTTTTATAGAATTTTCCCCATTGGCACGGGAAGAACACAGTGGGCCAGTGCTAATGCAAAAAGGGTTGTTTTTAAGGGCAAAGAGCAGGAGATGTCTTAAGGGCATATGAAGCTCATGTTCAGAGGTGAATGATGCAAGTGGTTTCAAGTCTTGTCACTTCTCACAAGTCCCGGAATGAGTCCTCCAAGGTGCAGGAGAGGGGTAATAGGGACGGTGACAAACGGTGACAAATTACTACGTAACACAAAGCATTTGAAGGCTAGCTTACCTCTAAATCTTCTGGAACCCTGTTGAAGCTTCTTGACAAAGTTTACCTCATCTTCTTCTTCTGAAATATGTCCTAATTCATTGTTTTCTTCCTTTCCTTTTACTGAAGCTTTAAATGCAGCTTCTCTCATATCTGATGGTCCTCCTTTTCTCATCTCAAAGGTAGTTAAGATTCCGTGAAGCTATGTCATAGTGATAGCCTACATATCCTGTTTTTCTTCTATGGCAGACACTTTTTATTCAAATTTATCAGACAAGGATATCAAAACTTTCTCAACTAAGGTAACTTCCTTTATTTCTTCACCCAGATTCTTCATACAATTAACAACCTCATATATACGTAAGAAGTAACTAGCTATACTTTCATCACTGTGCATCTTAAGAGTTTCATACTAAATTATGAGAGTTTGAAGCTTAGCATGTTTTACTTGAGAGTCTCCTTCGTAGCTCAGAACGATTTTGTCCCATATTTCTTTGGCTGATTTGAGCTGCATGACTTTGACAAACTCTGATTGTGACAGACTTCCCAATAAAGTATTGACAACTATGGCTTTGGTTTCATATTGCTTTTTACCTGCCGTATCTGTAGGAATTGCTGTTGGAAATGTATATCCTCCTTCCACAATTCCCCAGACATCAATTATAAGTGATTGTACATAGGATGTGGTTCTTATTTTCAAATAAACAAAATTGCTCCCATCAAAGATTAGTAGTCTTATGGATCCCATGCTTTCTTGATTACTCATGATGATGGATCTCCCTTCAAGCGATCAAGCTTCTTCTAAAGGATTTTCTCTAATACCAATTGTTGGAAATAATACTGAGAGGGGAGTGAATCAATATTATAAGATCTATAATTTTATTTCCCAAACAGATTTATATACGCTATTTCAGTGAAGTGAACTAGCGTGTACATGCGACTATACTTAAAGCAACCAGCGTATATGCAGAGAACTTTTGATTTAGACAATTTATCATGTATTGAGCTTCAACTAGTATATCAAATATTTGTTAGACAATGAAGTAAAGAAGAATAAAGCATCACACATAAGAAACACACATGAACACCAAGATATAAGGTGGAAACCCAATGTGGGTAAAAACCACCTGCTGCTGTCGTCTCTGTCTTCTTTTTAATAATAATAAAATATATTTACAACCTTGCACTGGTGCACACCCATACCAGTACGTAGGGGCCCACATGCAGAAGGCTACAACCTTCTCTCATTCTCCAGCTACTATTGTAAGGGAGCTACAACCCCCCTAGCTCTTGTACTAGCCAATATGTTTACTAGTACGTAGGTGCCAGTCTACAGAAAACTCCACTCTTCCACCAGGGACCACATTTCATGAACACAACACCACAATCTGAAGGTCACGTTTAATCCAATTTTCATACTGGACCCATCAAAAACATTGAAACTCAGAAAATCATAACTGCAATACAACCATCAAATAAATCTATATCAACCAATCACTAAAACTCAATCATCACTTTTTGAATCAACCACAACTGGATCAATCAATCACTTGACAACCCATCATCACTGAAGCAAATCACAATCAATCAATCTGATCATTCAGAACATTGTCACTAGAATACAGTCACCAGAACACAAAGCAGAACCTAGAACTCTGCAACAGCAAACAGAAACAACTAAAACTTTAAACATCATACTTCATAAGGTATACACTACTTCCATTTGTCGAACTAGCGTGTATAAGCACTTTTACCAAAGGGAACCGACGTATAGATATGCAAATTTAGATTTATGATGTATACGCTACTTTGATATGATGAACCAGCGTGTATACGCTCTTTTACTAAAGTGAACTCGCGTACAGATCTGTAAATGCTAACTTAAAAAATCACAAATATTCCAGACTTCAGCCATACCCAGATCATCACATTTACAGAATAAAATATGCGTCAGTATTCAAATCTAGACTGTTCAAGATCAAATGAAATAATGATAATACTCTTAGGCCTTTATGATCTCGGTCCATCAACCTTCATTAGCCATATAGGTGCATCCTTAGATCAGATCAAGCAAACCATCAAAAGCTCATTAACCTTCATATATGATCCAATACTTCATAAGATATTCAAATCCTTGCACATCCTTGGCCTAATGATCTTCTCCTCATACAATTTTAGGCCTTTCTCAATACCATGGACCAAAACTACTTAGGACCAATACCTTGGACCAATCAAATACTGTGGACCAAGAGATACCTTGGACCAAAAACTTTTGGTTTTCCAAGATATATGCACTTTTCCTTCTGTGAAAGTGTGCATGTACGTATATGCCCATTTTGTTCAGTAAACATGTGTGTATACGCAACTTGGACAAGTTGAACCTGCGTATACCTCTCTTTCTTCATTTTTTGGAGTCTGATCTATAATTCTTTGCTGTTGACCTGCTGCACTGTGATCTTTAATCTAAGTGGGTTACCATGAAGGACAACACCTGTATCATAATTCCAAAAGAATTATCCAAAGAAAATCATGAATACAAGGGACACTAGATGTAGGTGGACAACTAAAACCCCTATATGGGGGAAAACCCAGTAAAGAACTCTTCCTTCAGTAATTTAGATTGAGATGGACCAAGACCCTATTCCTCCTCCACCAAGTCAACCTTCCAAGATGATATAGTAGTCTCTTCTTATTCGATTGTTCTCGCCCAGCAAAAATCTAGAAATTCGACTTCCCAGTTGCTGAATTTCGACCCCCAACAACAGAATTTTGACCTTCTAGTTACTGCAGAATTTCGCCCCCCTTCCAACAACTGCACAACTTCATGCGTGTGGGAAATAGAGAGAAAATTTAGACTTCTTATGTTTGTGAGAGACCTCCTTCTCCTTTTCTAACCTTCTTCCTCTTCTTCGTTGAAATTTGCACTTTTTCTAGCCCCAGAAGTTGCAAATCAAACTCATTGTGTGAGTGGAAAATGAGGTTGAGTTGCTACCTTTATATAGTGATTTTGCTGCCCAGTTTTAGGCTTAACTATCCAATTTTGATGTTGACGTGGTAGAGGAGGCCTAGAAGACTATTTTTAATATAAAATAAATTTCTCTCTCGACAAACAACTCCCAAGAAGGGTTCTTTACATTATGACATGGATAAGGACACTTGACACAAAGCCTATAAGCTTGCAATGGAGGCATTGACCTAGAAATAATTGACCCAAACATGAAACCCATGCTTTAATAAGTCAATTTTAATAATAACAAAATTTCATTTTCTTTCTTTTGACAAATACAATATATTATGACTTAAATACATTTATGAAGACCGAACCTAGTTACATTCTTCAACAAATATATTATAGGATAAGTTATGTGCACGAGATCATCTTATTTTTGACCTCACTAAGGATTAGGAGTGACCCTATTTTCTTATTTCTAAAGAGAAGAGGCCCTAACACATGCTTGATTCACCAAAATAGCATTGTCTCAAGACATCTTAGTTTTCCATGCTTTTGTAGATCAAATCATGCTTTCATAGATTAGACAATGAAAGGAAAGATGAGTCTACTATGTAGATATCATAGAAGACTAGGAGTGCCACTCAATGTGGTTATCATATAAGACTAAGAGTGCCACCCAATTTAATTACTTTTCAATTTCCCTTCCAAGGTAGTCATTTCAGTGTGATATTCACAAAAGCAACAATGCATTTATAGTGTACAAGGTCAAGACTTAACAAGTGTAGCCTTAGGAAACCAAGAAGGTTGTGCATCATCTAGTATACCAATGCATTCCTTGTCATCCAATTAATTCTGAGTATATGTGCGTTTCATTTTGAAAGAATTGTGCTTGAGTTGGTTTGAGTTTTAGAGTTTCATTTCAGGCTTTATGAATCTAGGATTTTAGATCTTAAGTAATTAATTAGCATTTAGTTTTAACACTTAGTCATAATTTAGTGATTAATTTTTTCACATGAAAACCAATATAGTTTTAATTCCCTACATAAAGTAGTGCGCTTCTAAGTCTATGATTACCTAGGTTGATATAAATATTATGTATTGATCTATGCCTTAGATTAGCTTGACATTTTTGGCGTTGTTGTTGGAGAAGCACATTTCAAGTTTGAGCTAGATTTAGAGTTTTCTTGAAGGTTTTCCATTTAATTTTTCACAATATAAACATTTAGGATTTGGATGAGTGAAAGAGGTAAGAAATTGTGCATTCACTTTAACTGAGTCTTCACAAATCAAAGTTATATTTATATTTGTGTGATTATATTATATTTAGTTTCAATTATGTATTCTTATTCTAGACCTAGGGATTATAGATGTACATAAAAAAACCCCCCAACCACTAAAATAAAGAAACAAAAAAAATAATCCAACCACTAATCCATTTGAAAGACAAGAACGATCAACTAACAAAGGAAAATGATAAAGAAGTTATTCAGTAAAAAATGTATGCCACCACACGAATATTCTCAAATATTTGTCCACAATTCATAACTGTTACTAGAGATGAATCTTCATTTCAAAAGATAGAAGAGGAGTGTAACAAGCAAATTTTATGCTCCGCAATAATATTTCAAAACACTTTGAAGACAAGGACATCCATTGTAAGATAAGTAATTGTATATAAGAATATTTGGATACAAGTGAGATGATTATAAATGAAGGCGAGTACCTACTTATATACCTAGGCAGATACATCTTCACAAGTGGTCATGTCCTTAGATATGTGCCTCTTCATTAACCAATCTACTATTATGATTATTTATTTATATTTACATTATTTTATATAAATTATATTCATAACATTGGCTTCCTTTTCAAAAATCTTATCGCTGACAAGGCATGCCATCTGTTTCTTGTCTTCGAAATTTGTTCACATCTTTTACAAATTATTGGAGTTGTCATTTTCATTGATATAAGATGATAAGATACTTGGTGTGATAAATAAAATTGTCGAATTGAGAAAGGATCTGACCATCCTAAATTAATCCTCTGTGGAACCTTAGGGTTACTGGAAACTTGTGATGAATTGTTATTACATGATTGGATTGCATAAACTTCAGTATTCCTTGGAACATAAGTTTGTTGTTTATGTTCCGAGTGATACAAATATGCAGACTGATTGAGATGTTTGTTCTTGTGATTCAGATATCGATAAGGAGTTCTTTTGGTTTGACTTTCCCTTATCATAAGGTGGCAGTTTGCTTATTTTCTTCAGGTACTATTGTTATTGAGTTGGCTAGTGAATCATCACTTGGAATTTCTATTATTTGCACTGGAACCTCTGAGTATGTTTTCACTTCTGTGGGATTTTGATTTTTCTAAACTATGAGATTAATGGGGTTTGTGTTTATTCCATTTTCTTCGGCTTGGATTGTATGTCTAAAGATTTATATACTTATTTCGTGAGTAGTTCTTCTAACTTGTTTTTAATGATTTCTTATCATCCTTAAGTTTCTTAATTTGAGTGAATAGACTTTGATTATATTTTCTGAAACGTAAGCGTTCTTGTTTTGAATATTAAGTTTCTCATCTTTTAAACCTCTGATTTATTCTAATAACCTTTGATTAAGGGTTTTTGAACGTAAATTTTCTTCTTTCTTTTTTGATAGTTTTTAATTAAATTTCTTCTTGAGACTTTCATTTTCTTGTTCTAAGTTGTGTTTTTGAGCTTTACACTTCCTAACTTGTGCAAGTAGTTTCTGGTTATGATATTTTAAATGATAATTTTCTTTGTTTTTATTGGATATGATCTCCTCAAGCTATTTTTTCTTCTCTAATATTGTGTTTTGATTCTTTTAAGGAATCAATTTTGTAACATCTTTAAAGCCTTCTAAAGGGCATTATCGATTATGACTTCATTGTCTTGTCTAAGAATGTGATCATATTTTCCTTATTAGAAAGCATAAAAAAAAAGTTCTCTATGTTTAACATGAACATACCAAATTATTTAAACCAAGACTCGCCAATAATGATGTCAACCTCTTTGTAAAACTTAATTACAACACAAAATAGAGATATGTACTCATAATGAACTATTGTCATTGTAAATCATTAATTTCATATTTTTCACCAAAAATATCTTTTCTTTTTGCCTACATTGGTATCTTAAATTAATAGGTGATTCACTATATTAATATTTATGTAATTTTCCAAATTGTTTGTACTAATAACTATATTAACTTTTTTTACCTTGAATATTTCCTTTTAATGTAAATAATTCATAATGAGTAATTAAAATACCTTTACAAGAAAATCACCCACCCTTCATTCCTAAATTAGACTCCATTATTTTTTCCTTCAATTATTGACTCTATTTACATTCATTAATAAAAATAATACATCTGAGTATAAAGCTTATGTATTCCTTTTATAACAAATGGGAATACAAATATGAAAAAACCCACTTCCTCAATATAATGTAATTCACGATAATAATTCTTTGATATATATATTTTTAGGTTAATATATATTTTCCTTTTTTTAATAATCTATTGAGCACTTTGTATCATACCTTTCTTTAAAATTTTAGAAAAATAATATATATGCACCTATACTCATTTGGAATCAACTTTTTAAAACATTTGTAATTTCCTTTAATACTTTTTAATATTTTTAAATATTTATATCTACCCTTAATAACTTCAAAATAGGGTTGGAACTAATTGGTATCTCCACAAACTATTAAACTGGGGTATTATATTAATAACTTTTTTTTCCACTTATGTGTTAGATTATGTTAATTATAATAGGTTAGACTTCAATCCTTCGTATTGTTGTTTTGACTTCAACCCTTTTTTAACTTTAATAACGATATTGTTTAATTAAAAAATGTATATATGGATGTGACTTCCTTACGGTACGACACAATTTTTTGATAAATAACGGGATGGTTATTAATTACATGACCATGACGTGGATGGAGCGTTTAACACGGTCAACGACCAACAACATGAATGGCCAAGTGTGATGAAATCGACCACCGAGAGTAGGGGTAGAATTGTTGAGTGTGGTGGTTGTGTTGGATAACGAGTGCAGATGTTTTGACATGGGAGAAGACGTTGATGTTTGGTAGCAATGGATGTGTAATTAACTAGGGGCATAAAGATCTGTGGTGGGGGATGAGAAGTGGTTTGTGTTTATTTGTCACAACCACAATTAACAATGGAAAATAACATGCAACTGTGGAGAAGAGACAAAATGGTGGGTTAGGTGGAGGTTGATGTGGATGGTGGTGGAACTATGAACGTCAAACAATGACAGGAAGGCCAACAACGATGTGCAGAGGTGGTTGCATTGATGCAAGCTTGAAAGGGATAGCATATGCTTTCCATATAAGTTCATTTTTCGAATGAATCCATCCTAGTAAGTTTTATGAGTTCTAGAAAGGAGAAACTCGGTCCCGTCATGGTGACAATTTTTTCCTCGTTTAATTTTTATGAGTCCGACGGAAGAGTAACTCGATGTCTTTTTTAATATTTAGAGAGTTTGAAAAAGAGATGGAAAAGAAAACTCCATCATGTTCCTTTTCATAATTTGTCTCTCAAAGCTTAAAAGGTAGAAAACAATATTTGAAAGAACCTCTTGACCAAGTCCATCAAGGTGTTCCTTTTTCGTAAATAGTCAATTCTAGCCCGAAAAAGGGGTAAACGTATACCAAGACGACGTCAATTCATTTAATTTAACTAGTTTGAAAAGACAAGTACTCGATGACCTTTTCATTTTTCTTGAGTTAGAAAAGAGCTTAAAGATGAGTCTAGGGGAGCTTCTTTTTCATTTATTTTTTAACGAGTCCGAAAAAGAGATAAAATAAAACTCATTGTATCGGTCAACAATGATCATCGTTACCACCAAAAGACCTTGTAACTACACAAATATAACCACACATCAATGATATCGAGAAAAATAATAAAACATTAGTAAAAACATGTTTGAAAACTTATAAATAAACAAAAAGTAAAAAAACATTTTACCATTTTACCTGGGGTAATTTGGAGAGTTCATTTTACCCTCTTTTCTCAGATTCTTCAGGCAAGCGGTGTCGTAGACCTGTGACACCATTTCACGAACTGTCAATTGCAGGTAAGAGATGTCTTTTCTCGAGGTGATCAAAGAGAGTCTGGTCATCGAATCCATGTTGATTGCCCCATAGCCCAAAAATCCATCGTGCTACTAGCGTGAAAAAATCCAAACAGTCGCGCTAAGCGCAAAGTAGAAAATAAAACGAAAACATCTCTATTTTAATTGGTTTTTCTAGAGTTTTAATCCATTAAAAAACTTCTAAATGCTATTTATGGGTTGTTTGCAAGAGTTTTCAATGAACATGGCCATTGAATGGAAAGAGAGAGACCACGAGGTGGAAGATCACCAAGCTTCTCAAAGTGTAGAATGCATTAACACTTTGAGGGACTGTGGATTACTCAAGTTCTCTCGGGCCTCGGGACATAGAGCTCAAAATGAGTTACTGGAGTATCTCATAGGACTATGGGATGTCGGTCACGAGATTTGCATTATTGGTGATAAAGAGCTCGAAATAGTGATATCAGACATGTATTTCATCACTGGATTGTCTAGGAGAGGGGAGAGGATCCAACTATGTGGAGCTCGTACCGGAGGTGAAAGCACTAGCATGCTTTTCAAAAGACACTGCCCAGATGTAGAGAAAACCACGAGTGAAAAGGTTGATATAAAACCCATCACCAACCTACCATTGAGGACTATTCTACAAACCATGGCCCGTGTAGCTAGGGCCCAAGCGTTTCTTGAGGCAACAAAATCTGAATTCCAGTATGCAGTGGATTGTCTTATCCCAACAATGTTTAATTGGTGTGAAGGGATTGATGGCTAATATGAAAAACTAATTGACTAAGTGCAAAACATGACGTTTGAAGTAGTTTGGGTATAGATCAATCTTGATCACATTCTTTTTAAAGCATGTGCCTCTATTTCGTTACTAGTGGATAGAGAGATCTGAGGTTTCTCATATTGGGTGAGATTATGCCTCACGCTGGAGGAGGTCAACATATGAATTTCCCTTCGGCGTTCTTTGGTTGGTTACATCATCAGCTGATCGTAGTGGATGACTATGCATATGCGGGCACAAACTTCAGAGGAGACCCAAATCTTCCTCTACCACCCGGTACACAATGGATCGATGAAGGCAAAAACTTGTTTTTGGAAATTTTCAAGTCTTATGATTTTTTTGGAACTGTACTTGAGAGTTTACTTATGATCAGTTTGTAGATGTGGGACTGGAAAAACCTTTCAGAATGCCTCAGATAGCTCGACGAGTAGCACGCTATATAGAGGAAGAAGCTTCGTACGAGGAAGGAGCATACCCTATAGTAGAGATGGAGCGAAACCGTAAACTCTTACTCGAGGTATCCCAAAATACGCTACTATAGATGACGTGCCGCTGTGGTACCAAAGGAACATAGTGGGAGTATCCGTGAGAGTTCGTCAGTTGTTAGGCTGAGTTATTAGAGCCATATCATGTTATCACGAGCATCATGTGGGTGGATAACCTATTTCTAGCCGTATTTTCTGTATTGTTGTAGGCTTTTAAAGCCATGTGTCTCAGAACACCATATTTTTGAGATTTTGATATGACAGACTCGATATATATATATAATAAGTTTTTGTAATATATATATATATATATATATATAATAAGATATGCAACGTTTCATTTAAGTGTTCATATAATCATGATGATGTAATCTTTTTTTTTTTTACATGTGACAACAATTGTCTATCTAAAACATAATTTTCCAATGCATTTGTTAATGTAGTCAAATTTTGTGGAATGTGTTGATATGTAATATAATCAAAGCTTTTTTCTTGTAATTGAACACGTAAATACATACACAAAATTTGTGGGTTTCTTAATGAATAATGACCATTTAATTGTAGCACAATGAGTTGTGAATCTAGCTTAACAACCAAATTTCTGATTTCGAGAGCAACTACTTCTGATAAAAGTTCAATAAATTCATTGTACTCGGAAATATTATTAGTTTTTCGTCTCAACAAATACTTTTGTGAATTGATCAACTCGCCATCAGGGGCGAAGAGGGCCCACGCTGTGGAAGATAAGTTCTGTGTGCTAAGACAAGTACCATCAACAAAACCAACATAATGGTTTAATGACATCTGTGAACTAAGGGGAACACGAGGTAAACAGAGAAAAAATGTATGCAAAGCAAACAATCATACAAAAATCAAAATTCACTTTAATGAATTCACACACTAATGTACAAAATATTTATACGGATAATCACGCATAATACTTTTTCAAGTAAATCCCATTTCGGGGCTCAGCCAAAGAATTTCCTCCATATTCAACTAACTCGTAGGCACCTTTTTGTAGAAATCGCTTGACAATGTAAGGCCCATGCCACATTGGTTCGAATTTCCCAACTCCCAATTTGTCATTGGCTTGATCATAAAGCAAGACCAAGTCACCTTTAACAAAAACACAAGGAGAAACAATTTTATCGTATTAAGCCTTAACTCATTTGTTCTGGGCTTCAATTAATAACGTTACGAAGCGGCGGGTTTCATTGAGCCTTTCGAGGTAAAGTAAACATTATTCTTTTGGTGAGGTATCCAAGAGTAATTCAACAACTAGTTTCAATGAAGGAATTTCACACTTAATTGGAAGAGTTGCCTCCAGACCATACACCAACTAAAAGGTTGTGAATCCAATGGTAGTCTTAGTTGAAGTTCGTTAAGCCCAAAGAGTTGAAAATAACATAAGATACCAATTTGATTTATGCATCCAAATGGTGCGTTGAAGAACAGTAAGCAGGACTTTGTTGATTACCTCAACTTGGCCATTGGCCTATGGATAATAAGGGGTTGAGTTGTCGTGATGCAAGCCTAACTGAGCAGTAAGCTCTGCCATCATGTGGTTTCAGAAATGAGATCCATGATCGGTAACGATGGCTTGAGGGACACCAAATTGAGCTATGACACAGTTAAAAATAAATTGAGCATCATTTTTTACTGTCAGCTTCACGTGTGGGCATTGCTTCAGCCCATTTAGTAAAATAATCAACGACGACGATGATATAACCATGCCCCCTGATGAAGCGAGGGGTACATGTCATGAAAGAAATTCCCCATTTAGCAAAGGGGCCGATGGTAATAACTAGGTAGAGGGGTGTGGGTGGGGCGCACTATTTACAGTTGTAAATATGGAAAGCGTGACATGTTTGGACTGCTAAGATGCAATCTTTAAAGATGGATGGCCAGAAATAACTGACACAAAGAATTTCTTGAGTAGTAGCATACCCGGACATGTGACCACCATAAACCCTAGAGTGGTAGTCATTGGGAACTCTCTCAGATTCGTCAAGTGTCAAACATTGACAGAGGATAGAATCAACACCAACATGGTACATAGTATTGCTAATGATTCGATAGGGTTGGGATTGATGTCGAATGCAACGACGTTTAGAATTAGACAAATTTGATTGAAAAGTTTGGGTATGGAGATAGACAATAATATCCTCATACCATGGGTCAAGAGTGATGATGAGAAAGAGAGCCTCGTCAGGAATGTACTCATCAAAAGTAGTAGATGTGGTTGCAGAGGGAAGGTCACAAATCAATTCAGCGAAAACCAACAATCTCTTTGATTTGGCTGTAGCAAACTCCAAATCAAACTCTTGAAGGATAACAATCCACTTAGAGTATTTCCACCCCTAGCAACTGATGAGTTAGAATGTAGGTCATGGGTTTGCAATAAGAAATCATAGTGGTTTTTTGTAAAATAATATAGTGGTGAAAGCGTTGAACAACATGAATGAAAACTAAAGCAAGCTTCTTGACATGGGCATATCGATTCTTGGTAGAAATGAGATTCTGGCTTAAGTAGTAGATCGCGTGTTCATTTCCATCAGCATCATCTTGCACTAGTACCATGAAAATAGTACTATCGACTGCGGGCAAGTACAAGAAGTAATCACAGTGATATTCAAGGTGATGCAACAAAGGAGCACTAATGAGAGTGTTCTTTAATGTATAAAAATATTATTGAGCAATTTCATCCCAAATAAATGGGATCCCCTTTTTCGGAAAACGAATAATTCCCTTGGAAAGCTCGGTGTAGTTAGGTACAATATGACGAAGGAAATTACCTTTCCCTTGAAAACTCTGCAACTGATGCAAAGATGACGGAGGGGGTAAGTTTACAATGGCCTCAACTTTGAGGGGATCAATCCAGATGCCCTCCTTTGATAATACAAACCTTAGGAGACGACCAAATTCAATAGAAAACACACTTATGTGGATTTAAATGAATATTGTATGTATGCAATGAAGAAAAACCACTCATAGGTGGTCAAGATGATCTTGACGCTTAGCAGAATGAGTTGGTAAGTCATTAATATAGGGTTGAATGATGTGTTTGACGTCATGAAAAGCATAAAACATTGCTCTTTGGAAAGTAGCACCAACATTTTTGAAACCAAAAGGGAGTTTATTAAAGGCAAAGGTCCCTCATGGAAAGATAAAAGCAGTTTTATGTTGATCAGCAAGAAGAATGTTGATCTGGTTGTAGCAAGAAAAAGCATCCATAAAAGAAAAAATCTCACTCCCAAAACATTCATTAATGATTTGATCGATAAAAGGAGTTGGATAATTGTCTTTGGGACCAACCCAATTGATATCACGGTAATCAACACAAACACGAATAGTTCCTTGTTTCTTAGTTACCAGGACAATGTTTGAAACCCAATCTATGAATGGAATGGGGTAGATGAAACAAGCCTCTAGAATTTTTTCAACCTCACCCTTAATAGCAACTGCCTTTCTAGGATAAGTAGGAATTTCGTGCACGACTGGACATAGTCATTGATGAACAAGCTTCACATTTGGATAAGTAGGAATTTCGTGCACGACTATACTTGGATCAATGCTAGTCATTTCTTCATATGACTAGGCAAAACCATTGTGGAATTCCTTACAAGGGTAGTGTAAATCTCGATCTCATTAGGAGAACAAGGAAACCTAACATGAATGTTATCTACAATTGCTGGTTTAACAGAAATGTTGATAGGCATGGTAGCATGTTACCTTCAGACAAAACTTCATGTACCAAGATGGGCGTTTGAAGTGGATGGGTGAGTGTACCGTACAACAAAGGTATCTTGACACGATGAAATCTCACCAAGACTAGGAAGAAATGAGGAATGATGATTAACATAATTCCAAGGTGTTTCCTCAAGATACATAACCTCAATATGCTCTCTTCAGTAGGAAATGTCTTGTTCAAAGGATCAGGAGAATCCCAAGAACCAAGCCAAGGAGACTACGAATACACATATAGGTGCATACTAAGATTAGTATGACTTTCAGAAGCGGCCACCAAAGCCAAAATGACATCTTAGTAAGCTTGTTCTACAGGGCTGAGCAACATAACATCACTGAAAGAATCAATCTGATCGAGAGATGGAATGATCCAAGGATCGTAAACAGTAGAGATCATGTTGACAGAAGTGACATGAGGAGGTGGGAAGGAAAAAGTTTCCATAAGAGAAAATTTTTTAAAAGACCTACCCCCATGCTCTCATGAGGAATGTTAGTATTTCCCACATATGGGACGTTGCCATTCGAAGAACCACAAGAGAAAAATTCCAATTGGTCAACGATAACTATTTTTCCTTCACGAGGAAAACAGAGTACGCAGAGCAAAGAAGAAATCACACAAAACATGGCATGAGTCCAACTTCGTCCAAGTAGAAGGTTATAATTCAAATTCACATCAACAAATTCTACTTCCAATTCAACAGTTTTCCCTTCCAATGTGATGGGAAAACTCATGAGAATACCATAAGGACAAGATCCTCTGCCATTAGAGGCTTCTAAGGTGTCTGGAGATTAGTTGAGGGGTGGAGAGTCGATGGATTTCTAGCATGAAACAAACATGATGCACGTGGAGGAACCCTCATCAATCACTGTTCGATAAATCGTCTTTCCTTTACTAATGACTTGGATTAAAAATGCAATTTGATGGGGAATACAAGGAACATGATTTTCTAGGTCAAAAGTCATCAAATTTGAATCTGTAGGGTCAATCCCTCCTAGTTTGGAGAACTTCCAAGGTAGACATCACCGAAGGCGCTTCAACCAAGTCTTCAACAATATTGTAATGTTGGGCAGCTCGCGCATTCAGATTGTAAGATGATTTCCTAAGAACACCTTTGGCGGGTGGCCGGATAACAGAGTCATTACTGGGTCTCTCAATATGAAGCAGACCGAAATTGGGTGGAGTGGAAGTAGAAGGTGTATTAGTGGCTTCTTTCTCCATTGTCTTCTTTTGAGGAGTTTGATATTGTTTTGATTGGGTGTCAACACAAATAGACAATGTTCTACTCATGTAAACTTGAGAACCTGAATAGACAGAATATTGTGGTTTATACCAATTGGGTCTGTTGTGATGGAAAAGGTTCCTTCAGTATAATCGACGTCCCTTGAGTTCCTTTTAACAAGTGACTAACTTTCGTGTGATGGGGACAATCCCTGGTATAGTGATATTCCTCACAAATGAGGCAAGGATATTTAGGCTTACCTTTAGAGGCATCATCGGCAAATGGCTTTGGAGGATCCTATTTTGGGGAATCGAATTTTTCTTTTCCTTTACCCTTCTTTTTACCTTTTGAGGCTTTGTCTGCTGCAGTAGACAAAAAGACATTAACCTTAGAGGGTTTACCTGGATTTGAAGAAGGATTCGAAGGAGAATTGGATGTAGTATTCAAAACGAATTTTTTCTTTGAAGAAGCTTTATTGGAAGTTCGAGACACCGACCCAATAATACCATCGACAAGTGGTACATCTGAATATTTAGAAGATGCTGGATCCATGGACGGTCTCAGAGCATCATGCAAGAGATCATATAACGTGGCAGATTGGGAGTATACCAAATCTAAATATTGGGCACGAGAAATGGCTTGATCTTCATTAATACAACCTCCCATTGCTATGTCCGCAACAATTTTGTTGAAAAATGATTTGGTAAACCATTCAGTTAACAACTCATCAATTATATCAAACATGATGAGGCGACACTGGCATCTCCATTCATGGATGTGATTGGAGACGTGCGTAGTAGTACCGTGTTTCAGATATGTAAGCAAATAGGTAGCACTTTCATAACGAACCTGTAATTGGAACTATGTAACGAATTCCATTCCAAAGAGTTTAAATCTTGATAGGCACCTCGAGGTAACACGATGCACCACTTCGCGACAACACCCATCAAGGTCCGGTGAAAAAGACGTAGACGAATAGAGTCGTCAACCCAGGAATTGGATGAACACCATAAGTGGTAAGTCATAACGTGGGCCTGGGGGTCTTATTTAGACTTTCCTTCGAAGTTGGGGCAATCTCTAGGGATTTTAGTGGGAACCGAAGGTCAATAAGGTGAATGAAGTATTGGATCATTAGTGAGCCTTGACACATCCGACAATTCCAATGTTGCTAGAAATGGAAATTGCGGGTTGAAAGGCATGGAAGGCCTTTGATAAGGTGTGTCTCGTGGATTCCATCCTTACTGGTATGGGTTTTGCCCCCAAAATGGTGGATTTTGACCATAAGGAGCTTGATATTTCCCCCACTGAGGGGTACCCTAACCATAAGGTGGATTCTTCCCCCACAAAGTTGGGTTTTGACGAGGGTAAGGTTGATACTAACCTACCATAGGCTGTTGAGAACCATAAGGTGGATAAATAGTTTGCGCGAAATATGGATTATAAGGTTGCTGTTGCAACTGCTGGCCCTGGTGATTAAACTGCTAGCCCTGCTGCTGCAGGGGTTGACCTTATGGATGCAAGAGTTGAACTTGTTGGTATAAAGGCTAGTTTTGCTACTTCAAGGGCTACCCTTCCTTCTGCAACTGTTGCTGGTAAGGCCCTTGCTATATATAGGGTCCTTATTGAATGAAAGGTTGTTGTTATACGTAAGGCTAATGTTGGTAAGTTCCTTGCGGAATTTGTTGAGTTCCAGGTTGGTACTGATAAGTTCCAGCTTGACAAACTACCCCAAATGAGGGATTTGAACTAGGCTTCATCTGGGGGCCTGCTTGTTGAGTAAAGGGTTGATTTTGAGGCTGTTAAGAGAGATACGAAGGGTGCAATTATTGGTAGGCTATTTGATCCAAAAAGGGTTGTTTATATAGGATCTGGCCTGATCTAGACGGAATTGATGATCCACTAGGATAAGGTACACTACCAACATTTTGACTAGCTTCGGTAGCATGAGTTTGAGGTGCACTCACATAAGGCCCACCTGAAACAAGAGGTACATAAGGCAGAGGTGGTTGCTGCCCCCAAGTGGTGTAATAGGTGGTGGCACATATTGTCCACTTAATGGAGGACCTTGGGAACTTATAGGGACATTTATTGCCCCAACTATGGTTGTTGGTTGAACAAGAACTGACGAAACTAGAGTTGGTAAAAGAATTTGGGAGGCCACGTTTGAAACAAACGGACCTGAAGTAGGCATGGAGCGTGATGGCTAAATGGGATTGTCATATAGTGAAGACACACTTGGAGTACCTGAAACCAATTGAGCCAATGATGTATAACCAGGTGGAAATATAGGCCCACTACTTTCAGGGGGTGGTGGAGATGCAACACTTCCCACAAATAGATAACCTTCAGGTGGAAAGTCATATTTAGAATCATAATCAACACTAAGAGTATGAGTAGCTGAGACTTTTGGAGGACCTTGAGAAGAGGCTGAAAACTCACTTTCTGAAGCCATGGGTGGAAGCAATTAGCGAGGAGGAATCCAAGATGAACATGGAGTTAAATCCAAAGGAAAACTATGATTTTTGTATGGAATATAAGGTTGTTGAGGAGATATAACCAACAGATCAAAAATTGGATTTAGAGGGAATAAAACAAAACTCTGTGGACTCTTAGGAGTTTTTGGATCAGATCCCTGAGATGATGATGAGTCTCGAGGTGGAGGACGAGAAGCAAGAGGTTGGATGCTTAGGATAATTCCAAGTTCAAGGTCTTGGGCTTCAAGTAACTATGAGAACTCAGGATGAATTCCTTGAGATGACCCTTCAGTATCAAATGATGAAGGGGAAATGTAAGGTTAACGTGGTGGTTCAACCACGATGAATTTTTCTCAAAAACAAAAGGAGAAGAGATGATTTCGTTGAGGGCTTAAAAATTAAAATTTACAAGGAATTACTTAATATGAGGTCAAGTAATAATTCCATGGGTTCGACATATTATCGTGGGAAGTTAAATTTTAGAACTTAAAACAAGAAATAAATAAAAAAGGGGTGTACTAGGCAAGAGGGTTCACCAAGTACCCGTGCACTGTTATATACACCTTAGCCAAAACCAAGGACTTAACGTACGACAATTGATCTCCCTGAATGTTGTGTTCAGTGTATCACATTTACAAGGCGGCTGACTTGGTTACATGTGGCTAAAAGATAACAACCTAGTGGGGTCTCCCAATATATACTCGACAATATGGGGAGCACAAGTCTGTGTTAGCACTGTCTAATGCATAACCATTTGGTGAGAGAATTCCCATATAATTTCCATACTGAAGTGTCTTCGATATACCCGAAAGTACTAGAGAACCTTCGATATACTTCCGTACTAGAACGAGATTTCACCCCTGGGATACAATGCAGGTAGTTAATGAAAGCTGCTAGGTTTATAGATGCCAGAACACGTCTCTAGCCTAGATCTCTAATTTTTTGCGTTAAGTTCCAAATGCTCCTTAGGTTAATTCAATAAATTTTAAAGCTTTTCTTGAAATAGGTTTCAATTTTGGGCTCAAACGATGTCACTTGAATCCTAGTATGCAACTAAATGAGAAAAAGGAAACCTTTCATTTCAATGAATTCTATGCTAACGAGGGAAGAGAGTACAAGAAATAAATGCATCAAACAAGAGAATGAATCAAACAATATGCCTCCACTAACGTTTCCAAATGAAAAATGAAAAAACTACACTTCACTTTCACTAATGAATGGAATGCCAAAATGCAATCTTACGAGAAACAAAATCACTTTCTTTCACTAAGATGCACTAGTATTTTTATTTCTTTCTTTCACTTTGATCTTCAAAATGAAAACTAATGGATAAGCAAAGGAAAATGGAATCAAAACAAATAAAGTGAAGATTTCATTCACTTTCTGGTTTTCAATAAAACAAAATCATTTCAAAAATATTTTGAAGAAGAGATTCTTTCACTTTTCTTTTTGAAACAAATGAAATCAACACACACACATGCTTTCAGTTTCAATAAATCAAACAATTCTAATCTATGATTGACAAAGAAGAAAAGGTGATTTTCAAAGTATAAATGTGACCCCATGCTAATGAAAATAACTTTGAAAATTTAAACCAAAAGTGACTTGAAAATGGTGTCCTAGTTGCAGAAGAACTCCTAAAATGGAGACAACCAATCTCTCAATGACATGCCAAGTGATAAGTGAAGGGTAACCTAGACCTAGAAACCCTAGAACACAATGTAACTTCATCCACACATCAAAAAAGGCAAGGAGACAATTTCAACCCTTAAAGGAAAGAAATCGAGTCAAACATAATGAGATTAGATTGGAAAAACACTCCCAGAGGTTGAGACACATTGGAAAATGAGAGGAAACCCTAATTTTTCTTAGTCTCTTGGATCAATGCACTTGTGAAAGGAAAAGTTGTGCTGAAAGGCAGATCAACACAAATGTTAAACCTAAATCAGCACTGGTAGTGCTTCTGTAAAACCTAAAAGCATGCTGGGTGAGGAAAAGAAGGAAAAAACAAAAAGGTTTAAAAAAATCAGATTAGACTCAACAATCTCAAGCAAAAACCAGTAACTGTATAAACCTAGATTGATGCACACAAGCTGAGAAATTGAAGTTTGGTCAAACTCATTAAAGGGTCAGATTGAACAAATGGATGGTGAGGTTATGGATTCCCCAATAGAGTCACCATTTTGTTGTGTAGGTAAATGCTGTCTGCGGACAAAGACGATCCCTCTATCCCAATGCGTGGGTCTAGCAAAAAACAAGATAATCTACAAGACACTTTCCTAGACTATAATCGAAATTAAAGAAGAGGAAGGATACCTACCTCGTTTTGATGCTATGATGCATTCCTTTGTTTAAGAGCTTGATCGCTTGCTCCCTTAGGCTCAATCCTCGCTGTTGATGGCGTTTGAATACCTGCACAAGAGACCAAAAAGACAACAAAGCATAAAAGTGCAACCAACATAATTCAAATGTAATCCACTTAACAAATCAAGGAGCATTAAGATAAATGAAGCGTCAACACAAACACTTATGGAAAGTGAGCCAACATTTGTATATATTAATAAACAAAAGAGGTAGCATACAACCCAGGACTTGATGTTGGAAGCCCTCCTCGAGTGAATTTCTAAGTTCAAGCACTCCTTCTCTATTCCAAAATGGATAGCATGTAAGCACTATCTCAACATAAGGGTGCAAATAATCAAAGACCAATAATTTGGGAATGGAGGGGGGATGAATTTATAGGGAGGGAGAGGGAGTTAGGATCTCACCAAAGAGAGAGGAAGGTCCACATCTCAAGGGGAAGCTCATAGGGAAAATATCAAAGGGAAATATAGGGAAAATTCGACCACATCCTCAATGAACAACATCCAACTCATCGATCTAGAAGCCTCTAGATCACGAAGTTTCTCCTCAAGTTTGGGAAACTTGCCTTAAAGGGTTCAGTGCAAGTATCCAAGAAAAAATCACATTGGTAGTGCGAGGCTCCTATAATGAACCTTGTGATCAACATAAGAGGGCAATGTCATAGTTGTGTTGACCCAGAAATTAGGGTTTTGAGCTTATCTTTCTTCGGAAAGGCTCAAGGAAATTTTTCAATAGTTCTTCAGGGAGGATTTGGTCTGCATATCAATATGGGTACACTGCATAGTTGTCAATGTTTTGGCACTCCTGGGTATGACATATGGAAGTGTGAGAGGTGTGATAAAATACTGTGTAACAACTGGTACCCAATAGTGTCCCTTGATTTCCATGAGCATGCTATGACTGGTATGATGGTTTTGAGGCAGGAATATACCTTGGTTGTTTGACCTTTCGATGCGAGGAAGCCTTGCCAAGGGATGTATCGCACAGTATAGTGGATGCCAGGGAACTTGGAAGGTGAGTGGCTGCATGGAAGAGGTGACCAGATTTCGTAAGGGACTGTGTAGTAGAGAAGGGAAGGTCGGGGATGGATTTTTTTGGTCATGAGCATTACCGTATGGAATTAAAGGAACATTGGGAGTGCGCCCTGGAACAATGAACTGGTAACTATTCACTGAGAGGAAAAGTGGCGTAGGATTGTAAGGCTGGACATTGGATGCATATTTGACTTTGCAGTGGATTCTGGACTTCCTGGGAAGGAGGTGAATCCTGGTACTACTTTGAGGGTGGAGGCTTGAGCCTCTAGTTTCCCTTATTGTAGATGCTGACATCATATCCTTTTATTTTTTGGTTGAGAAAATGTGTATATGTATATATCATTGTAAATATTGTATTGAGCTAGATTTATAATGCTCCATAGACAACATGATTATTTGTTGGGTTCAAGTGTTGTAAACCATTCACAGTCCTCATTCGAAATAGAAGTGAATGTTGATATAATGCCATATTAAGGTTAGATCAACGCTTTGAAGCTAAATACGTTGTTTTAACATTATAAATTTGTTTCATAATCCATCATATCAAGGAAGAATAAAAGATTTCATTTATGTGGTTGAAATTAGAGGGACATGCCCTAACTTGGTGGGATATCCACAAAAAGACCTTGAGGTTGGAGGGAGATTCTTCGGTGACTACGTGGGATGACTTCAAAAACCTCATAAAATCAGAAAATTTACCCTATTAGTTATGTAGAGGACTAATGAATTTTGTGGCACTACTTCAAGAAGAAGCAAGGGAAGGTTGTATATGAGTACACCATAGAGTTTAAAATGATGGCCATAATGTTAAGTATTTCTCCAAACAACCCAAATTTACTCCTTAAGTATCTTGTGGGTCTACACATGCATATACAAAATCAAGTGTTGTTTCTCAAGCCCATATCAATGGATGAGGCTTGTGTACATGTATCGTACTGAACATATGCCCAAATAAGGGGAAATCTATTGGATCGAAGTGGAAGGACAAACCTAACACTTCTAAGGAGGTGAAACATAATTGGAAATGGGGAAATATAAAAGGATTGAAGCCACAACACACCAGTAAAGAGAACCTAGTAATCATTAAAACCACTACAAGATTAACAATCATACATGGGAAAAGTGTTGGATGTTGCAACCAAGGCTTAACCCAAAGAACAAAAGGAAAGAAAATAAGAAGAAGAATCTCATGACCACCAATTCAGGAAACCAAGTAGAAAGCAACTCAGACATGAATGAGAATATTGTCTTTATGTCAATTGAAGGAAGTCAATATGAGTGACCTTCAATAACAGGAAGAGAAATAAATGAACAATCCCTTCCATATAAATATAGAGGTCAAGGAGATAATTTATATGATCAATTTAACTTAGGATAGGAGGTGAATCTCATTACTATAGAGTTGGTAAATAAATTGGTATTGGAAGCTTGTGATAATCCAAGCTCATATCCATTGTGATGTGTAAAAAAGTATGCAGAGTTGAAGGTAACAAAATAATGCAAAATTAGATTTTCTGTTAGTGATTATTTTATTATTGAAGTATAACTAGATGTGGTTCCCTTTAATGTATTGGGAGTGGTGTTTGGATGTCCTGACACATACATGTGATATGAAATAATATGTGAATATCTAACCAGTACTAGCTCGCTAGGGATGAAAAATCATTCACCATCAATGTGCACAATGACAAGTCAGAAATTTCATTGGTAAGTGAAAACCAAGCCAAGAAATTGATCAGTTCTAGAAATAATTATTTTTTATTGCTTTTAAAGATATAATCAGTCTGTAGAAGAGTTAGTAAATTGGAAGGCATCCCTAGAGGGATCTAATAAGAAAAAAAACAAGTGGAAGATTTGCTACATGAATATGGGGATGTGTTCGAGGAGCCTAAAGGGTTTCTGACTGAGAGGGAAGTGGAACAAAAGATATAGCTATTACTGGAATCCCTATTGCCAAAAATTGGGTTGTACAGGAAGTCTGTTATAGAAACAAGTGAGATGAAGAAACATTTGCAACAACTACTAGAACAAGGTTTCATTCGACCACGCACATCACCATGTGGGTCACACATCGTGATTATACCGAAGAAGGATGGGACTTGGTTGATGTGTATAGATGATAAGGAAATGAATAAAATTACACTCAAGAATAGGTAGCCCTTGCCTAGAATAAACATTTTTTTGGATCTATAGTTAGCAAAAAACTTTACCAAGCTAGAATTAAAGTTTGGATATCACTAGTTTCGAGTTAGAGAAGAAGAACATAAAAGATGACCTACAAGACCAATAAGGGTTTGTATGAGTGGTTAGTCATTCCATTTGAACTATGCAATGCACCAAATACACTTATGGGGTTAATGGATGATATATTATTCCCTTTTATATATTAATTGGTTATTATCTATTTGGATGATATACTAGTATACAATGCTAGCAAAGAGGAGCACATCCCACATTTGGCTTCGGTGCTAGAAACATTAAAAACCACCAACTTTTAGAAAATCTCAAGAAGTGTGACTTTAGACAACAATATTTGGTGTGTCGAGGGTATGTGATAGGTGGAGGAGAGATAAAGATAGATCATTCCAAGTTGTAGACCATCATGAAATGGTTGGTGCCTCCTAATGTTTCTAAGGTTAGGAATTTTATTGGGGCATCACAGTAACTAAGAAAATTAATAGCCTCAATTTCAGTGGTATAAGTGCCACTCCATGCCATAACAACAAGTGGAAATTTTTCTAGAGGGTAATGGGTCAACTAAGGGACTTTCAATAGTTAAAGAGGAAGATTAGTCAAGAACCAATTTTTGCATTACCAAACTTGTAGTAACCCTTTGAAGTGGAGACAAATGTGAGTGAGTATGATATTATTATGGGAATTTTGAAGTAAAAAATGGATCTCAAAATGAAAAACGTACTAACAAAATCAACTTTAAAAGAAACAAAAGGACTCAAGATGATGATGTCACCCTAAGGGTAAATATTTTGGAGGTAAAAGAAGAAAACTACTTTTCTCAACCATATTTTTTTATTTATCTCCTTATAGGTTTACTCAAATTTCAAATGTGGCACTCGTTGGATTCAAAATTCAATTTCACATGTAATATGCACCTAGTTGACTATCTTTAAGTAGACCCATGATAATACAAAATTAAAATATCTGAAAAGTTTTGTTTAAACACATTTTTTCATGTATGTTCAATTTTTCTTAGTGTGGGTCTACTCAAACATATTTCAAGTGGGTACTCATTGGACGTGGAATTAAATTCTAGATTTGAGGAGTGTCGACACTTGAAATTTGAGTAAACCTATAAGGAGATAAGTAAAACATAAAATAAAAAAGTAGTTTTCTTTATTTTCCTCTAAAACACCATAAATCTTGTTTTATTACTGTTATTATTTTTTATTGGTTTTCTTAGGAGGCCCATTTTGCACCTCAAAATTCCCCTAAGGGGAAGCAGTCTTGATGCAAGGGGAATTCCTATATGCTACCATTATGAAGTATTTCATCGGGTAACTCTTAACTACCCTACCTACGACAAGGAGCTCTATGCCCTTGTGAAAGCTATGAAGAAGATGAAGAACTATCTGATGGGAAAGGAGACAATAATTGACACAGATAACCAATCACTACAATACCTCTAGGCTTTGATTAGGTTACAATCGACTAGGAATTATAAGTGGATTTGGATTCTATAACAATTTCATTTAGTGATTAAGTACAAGAAGGGAGACCAAAACAAGTTGGCCGGCATGCTTTCAAGGACATCCACATCAAAGAGAACAAATTTGGGAACTCTGATGCACATGGAGCCATTCACCCCTGATTCATATAAAGAGGAATATTTATAGGATGAGGACTTCTAAAAGGTGTTTCAACAGTTCCATAGTAAGATTCATGTGCATGATGGAAAAAACATTATTGACTGCCATCTCTATGATAGGTTACTCTATAGGCTCGGTAAGTTATGTGTTCCTAATGGTGAGAATTTGTATTTGATTAGAGAGGCTCACAAATCCAAGGTTCCAAGGAAATTTGGTGTAGGGAAGATAATGCTAGCTTGCAAAGGTATGTGTATTGGCCTAAGATGTAATAATATGTAGCTAGGTTTATAAGAGGATGCATGCTTTGTTGCACCATCAAGCCTAATAATTGGAAATGGGGTCTATGTTGATGAGCCTCATCATTGGATAATTATATGGGCCTTAATTCACCTCCTAGCTTAGTCAAACAACTCTTCTCACAACTTATTACATGTTTTGATTATATTTTGTTTAATGAGATGAGTTAAAGTGAGATATTATGCCTAGTGGACTAATATGCATTAAATGCAGGTTTGGAAGAGAAAATCAAGGAATTTTGGCAAGACTAAGGTTTGAAACTCGAATGGGACAAGGAAGAGAGATTTTAGGAGGTAAATCTTCCTCATTTACTTCTTCCCCATTCGAATATTCCTCCATTATTCCCAATAGCTCGGAGTGCAAGAAACCAAGTCATAAAGATCAAGAGGCAGCCGAGCAAGTGATATACAAAGTGTTAGTTCATCTTGAGTTTGGGAGCCGAGCCTCCCTAAATTTAAGGAAGTCATTGGGGACTTCAGTTGTATAAGTAGAGAGGCCTAGAGCTTCATTAGGATTTGAATTTTTATTGCAAAAACACTAGTTATTTTTGAACTCCAGACTTGTGGAAGATTTTGATGTAATTTTATGTTTTGGTAATAAGAATGAGCTTTTTCTTGATCCAGTACTGAGTTAACTCAGAGGGATAAAGCTCTTAGGTTAGGGCCCAACCCTAGCAGCAAAGGCTCCTCTTCTTGTATCTGTATGATTAGCTTAGTTTCATAGATTCATGGTTAAATTATCTGTAGAAGTATTTCATTGCAAGTAGTGTAGATTTGTTTAATTGTTTATTAGTTTGCTTCCATTTGTTCCTTACTTCAGTAGCAAGTTAGAAGGGATAAAAGAAGCACCACAAAGCTGTCAGTAGGTGTCTTGGCCTCACTTCATCCTTCTGGGATCATGATTTGAGGAAAAGACCCTTATGCAGCCCAAAAAAGACAGATTTGCATTTCTTATATTTAGAATTTACTATACTTGAACCAGCATTTGATTAGTTTTGCAAAGTAGGATTTTATTTCCATATCTTCTATATTCATTCTTGCAGTAGATTTGATCCATGATTCCATTTTATTTAGCAATTTCTTCATGCATAAGGTAGACAGTTAGTTCATTAAATTATGCTTTTCTAGCTCATGAGAATTCTTCTTGTTTACATAACTATTTGGAAATTACACATGTTTGATGCAGAGCAGGTGCTTTTGAAGTAGAAAGAGATCTCATAGTAAGCAATCACCTTCCAACTTCATCCACCCATAGGCATTCCTTGTTTTAATGAATACTTTCACCAATTTCATCATTTTACATAGAAATTCCCCCGAGCATGTTGAGTGAATCCAACCATCTCCTAAACTTGGTTTTGCGTTCTGAGTGATCCTAGGCCTTTTCTCACTCCACTCCACCCATCAACCACCTTCCCTAAGCCTTCCATCACCTCCAACACCCATTTTTTTTCTCTCAGCTGTATCCTATAGAAATACAGGGAATCCTATAGGTTTCTAGTACATGTTGTAGGTTTTCTTGTAGTGGCCTGTTTTGAGGCTGAATTGAGGGAAAACCTCTAGGAAGCCTCCCAAGGTCACCCAAGGGTGTCCCAAGCCTTCCAAACATCTCCTGAACCTTCTAGCCATCCACCAGCATCCTTAAACAACCTTCCACATCACCAAAAGAGATTAGCTTGCACACTTGATTTTTCATGAAAACATAAAAAGACAAAACAAATTTATTACAGTCCTTTACATGCATAGCAGTGATGTTTGATGTTTTTAACTTCCATGCTTAGGACAATATTATTTTGTGCATGTTAATTTAGCATTATTGCAAAGCATAGCTCTTAGCAGTTAATTAGGAAATGGTGTGCCTTAAAATTGAATTTAAGTCTTTTTCATTATAACAGTAGATCAACTCTCTCTTAGAGTAGATTTCTATTTCTTTCATCAAGGAACCAAGCTTCTTCTGAATCCATAGAAGTCTGGCTTGAAAACCTTGGTGGTCTCTTTCCAGCTGAACAATGACGAAAGGCAGAACCATCACTTTTACTTGTGTATACAACACTATCACCTCCAAGTTTGTACGAACCCCAAGTTGATAAAGTAAAGATGGTAGCTCTAGGAGTTGCAACATTCTTGCTATGACACTGGTGCTCATCACTTTTTGGCGTCGTTACTGGGGAGGTGTCTGAGTAATATGTGATTAGTGCTTTCCTTCTTCTATTTCTTGTTTCTAATATTATGCCATTAGTTTCATTTCTGCAAAAGTAATTTAGTTTTCTTCCTTTTCATTCTACATTCTTTATTTTCCTTTCCATTCTACAAGTTATATTTCAATCAAGTAATTAATATTTTCATTTAGTCAGTAGTTTTCATTCAGTCTACAATTTCAATTCTGCAATCACTTTCAAAGTTTGAAAAAAAACACAAACATAAAACCAAACCAAAAACATTTCCTTTCACGCCTCGTAGGAATAGAGATAACTTAGAGAAATTTTTTCCAAATATCGCCACTGCACCAAATAGCCAACCTTCCCTCTTCTTCGGTGGTTGTGAACTGGAGGAACCCTTATGTGAGAAACCAGATATATTTGAAGAAACTACAGGGGAAGAAGAAGAAGAAGAACCCATTCCTACGGAGCCAATGGTTGAAAATAGAAATGACTGAGGGAATAGAGAGAGATCTGAGTGTGCCTTCCCGATCATGGAAACCAATGGGGACACTAAGATGAAAATATAAGCCCCTCTGCCCTTCCTCATATCCATGGCCTGACCGCAGAAGATCCTGACACTTTCCTATTTCAGTTTGCTGTTATATGCTGAACCTATGACTGCACAAATGATGAGCATAAGTTGAAACTATTTCCATCTACCCTCAAGGATGCAACTTTGTGCTGGTTCATGGGTTTACCTGGGGATAACATCACAACTTGGGCTCAGATGCAACAAGCCTTTAACAACAAGTATCGAGACTACTGTAGGTCTAAATATACTAAAGAGGAAATTTTTAGGATGACCTTAGGTAATGATGAATCTCTAGAGTTTTATAAAGAAAGATTCTAGCTTAACTACAAGAGCGCTAGGTGCACACATGACCCTGAATCACTGAAGTTGGTCCTTCTTAGAGGAGTAAGGAAAGACCTTTTGGATACCCTACACCTGTTAGAAGGAGTAGATATATACCTGTTACCCTATGAGGATATTAAGGCTGTCTTTAGAAACCATTCCAGGGCAACTAGGAAAAAGGGTAGGAGAATTCAACCTATGGTCAATACATCCTCTTCTGATTCATCCATCAAGCGTGAAATTGGAAACATGCTGGAAGATTTCAAGAGTGAGATGCTACAAACCCTTTCCTTATGGATGGACACTATGCACATTAGGAGAAAGCAGGAAGAAGCAGAGAGAGATTTGGCCATTTTCTATCCTAGATGCACTAGGAGGCACCCTAGGAATGAATGTTGATGAGCCTAGGTATTGCAACAAGAATGCTGCAACTCCTAAGGCTACCAGCTTTACTTATCAACCCGGGGTTCATACAAACTTGGAGGTGATAGTGCTATATGCGTAAGTAAAAGTGAAGGTCCTGCCTGTTGTCACTACTCATCTGGAAAGAGACCCCAAGGGTTCCAAGCCAGACTTATTAGGGTCAGAAGAAGTTTAATTCTTTGATGGAAGGAGAGAAAATATATTCTAAGAGAGAGCTACTCTACTGCAGTAATGAAGAAAACAACATGTGATGCTAAACCACACCATAATCTAACTAACCATCTAAACAACTATGCTACATAGAATTGCTAAATCAACACTAACCTAATGCTGCTATCTAAGTTGCAGAGGTAAAGAGCATTAAACTATACTAAGGTGTAAACAAAGGAACTAAACTAAATCTATTTTCAAGTGGAAGAGTAGTCAGAGATCGAAATTGGTGAAAGGAGGATGTAAGTATGCAATAGTGCATACGGACCGTTGGATCGATCAATGAACAAAAGATGGACGACAAAGATCTTATCGTGGGGGCTTAAGTGAATATATGGATGAACAGGGTTAACGAACAGGATGAACGGCGGTGATCTTATAACGAGGAATTAAGTGAATGGATGGAAAAACAGGGTAACGAAGTAGATGAACGGCGGAGATATTATCGCGAGGAATTAAGTGAATGGATGGATGAACAGTGTAACGAAGCAGATGAATGATGAAGATCTTATCGTGAGGAATTAAGTGAATGGATGAACGAACAGGGTTAACAGGAGATGAATGGCTGAGATCTTATCGCGGAGATTAATTCAAGAGATGGAAGAACATGATTAATCGGAGGATGGATGGCAGAGATCGTATCGTGGGAAGAAAACATGCGGAAATGATGGGGCAGGTTTTGAAGGCGGTAAGTAGTTTCTCGCACGCCCTCAAAGCTGTAAGCTGTATTTCTGAATTTCATGTGATTATCCTAACTGAGCGACACATAGCATTAGAAAACCACTTTTCTCACATGCTCTCAAGCAGATAATGATCGTGCAATAATCTGTTTGAGATTTCTTGATAGCCGTTGGATCATGTGGGGCTGATCAACAATGGAGATTGTCCAAGCTAGTTGGCAAGCGAGTGACATGATAGATGTCGGATCAGGTGAGGCATATCGACGGTGGGGATTTAAAGCACATAAAGTAGGTGGAAGACTTCACGCGAGGTGGCAGTTGGATAAACTAATGAATCAGACGGTGATTGGGTAGGTTTTTTATGGATTGGACGATGAGGAAACAATCCATGAAGAATGTGTTGAAGGATGTTTCAAATGAAAACCACAGAAAAACCAGTGAGGGTGAACAAGTAATTGCATCAAACAACAAACTCCATAGCTCATGCGAGAACCAGAAACCTGTGTTTTTGGGGTTGCGGAAGGGTCTCTTCCTCAAGTCATGGTCCTAGAGGGAGGAGGTGAGGCTGAGACACCTGTGAACAACCTTGTGGTGATAATTTCCTCCTAGCTAACTTGTGAACTGAAAGAAGGCACAAATGGAAGTAAACTAAAGCACAACCGATCTACTCTACACTACCGTAATGGAAATGCACCTAATTAAGAAAATGAATAGAAAACCAGGAATCTATGCTCTACTAATGTAATGAAAATGCAGCTACTTAGCAAATGAACAATCAAACCATGAATCATCTACGCTATACTACTGTAATGGAAATGCAGCTAGTTAAGCCAATGAACAAAAAACTAAGAAGCTACTTAAGCAAATGAACAGAACCAGAAATCTATGCTAGAATACATGTACAAAAAAGAGGAGCTTTGGCTACTCGGGTTGGGCCCTAACCCAAGAGCTTCAGCCCTCTAAGTTAACTCAGTGTTGGCTCAAAACAAAACTCATCTTTATTATAAAAACCATGGCTTACATAACAAAATGTCACAAGTCTTGCATCTCATAAATAAAGTAGAGTTTTACAATAAGAATCCGAATCCTACTGAGGTCCTAAACCTCTCTACTTATACATCTCAAGTCTCCAATGACTTCCTTCCCATTAGGGAGGCTTGGCTCCCCACTCAAGATAAACTGGTTTTTGTCATTTTCACTTGCTTGGATGTCTTTAAGTCCTCATGATTTGGTTGTTTACATTCTGAGATGATGAGGAATATTCGAATGGAGGGGTAGTAAATGAGGAGGATTTTCCTCCTATAATTCCTCTCCCTTGTCCCATTCAAGTTTTGACCAAGGTCTTTGCCATAGTTCCTTTCTTTTATCCTTTATTCCTGCATTTTTCCTTGCTTTTATCCTTTATTCCTACATTACATGCACATTAGACCACAAAGAAAAATATCCAACTCTAACTCATCTCATAAACAAAATATAAATAAGTTGTGAGAATGGTTGGTTTGACTAAGGTAGGAGGTGAATTAAGGCCAATTAAGGCCCATATAATTACCCAATGATGAGGCTCATTATCACCCCCCTACTGAAAGTCTTGCTCATCCTCTGAGCAACTTAGTCAATGTCCATGTCCTTCATGGCTCTGGTAGCCTCTCTGACATCCCATGCTTCTGCTGTGGTCTCTTCTTGTTTATAGAAGCCTACTTTCCTTTCTACTTCTTCCCACTTCCTCTTTTCCTCTTCTTCTTTTCTCCCTTCTATCATCCCTAGGATTAGTGGTGGAATGAGTTTTAGGCCTATCCAATTGACCTTCAACCTTTGCATTGATTGCTTATACATAGGTGTCATGTTGAGTGCCTCTCTCAACCTTTGAGGGGAGTGATATTCTTTGATCTTCAAGCTGTGTGGCAGTGTTTTCCATCTCCTTTAGCTGGCATGTTTATTATCATCTCTTAGCAGCCTAAACGTATCCTCAAAATGTGAAATTGCTTGCTCTTGGGCAGCAAGATATCTAGGTGCCAACTGAGGATTATTTTCAATTAGATTATGGGTGCTGATTAGGGCCATGGGATTTGAGTGTTCAACTCCGATGAAAAGAGGTTCTTTTGCTCTCTGACCAATATTATTTTCATCTCTATAGCCCTTGGCTTCTCATGGTTCATTGATGTTGCCAAAGCCATTAATTGTAGATCTCCTAGCTCTGCATTAGGATCCCAAATATTCATGTATCCATTTTGGTCCTATTCTCTAGTGCACTTTGATCACAAAGATCAATAAACTGCCCATAGTCCTGAAATGACATGGTGCCCATTTGTGCTAGTGTTTTAATATGAAATTGTAGCCATTGTTCTCTGAGATAAAGAGCATAGGATTTAGCTAGCATCCTACACTAGATGGCCTCCAAGGAGAGGCTGGCCATACATGCTAGCTGGTTTTCCTTTTCCTACAACTGTCCTCTTAGGGGCCTTTGGAGACACCCTAGGTGACTCCTCCTTGTGTTCTTCCCCTTCTGTTTCAATGCCTTCTTCCTCTCTCATAAAAGGACTAACATCATAGATGAGGGTTTTGATGTCATCCTCTGCTAGTAAGTCTCTGAAGACTGACCGTTTTATAGGGATCCTGAGGTTTTGGAGGGCATCCTTAATGAAAATTCTGATCAAACCATGGTGAGAAACTTGTTGGGAATTCCCTTCCTTTACTTTGTTGTTGGAGTCTATGAGTGATTGCATCAAGAAATAGGGTAGGCTGAGTCTTTGGTGAAATGGTGTTTCTACCCCAAATCTTAGTTCTTCAAGCATCCTAAAATGGTAGCCATAAACAACGTTGTATCTACCCTCATATGAGATATATTTGATGAGTTGGTAGCCTAACTCACTCCATGGGTATGGCAGACTGTCCCTCCTTACTCCATTTTTATCCTCTGTGGGTTCTTTACCTTCTAAAAAGAATTTCCTTTTTGCCACCTGACTGTCTGCTTTGCCTTATTTTCTCCACGCAATTCCTAGGGGAAGTGTGGTGACCCTACTAATGAACTCTGGGGTGATATCTATAGTGATCCCTCTAACTATAACAGTGGCATGGATTCTGCTGTGTAGAGTGAGGGAATGAGCAAACTCTTGAGAAAATAGAGTTTCCTGTGTATGTAATCCACTAGCTTTTTAGAGGACTTCTAGTTCATTTTCTTGTAAATGGGGATGGATTTTTAGATCCTACCTCTTTAGAATGGTGGTAGTGGACAATTCTCTTGATATTCCCTCTTGAACCCCTCTCTGCCTATCTTGTAGACTACCTCTGTGTATCTTGTAGGCTGCTCCTGTAGATTGTTCTTGTAGGAATTCTCTTGTAGAACGATGGATCCTTGCTTTCAGTGGGTGGCCAGAGTTATGAGAGCTACTTGAGTGAGGGAGTTTCAAGGAGGTGGAATGCATGAATGCATGCAAACGATGTTTTGTTTCCATTTATACCACCTCACCATTCCCACTTGTAATCAACTCCCGCAGCTGTTAAATCCATAACTAACCACTTCTTGTCCTACTCCTCCTCTGTTCTTTGAGTTTATTGCAGCCATGTGTGAGAGGACGCCCTGCTTTGTATGTGATTACTGAATGAAGGTGGCCAAGTTAACTGGCCACCTTTTCACTTACAAACCAACTACCTCGTAACCTTTACAAATTTTTGATCAAATGATGCATATGAGTGAGTGAGTGGGATACTTACCAGTGGTATCGATGCCATGCTACAGTTTGTTGAGGATCAAAGGTGTTGCATTGTTCATTTGCTACATGGTAATTCTTCTTCCTCCTCATTTGTCTACTGATGGTGTCTGTGACTGTATATCTGATGCTACTCCTGCTATGTAGCTCCTAGATTACCACTTGGCAATGTTTGGTGTCTCCCTTAGAATTTCTTGATCATGTTGCTAGATAGTGCTGTGAGGATGCTGTAATGAATGGGCAGAGAGATTAGGAGTGCGTGTGAGTGCAGGGATGATGGTGATGGATGAGGTGAGGGGTTAGATCACGTCTAGAATGAATTTTGGGGACCTAACCAACCTACCATTCAGGGGATCTTGTAGAAAACACAATCTTCACCTTAAATTGAAGCAATGAAGTAAAAAAAACAATGGAATTGATGGAGGGATGCATGGTAAGGAGTGGAGGAGATGAATATATGTGAGGCAGGGTTCCATTTGGATCTTCTCTTTGCTCCTTGATTGTCTTTCTCACCCACCTGCAAATAACGATTATGTCTTTTTTCTTTTCTTTTATTATTATATATTTTTTTTGAAAAACACTTAAGCTGCCTCAAAGAGGTTTTCACCCTAGATATCTACCCTGGGTGCCTCAAGGAAGGTTTTCACCTAGGGATCTTCTTACTCTTTTTCATTTTTTCTCATCCTTGGGTCTCCTTACGGGGTTTTCAACCCAAAGATAGGACTCAGGCACCTCATGGAGGTTTTCACCAAAATCCTTATTTTTTTTCTCTTTTTCAGTGCCTTGATGAGGGAGGAGCTGGAACTTGCTCCACCATCATCATAGTCTTATTGATATTGTCAATGAAATCTTGTTTTGATAAAGGCTTCTTGTACATTTTCAATTGGTGTCCATTAACAAGCAATAGAATGGCTTCTTCATCTATTCTGATTTGCACTAAACCATTATCATGGCATCTTTCCACCATATAAGGTCTGATCCATCTTGTCCTTAGATTGCCCTTGAAGTCTTTATACCTAGAATCATATAACAATGCCTAGTCTCCCACTTGAAATTGCTTCTTCTTGATATGTTTGTCATGCCAGATCTTCCTATGAAGCTGAACTATCTCTGTATGTAGGAGGGTATGCATTCTAAATTCATCCAAGCCATTCGAATGGAACAATCTTTCTTTCTGTGCATGAATGAGATCCAAATCTAGTTGGGTTGCCATCCTCAATGTGTTATATTCAAACTCAATGGACAACAAAGCCTTTTTCCCATAGAATTGCTCATAGGGTGTAAATCTAGTGGTGGTCTTCCATGTTGTATTATAGGCCCAGGTGGCCTCAACTAGTTTCTCTGCCCAATCCTTCCTGCTGCTGCTCACTACCTTGGTTAAGATGTTCTCCAGTGCCCTTTTGGTCACCTCCACTTACCCATTAGCTTGTGGATGATAAGGAGTGGAGGTCTTATGCTTGATTTTGTGATGGTTGAGCAGTTCTTCAATCATGCTAGAGGTAAACTGGCTGCCTTGGCCTGTGACTAGCTCTCTAGGGTACCCTAATTTGTAGAATAGATTCTCCCTTAGGAACTCAACCATCTTCCCTTATGTTGCTGCCTTAATTGCCTTGGTTTCAACCCACTTAGTCAAATAGTCAGTGCACACAATAATGTACTGCTTTTGCTTTGAAGGAGGGTTTATAGGCCCAATGAAGTCCATGTCCCACTTGTCAAATGGCTCGAAAGTCACTTGAGGTTTTATGAGAATTTCATCTATTGAAGTAGGCTTTCCCATCCTCTGGCACCAATCACACTGACTAATGTACTTTTTCACATCCTGATGAAGAGTAGGCCAATAATAGCCTGCTTGCAACACTTTAAATGTTGTCCTCTTTGCTGCAAAGTGACCTCCACAAGGCCCATTATGATAGGTCATAAGGATGTCAAAAAATTCATCTTCCCTTACACACCTTCTCAAGATTTTATCTTGGCAAAGTTTGAATATATTGCCCCCAATCTAGGTGAAGGGGGGTGCTTTTCCTGACTATCCTTCTCTATTCTTTGGAGGGCAGATTTGGTGGGAACTGTGCTGATACCAAATAGTTTGCTATATAAGCAAACCATGGGGAGAGAACTAAAATAGCAAACAAATTCTCATCTAGTAACTAGTAATCCACCATTCCTTCTTCACCTGCATGCAAATTCATCCTAGATAGAAAGTCTGCAATAACATTTTCCTTACTAGGCTTATCAACAATAGTTAGATCAAACTACTGTAATAAAAGAAACCATCTTATAATTCTAACATTCACATTTGGTTTGTTATTAAATATTTGATTACAACATGATCAATATGCACAAATGTTTGATAGCCTGTAATGTAATGCCTAAATTTTTTTAATGAATGCACAATAGCCAAGAGTTCCTTTTCGGTCACAGTATAGTTTAGCTTAGCATTTGACAGGTTCTTACTGATAAAATAGATGGCATAGGGAAATTTCTCCTCTTCCTGACCTAAGGCTGCTCCTATGGCTTTGTGTGAGGCATCAACATGAATATGAAAACGGAGGGCCCATTTTGGGCCTCTAAGGATTGGTGTAGTGGTTAACTTACCATTTAGAATGTCTAAGGCCTATTGACAACTCTTTGACCATATAAACTCAAAATCTTTGGCCAACAACCCAAACAAAGGAGAGGCCAACTTGCTGAAGTCGTTTATGAACCTTCGATAGTATCCAGCTAACCCTAAGAAACTCCTTACATCTCTTTGCTTTTGTGGAGGTGGTACCCTTTGGATGATTTCTATTTTGTTTGGGTCCCCCTACAATCCTTGCTGAGATATTGAATGACCTAGCACGGTCCCTTTAGTCATTAAGAATTCACATTTTTCTGGACTGAGAGATAGGTTCATTTTAGTGCATTTGTGCAATACTTTTCCTAGGTTAAAATCACAGTCATAAGGTGTAAAGTCATCCATATAGATTTCCACAACATCATGTACTAATTCAGCAAAAATACTCAAGACTGCTCTCTGGAAAGTGTCAGGAGCATTGCATAGGCCAAAAGAAAGGACCCTATAGGCAAAAGTACCCCAAGGATAGGTGAATGTGGCCTTATCCTGGTCTTCTAGGAAGATTTGGATTTAGTTGCACCCACTGAATGTATCTAGGAAGGAAAAAAACGTGTTCCCTTCTAGGCCATCTAACACTTTGTCAATGAAGGGTAGGGGAAAATGATCCTTCTTTATGGCTTTGTTCAACTCCCTATAATCAACAAAAATCCTCTACTTACCATTTTTTTTGGGAACTAACACTAAAGGAGAGACCCACTCACTGTCAAAGATAGGGTAAATGAATCCCGCTGTTAGGAAACCAACTCACAAGAAAAGATAGATCAATGCCTTAAAATTCAACCTCTTCGAGGGGACAACCTCCTTTACATTACAAAAATGAATAATTCTTGGATGATACAAATGACTAAACGTTTCTTCTATATATAGGAGTCTAAGGGGTCACAATATAATCAAGCTGACATAACAATAATAACATAAGGGCACAAAAATCACAACATTGGGTTTCTATGGGGCATACTAATAACAATATGGGGACAATAGGGGCAAAATAATAACAATAAGGGATACAATGACAATAGTAATGGGGGAAGCACTAGTATTATAGGGCCCTAACATGCCCCTCTCCTTCCGAAAAGCATTGTCCTCAACGCTTGAGTAGTTTTGGATGCTTCTGTATAAAATTTTCATCCTCCCATGTGGAATCTTCAGCATATAAGTTCTTCCACTTGATGAGATACTCCGAAATTAATTGATTTTGTAGCTGTCGAGTTCTTGCTTTTGTGACTTATTCTGGTTCCAATATGATTTTTCCTTCCTTGTCAAGTTCTGGCAATATTGTTTGAACTGGGAGCTTGTCACCTATAACCTTCTTTAAACATGAAACATGGAAAACTAGGTGCACTTCAGAAGTTGCAGGAAGCTCCAATTTGTATGCTATAGTACC